>OX453258.1:15571212-15823289 GCA_949709985.1 Luffia ferchaultella | reverse complement strand
CGACGCACGAGCGCGACACGTGTCAGATGGGGTGGCCGAGTGGGCGAGTGCGATCGGAACGAGAGCTCGCGCGCGGTGCCGACCCAGATACAACGCATGATGTGATTTTCCAATTGATCCACTTAGTGGCATTATGTCTACAAATCTACAGTCTTGTAGCGCTTAATTACAACAAAATATTAAAACAAAATATGAATTTATGCACTATGCATGCTCTAATGCAATCTCATGTTACCAGTTTCTCATAATTATATAATAAGATATATTTATTTTTGCATACCTAATAAGTACGAAAATTAGTATTCCACTGTGCATTAAGTGACGAAAAAAGTTACTTAAAAAAAATTTAACAGAACTGGGGATTTCACTTAAGGAATCTATAACCATTAAAATGACTATTTCTTCAGTAAACCTTTGTTCAAATTGAGAGTTGAAAAATATTAAACTTTTTTATAATTTTGATGTTTATATAATATATATAAGAAAATATATGTTTAACGACGTCAAAGCTCGCCACCTGTCTCACCTATTTCCCCGGAGGGCGGAACACGGACCGGAGAGGTCCGTTTTAATCATGGATCTATTTTATCGGATAGGACATGAAACCGATAAGCGCATTTTATGTGCATTACTCCAATACGCGAACAGCAACTGACGTGTTTAGTCTGTGTTGATGAACTACGCGACAGTAACAATATAAAATTTAAATATGCCAAGTTGTAGAATAGGTAGATGTAAAAATAAATATAATAACGTGTATTTAACCCCGCGCAACCCACAAAAAGTGGCGAGAGGAGTTTCCATACGCAGAACGCACTGGTTCACGTCCTATCCAGATATAGATCCATAGTTTTAATAGTTGAAATGTAAGTGACGGGATGAATATGTTTATTGTCTGCGAATTGATGATTGGAAGAAGATCCGACAAACTTGTGCGGGAATGAGACTAAAATAAAAGAGGATGCGGTTTGTCGAGCATCAATCCTTCACTACTATTTGTCTTAAGTTGATCAGAAGAACACCAGCGCTTAGCACGGGTTATCCTCTCGTAAATGTGTGAGTGTGTGAATGTGTGTAAAACGACACCTCTAACTACGAACCAAAATCAAGTTGATGCTTATACCCAAAATCATTTGACCAATCTGGGGCATAAACATTCAAAATATGGAACCATCTCCACTCGAGTACGACTCGCACTTGACCGGTTTTTTTAACACATGATGCACTCTTACACAAAGCAGAGAGAAGGGGATAATACTATAATAGATTGTGATTGTGGACGGAAGATTGAGAAGAGTTGTGACATGAGAGTGCACTAAGGCGTTGGTGGTGGCTAGTAGGTATCACTTCTCAATAGTCAGCCGAATAAGTGCTCAGTGGCAGCGTTGGCGGACACTATGACAAAATAGTCACAACAGAGTCTTATAGACAAGTAATGGTAGTTCTAAAGAAAAGAAAATTTTATTTTTCAATACAAGATTTTTCTTTAATAGTGCAACATTAACTCCAACTGTTCAACTTAAAAGGGACTTTATCATGCAACTACCACTCTCACTATCTGCAATTTCTTAATTATTGAATGATGCTTTCTTAATTGCTATTACTCATTCATGAATATTATGAGTGGAAGCGAAAAAACATTATCAAACTACAGAATCTAATGTGAAATATGAGAATGAATGAGATTTGGTGAAATCCAGCAACATAAACAGTATGACTTAATTGATCGATTGGGTAAGTGGTTCACTGCCCCATTGGTCTAGTGATCGGAGATGTTGACTGCAGACCGAAAAGTTGTGGATTCGATCCCTGCTCGGGACAAATATTTGTGTGCATGGACATGTCTATTTGATCAGTGTCTGGGTGTATAATATCTACCTATGTTGGTTTTATTTTAAAATATGCATATATACATATTTAAGTGTCTAACTCTGCTGAATTTGGAACTAGATTATTGTGTGTAAGATGCCCCAGATATTATTAATTGTTATTAATTAAACACAATTAATTAAACTGTGGAAGGTAATGAAGAGTGATTTAGTCAATGAAGCCAGAATAGAGTGTGATGTGAACAAGAGAACAAATGCATGTTTAGAAGGATTGTTCTAAACAATTGGTGGAATGACGAAATGAAACAAGCCCTAGCTAGGTAAGAAGAAAACATATTTGGATTTATTATCAGTAGGTAAAGGCAAATCATAAGTGGAAAGTTCTATTATTAAGGAAGATTACACGGAAGAAGCTAAAGTAGCCGAAACGATAAAAAAGCAGGAGTAAAAGATGTGAAAAGAAGAAATAATGAGATGAAGAATGGGCCTCAAAGGAAATTCTAAGATAATTTTTGAGCAGGATGAGGAAAAAAATTATACAAATCCTATACCTACACCTTGCATGAATGTCGTTTGAGATGCTGATGACTGTTTATTGAATGAATAGCATTTAATGAAGGAAAGTATAAGGAAGAAATATTTAAAAAGTTTTTCTTTTTTTATGGAAGGAATTAGGATCATATAAGAAAATGGTACTGCAGCAGAATATGTGAATGTTGATATTTTAAAGAGATAAAAATTATTTAAAACAATGAAAAATGTGGAAGCAGGAAAGCCGGAGACAATGATAGTTTATAGAGATGCTGAGAAGAGGCATAGGTATTGTTGCGAGCCTGCTGTGCCACCTCTTTAATAAGTGCTTAAAGAGCAGCAAGAAGCGTAATTATTGATGTCAAAACCGTTATCATACTGTTTTATGAAGGAAAAAGCTCGCAACAGTATCATAGGAATTGGCTTGCCATCCTTGTTGGTGTTAGACATAGGCAAAGTGTATGCAAAAGTTTTGTCATATGTTAATGACATTGTCAATGGAAACCAAACTGATATAGGTGCTGAAAACTCTTTAGGGATCCCAATGCTTGTGTTAATGTGAATGGGACATATACTGACTGGTTTAACATCCGTATGGGTGAGTGACGTCATCATGACTGTTGAATTTAATGATGGACACTTAACTAAACGGTTAGAAAGATGATGATAATACTAGAAATTTATAAATCCAAATATGAATGTATTGTACAGACATCTGCGCTCGAATCTGAACACTTTGTATTTTAGGCACTTTCAAATAGCAGCTAAAATCTTGAAGAAAAGATATAAAACTCGCACGCGGGCCCCTATGGTTATGTGGGGGGACTCTCGCTACCTACTGCAACAAACGTGCAGGTCGAAAATTGTAGACTTGTGACGCACTTCTCAGTACACCCGTCGACCGTTTTGGACGGTATTCAGATATGCGAGCAGGTGTCTGTACCATCAGTTATAGTTCTTGTCATTGTGTACCTATTATGTATTATGTTACATATATTTAAAAAATATATACTATTTTTATTAATTAATTGGGAAATCAGTGGCAAGAATCTAATTAAATTTCTGTTACATTTTGTCTTACCTAATACCTAGGTACCTAGGTATTATAAAATAAATTGATTACATAATAAATTGCACATAAAACCTACAAAATCTAAGAAACAGTTTCTCAAAGTTCTCAAATTATATTTGTATAAACTGTATCCCATACCTTACTTATGTTCAAAAATATAATAAACCTTTGTACCTTCAAAAAGTGGCTTAAACAAAAAATATTTGTATAACCGAAGTTAACTAACACACTAAAATATTTCTATTTGTATATTTTGAATACTGAAGTCTAAGAAGATTTTTTTTATAAATTTAGTTCATTTATGTGTTTCTTGTCAAAGCAATGTTTTTTTTTTCACTCATTTATTAATGTATTCCCTAAACAGACTAATACAATTTATAGTCCAAGAGCCCATGATTAAAAATGTTCATGACTGCCTAAAAGCTGAATTTTTGTTAAGTGATTCTACTGACTGTAATCGGTTAGCCAGTTTGTATAAACAAAAAGATTGGTGCTACTCTTTCCAGCTTTAAGGGAATAAATTCAAACCTTGCTTAATCGCATGCTTGCATCATTGCTGACTCATCAAATACCAAGTTAAAATACATCATATGATACCGAAGTTCTTGTGTATGTCAGAACTTGCAGTGTGTAAAAATTAGATTCTAGAAAATATACATTTAAAAATCTATATTGTAAATACTGCAACTTATTATTTTTTACATAATTGTTAGGGTGCCATGCACCAAATCCTAGTGTAGTTGACTAACCACAGTATAAGAATAAGCACTATGAATACTATCACTTTAAAAAATTTGTCTTTTAAGAGTATCATGACCATTTTTTATCATGGACTAAAGTATATTTAAGTGAGCCAAACTAATAATGAAACGGTAAGTTCACAATTTCTGTTTGCTCATCTGTAAATAGAAATTTTGATGATCTAACTTTATAACGCAGGCGATCTTACAAGGGACTTGAAAATATATGAAAAATAAAATTTTGTTAGTCATTAAATCAAAAGTTGAGACATTACATGAATCGACCAATAAATATTCAAGTGTGGACATCCAAATTGTCAATGTATAAAGTTTACGTGCAAAAAAAATTTTTTTTTTGCTCAACTCGCCAAGGGTAATAATGAAAGATTGATAAAATGTAACTATAATGTAATCTAATTAAATGTAACTCAGAAATGTTTATTTACACCCAGTTCACTTAAAATATGTTTTGTACTTATGTTTCTATTGTGACAATTGGTTTAAAGAAAATGGACAGAACATAAGTTTAACTAATGAGTCTAAATAAACTTTTCTGAATTGGACAGTAAAAGATTGGGTACATTTATGAATAATCACTACCCACCTATTTTCTTATCTGACACCATTTTATTGGGTTAGCTTTGATTAGTCATATAAAAGAGATTTAAAACAATATTAAATATTTAGGCATTTCCCCATAATATAATGATAAAATAAGTAAATTTTAATATTCCTGCTAAAATAAAATGATGGTTGTAATAAACTATTTGATATTACTTTAATTGTCAGTACACTTAATTAATTTTTTTTTATTTTTGTCCCTTGACCATGTTTTTTTTTTTTTTTTGTTAGTAAAGTTATTAATATTTATAATTAATAAATACTTTAAATCACAACACAGTTGGTAATACTTGTAGCAACATCACAATATCTAAGTAGGTAGGTACTAACATAATTATCAACAACATCTAAGTTGACATTTCTGTAAAATATGAACCTTTTCAATGAGTATTTCTGGAAAGACCTACAGACAGGTTCTTCCAATTTGCTAATAAAATTTTTTATATAAGTAGTTAACCAAATATTTCACTTTTTACGTGGGTATCTATGAATTACTACAGACAATAGTGACTGCCAAATAAAATGCATTACCACATCATTGATACCATAATGATAACAAATACCTACATTTAAATTTATTTAGCATTTAGCACTAATTACAACCATTTATGTTAATACCAGGTTACTGGTAATTTAAAGTAGATACCTACCTAACGAATACGTTGGCATGTTTAAAGTGTACAGACACATACTGAGTATGACTCTATAAAAGTGTGTTCTTGGAAGTAAACATAGTATCACTGTTAAGTATGTAAAGACATAAATTTCTGTATCTAATTTAGATGATCATGTTATGAATTTCTTAATAAATTTTGTTGCGAAGTATTCCAGTAGAGCTACATAAATAATGAATTATTTTTTTTTCATTTTAATTTTATGGTTCTAATCTAAATATAAGTGCTACAAGATATAAACGAAATAATGTTTAGGAAAACCATATCATACGAAGGTCCAGTCGAGATCAATGCACCATCAAATGTCACACGCCGACGAAAGCCATTATTCATAAAAGGAAGAGAGTGAAATAATAATAAAAATAAAAAATTGTGGCA
The DNA here is from genome assembly GCA_949709985.1 of Luffia ferchaultella. NCBI lineage: Eukaryota > Metazoa > Arthropoda > Insecta > Lepidoptera > Psychidae > Luffia > Luffia ferchaultella. The sequence goes on along the minus strand of OX453258.1, from coordinate 15,817,444 downwards.
TGCTAACAAGAAGGGATAGCCCAACATTATGAAAATCAAATGACAGATATGAAAAATGGGAGAACTCAAAACACTCAGTTATAGAGTGATACTCACATAATCGTCATAGCGAAATAGAAACGACAATGGAGATTTGGCGATCGGTCGTTTAGGAGACGATCATGAACGAGTCAGCGATGACCGGGGGCGCTCTGGCATAGCGCGTCGAGACCTGCAACAAACAACAAATACCACCAGTTAAACGCGAGCGAGCGCTCGATCGATCGCTGCCGCGACTGCACGGCAGGGCACACGGCCGGCGTGCTCTTAGCTACCTAGTGCAGCGGCATATACTTAGCGCAACATAACGCCCGGGTCGACGACTCGACACTCGCCAGCTAAAGCATTTGTTGACGGCATTCCCTAACCTACACCCACACGACGCAAGTACACCTACGCGCGTCAGAACTCGCATCACACGCCTCTAGAACACAAGTCGCGAGCCTCATTCACGCAAGAACAGCTCAATTCAACGAATGAATCACGGCGAGAGAGAGAAGCTCGCCCAAGTCAGCCATTAACGCGCACTCGTCAATAAGAAATAAAAATTTAGATGAAAATACGACGCATTTCGATCATCACTCAAAAGGAACGCTAAACTCACCTTTACGAATTGGCCTTCCAGCATGAACACAAAATCCGTAATCAGATCCGTATTGAATCGATGCGGAACACAATTTGCACAACACTTATTCTCTTATCATTTATTCACTATATTCTTTGTAATCCTCACTAGTTTCACCACAAATTGTAATCACATTTTTTATAAACTACTTATTAAATCGAAAGGAGGGCCACGGTAGCACAGAAGTCCACAAGAGCATCAATGTTGGTATATCGCAACGGAGTGGTGGTCTAAATACTTTTCGAGAGGAGCACCTAGGCGTGACTGCTGCGACTAGCCGACCGATGTGGCCGTGGCCGATGAAAGCCGAACGATATCCGAAACTAAACGACTCGACACTGTAAAGGCCGTCAGAGGTCGCTTTAAAATGCGTTCAAGTTATTTGTTATATTATAAAATATAATTAATGATTTGTATCATACTAGAAATATTTTATAATCCTTTACATCAAATTTTTTTTTAGAAATTTAAGTGAATTCCTCATCAATAGCTAAAAATATAATCCTAATGTAATAAACACAATAGGAATAATGATAGTGTTGCCAACAAAATGAAGTTAAAGAATTATGTGCTCTGTCAAACAGTGAGAATGATTTGTTAAGTGAAAATAATATAAAATGTCTTTCGCTATCTATGTAAAAAAAAACTTTTTATCTAAAAGAGGCAGTAAGAGGGAGTCGTGGATCTGCATAGAGATGTCGTTTTGTGGTTGAGACTACAAAAATGTGAGCAAGAAAATATACTTACCGACATGGACGTAATACTAGGTTCAAGACAGTGCACTCGGCTTTGCGAAACGAGGAGATGAAATAGCGAGGCCCTAGTCCCTTTGTCCACTTTGTCTCTTTTTTTCTAGGGTGACAATAATTTATTTTTATTTTTTTCTTCTTTCATCTTGACTTTTGTTGCTAGTGCTCTATAATAACAAACTTACTCACTAAAAGAACAAATAAACGAGAAAAGATGACAAAAATCTTAATAGTGAATGTGTGTAATGGACAAGTTGGCAGGTAAGGGGCGCTTGGGAAAAATCTAAATTAAAATCGAATTGGCGTCAGTTTAAAAAATAGCCAAAGAACAACAATTGCGTGTCGAATCACGTGGTGTACTAGCCGTACCAAGAACAAAAACTAATCAATCACCAAGTAATCAAATAGTGCATCATGTCAAGTGCGTAATCCATAAAATAATCATAAATCAATAACTATGATTAAACTTATGATTTTGGTTCGTCATTTTTTGTACATAGTATCTACGCTGTCTTCTATTATTATTAGAAAACTCTTTTTTTGTATTTTTCGAAACATAAGTCGAAGAAAGCTAGTCACTAAAAGCGGCAAACCGCATTGAAATATAATCTGTCGGTGGAAGGTTATCACCTCCAAAATAGATTGTGAAGCAGCTAGAACTCTTAAAAATCAAAGCTTCAAAGATAAATACCTTAATCGCCTTAATAAATTGGCGACAAGCCCCCCTTATATATAATATACCGCTTTGAATACAAATCTCCGATTCGATCCCAGAAATAAAGCTACCTAGATTGTTATTTATAATGAGATGGCTGACCGCCACTATTTACAAAGTATTTAAGTTCCACATAAATTAGTAGCCAAGCGCGATAACTTACGTATTTTTGCACGCCCTGGCCCCCAGGACCCATCACTCAGGATATATCTCGTTAAAACGATCCCAATGAGCTTAAACACGCTGCAAAAAAGAATAGGAATTTTCTAAATATAAGTAATATATAACAATAATAATAACATATACAAGCATCAGCTTATATTTTGGGTATAGTTCCAATCAAACTTTATGGCGGATCGGAATACAACGCTATTGGCATGCTTACGCAGGTTCAGTTATATACCCCTCGCTCCACTGCGTCCCGCTACACCTAAAACTGGTTATTGCGACGCGACTTGTGCGTATGATCACATCCGCCGTAAAGGTTGATTGGAACTGTACCAAGCGAAGACACCAAAGACAAATGTTTGAAATATATTTCTCATGAATTTTGTCACGCTCTACCGCCTTAAGCGAATGTGGGATCCCAAAAATACAACTTTCTACAGGTGACCAAGTTCCTTTCCTTTCCAAAAAAAACAAAAATCCCCAAAATCACCAATGATCCGGTGGATAAAAATGGATTTAAAATATTCTAGGTTCCGAAACATTATTTTTAGGGCCAAAATGTCTTGCACTTGAGCGCTGGTGCCGTTGGTCCCCGAGATAAGAAATATTAGTTAAGTGGGGAACTATGAACTTCTTTCTTTTGGTTGGCACTAGATAATCCCAAAAATGTGTAGGATGGTGGAAATTGGGATGGATTCGAATTCCTAGGTCTTCTCCCCATGAAAATCACACAATGAAGTCTTTCGAATTCATCTCTAACGTCAAATTCTTAACCCGTATGACGTCAGATCTGTGACTTTAATGATGTCAGATCTGTAACTAAATTATTTTTCTGCTTCGATAAAAAAAAGTTTCTTTTTACAGAAATACATAAGTTTCTATATTTCAAATTCATTGAAATATTTGGCAATTCAATCTTACGGCCACATCATAAGCAATTAGTAAGGAATTCCAATATATTGGAATATTATGGACACCTTAGTAATATAACGTTAAAAACTTCAACTTTGACACACGTCAAAATTGTCCGAATTCTCAGTTTCTAACAAAGATGTTTGACTTTGCCTAGAACTTCCAGATTATCCATTGATGAGCAAATGATACCATTTACTGAAGTTTATAAATGGGAACAGTACGTACGTGGAAAACTAACCCAGTTGGCCTTAAAAAATTTATCTTAGCTTCACCAGATGGATTGATGTTAGATTTCTTTGTCTATCAAGGTAAAGGCACTTTCATCGATGAAGCCAGAAGTGCCTTTGCCTTTTATATCCGATAAAGATGAAGAAAGAACGGGGCACATCACAGTCGTTTGCGTCGTTTGTACGAGACGATGACGAAATGACAGTCACAATATGGTGCGACAGTAATGCTATTTACATAATATCTTCCATACATTCGTGTAGTCCGATTTAACAATGTAAAAGATGGGACAAGAAACAAAAAAAAGTACTTAAAAATTCCTCGAACTTATAATATCACATATTGCAATGAATATATGGGGTGGTTGATCTACATGATACAATGATTGCGCACTATCGAAACAAGTATCGTGCCAGAAAATAGAGTTATATTTCACTTCATTGACATAGCAAGTGTCAACGCTTGGTTATTATAAATCGGACTGCAAAAAAATAATATTCCTCGAAAGGATGTAATGCAATTTATGCAGTTCAGATTCACTTTAGCAAATGAAGTAATATTTCTAAAATTAGATGAAAACGACTCCGTTGAATCCGATTCTTCCTTAGATTTGCGCCGAAAAAGTCTTCCAGAAAATGCTGTAAGAACTTCTGGTGTACATTTACTTAAAGCAATGGCACTGCAAAACGCTGCAAGGTGCCGTCATGAAGGTTGCAAAAGGAAGAGTAGGATAATTTGTAGCAAATGCAAAATAATTATAAATCTGCTAACAAAAACAATAGTTTCATCGTTAAAAAGCATTTTTTAAAGTATACCTGCGTAATATTAATATTTTTTTTTAAATTCTATTGTTCACAAGTTAAATATATTTAATTAATTACTTTAAAAAAACCTTTCTGGTAACCCCAATTTGAGTAATAAACATTACAAATGGATGCATTCATTATAAACTATTATAAATGATTTACAGATGAATTCAAAATACAACTTGAACATTATTTTCTCTGATTTATGATCTCCTGCTTTCGCACGAGCTTCTTACTACATTGGAAATGAACCTAACGGAATAAAGTAAACACGCATATTCTGGATAATATTTTTTGAAATAAATTTTTTTCACAATAAAAATAACACAACTGTATTTGAATAAGCTTAAAACTTCGAAATATAACATTCTGTACGATATTTCGATCGAACAAACTGAATTAGTACGACATGTAACACCGACGCATATCCGACTTCCAACTAAGGGCACCCTTAACCACTACTTCTAGTTGTCCGATTCTAACAATTTTAATCTCATTTAATTACTCGTTTAATTACCCCGAGCGGTTTTTTTATTTTTTTCTCATTCGGACCTAGTTCTCGAGATATTGGGCTCCCAAAATAAAAATCGGGGAAAAAATTGCGATTTTTTTCGTTTTTTGCCGATATATTTTTTTTGTTTTTAAACTTTTTTCAAATTTTCTTTTGCCATCTTGTAGAGCTTGCCGAGTTGCGTCTTTTGACACTACGTTCATCCCGATATCTCGAAAACTATTTATGCAATCTGCCTGTCTCACAAAACTCCCAAATGACCCCCTATACTCCAACGAAATGAAAGTCATTTCCAATGACAAAAGCTGCTTTACTAAGAGTATCGACATTTATGATTCTTATTTATTAAAATCGATAATGAACCTACTAGATAATATATTTTTTTTTAAAGGCAAGTGTTAGAAAGAGACAAAAAGACTCACCGGCTGCTATCACCTTCACCCTTCACACTTTGACGCTAAAACTATGGTTAAAACCTTAAAAACACATGGCGCTATTCTAAGAATTTTATTATGTAACATATAAATAAAATTATATAGAATGATTCATAATTTGTACTTGAAACCTAATTCCAGAATTTTCAGACAGACATTTTGCAAAATAAAACTTTGGTCGCATAGGTATTGGCATGTTTTATAGGCACTGACATAATATTTTAACGTACAAAGTCTCAGAAAGTGCAATGCCAAAACCTGAGGCCAAAACCATCAAAATCACAGATTATCAGATTATAACCAAAACATCAACTGGTGCTGGTCCAAAGAGTATGATTATTATACCTGGTGTATTCTTTAATTGGTGAGCATGGAGGTAATACTAGGTTCAGGACTATGCACTCCCAAAACTGTACAATACAAAAATAAAACCTTTATTTTATGCATAAGGTTCACTTCGAATTGTAAAACGTACAACAACGTCTCTAACGCCGCGTATAATACATATATACCTAGTCTGGCCATAAATACTGTTACAATTAAAAATAAAAAAATGTTACATTTGAATTTGGAATCTGGCATTTTTATACGATTGTTCATTGTGTTTTCTCATTTTGGCGCCAATACATTGTGCAATATGACAGGCTGTGCCTAGTGTGGAGAGCATTGATGCCCTGCGTTGCATTAGGTATGAATTATTTTGATAAATAAATTAATTTAATTTGATTTGAATATTTTGCAATATTAAATGGGGGTGGAGTGATAAAGAGAACCGAATCGCTGTGTTTGCATAACACAAAGTAAATATGGAGCCAAATACAATATTTAAAACTCTCCGTACGCTTGGTATTAATCGAATGTTTGTGTACCGGGCTATTAATAGATACAATGAGACCTCCTCTGTTTGTGACAGAAAAAGATCTGGCCGTCCACGTAGTGTTCGTACGAAAAAGGTGGTCAAAGCAGTAAGGGAAAGAGTTCGAAGAAATCCTGTCCGAAAGCAAAAGATTTTATCACGAGAGATGAAGATAGCATCTAGAACCATGTCACGTATTTTAAAAGATGACTTAGGACTTGCACCTTAAAAGAGGCGCACTGGTCATTTCTTAACTGATAATTTGAAAAAGAATAGGGAGGTAAAATCGAAACGACTACTGAAGCGGTACGCAAAGGGAGGTCACAGAAAAAATTTGTTAACGGATGAGAAATTTTTTACAATTGAGCAACATTTTAACAAACAAAATGACCGTATTTATGCTCAAAGCTCTAAGAAAGCTTCCTAATTAGTCGACAGAGTGCAACGTTAGCATTATCCGACATCAGTGATGGTTTGGTGGGGTGTTAGCTATGAAGGAGTGACTGAGCCCAATTTTTGTGAAAAAGGTATCAAAACATCGGCACAAGTGTATCAAGATACCATTATTAAGAAGGTAGTTAAGCCCCTTAACAACACCATGTTCAATAACCAAGTATAGTCCTTCCAGCAAGACTCGGCGCCGGGTCATAAAGCTCGGTTCACGCAGTCGTGGTTGGAAACAAACGTTCCTGATTTCTGACCACTGGCCGTCGTCTAGTTCCGATCTTAATTCGCTGGATTATAATTTATGGTCAGTTTTAGAGAGTACGGCTGGCTTAAAACGCCATGATAATTTGGAGTCCCTAAAACAATGCAGACAATTGGCAGTGAAGAATTTTCCCATGGAAAGAGTGCGTGCTTCTATTAATAGCTGGCCTCAACGTTTAAAAGACTGTATTGCAGCCAATGGAGGTCACTTGGAATAAGCTTTTTATATAGTCAATTGTTTTTTATTTGTGTATTAAACTAACACACTGTAAAAGTAATAAATGTTATTTGCAATAAAAAAAAATTTTTTTTGTAGCAAAATTTATGGCAAGACTAGGTATATTTAGGGAAATTCTGGGCTTTTTATTGGTAATAAAGTCCTATCACTGATTGACATTAGGCGATTGACAACGATTAATTGAAAGTAGTTGAAGGTCTGGGTTGACAATTTTGACAGTGTATCTATTTCGGTCAATTTCGGTAAATAGAAAAGAAAAACTAAAAATATTTTTCCGAAGGAAATGGCTACTTCATTATTTAAATTGTCTAATGCGCTTTTTAGTTCATCCAGAAATTTACGCTGTGTCGTTCGACTTGTTGACAAATGCAGTATTTCAACTACGAGTGTTAAAGCGGTAAGTTGCATAACCGGTTAGTTAATAATCTATTTCGACGCGACTGGCTGTCCCTTTCAAAACTTTGAACTTGGTTGAACGTAGAAATCTGTTGTATAATCAATAGAAGAGTAATTATTCTTTTACTACTATAGTCCAGTATCTTCATGTGAAATTAATGTATCGTGGATAATTCCAATTGAAAACGATATATTAGTTCATTGCATAATTATTTTGACATTAACCAACTTCTACAGTGAAAACTTTTAAACCATAGAAATTGTGATTGCTCTACTTCATACCACATATAGCACAGATTCTATACTTATTATTAGAGGTGCGCCGAATAGTGATTTGTGCCGAATACCGAATACTATTCGGTTTTACACTTACCGAACCGAATATTCGGCCGAACTATTCGGTTCCGTATTGGCACACGAATAAATAATAATTAAACAAGTTAGTGGAGACGTCTCTTCTTTATAAATGGTCAAAAAGCCGACAATATATACCTAGAGCGCGTTTCACCCCGCAGCGGACCGCTTTCGCCTTTGACGTGTATCAGGGTTGTATTGTAACCAAAAGAAGAATAAATCAAAATATTTTATTTATTACATGCCAAACAGATAAACATGTTTTTTTATAATGTATAATAATATAAGTTGGGTAAACAAATCTAATAAAATCAGTTTAATGTGCAGTCAATTATGTGCTTCTAAAAATACCTATTACCCAAGAACAGTGGGGCTGATCCCAGAGTAAACGGCCTACATATTACTGATATTTTGGTCATTATAACTGATATAATTATTAAAAGTATATTTCAATAAAACTTTTTTGACAAAAAAAAATTTCTATTGCCATCATCTTCCCGTTCCTAGCCCAGTCCGGTCTCGTTTTCGTTTTCATTCTTGTCAAGTTAATATTCACGAAGCGAGCGGAGATGAGCACATGGTTTACAAAACCAATCCTATGGCGTTCTTTTTTCATATGAAGTACAATTTAAAAAGATCCTATTAAAATCCAACAAATATTACAAAACCTACAAATACGCAGGCGAATCTGGGGGCAAAAGCTAGTGTGGTAGTCATATAAACCTTCCAGAAAAAAATCTTTAAATAACAGTGGAAACCGTATCAAAATCCATTTCGTGGTTTAGGAGGAGTTAGCAGATATACAGACAGACAGACATACGCGTTAAGCGAGTCTATGAAGAAAAGCGCAATAAGTAGCTGCCAGATAGAGCTGAAAGCTTAGTATTTCTACATCACAATTTACCGTTGGTTAATTTCAAATACTAATTTAAATTGCTTATCTATTGTGATTGTTTGCTATATTTCATGTATGATCAGATCACCTTATTATTTAGTTAGTCATAATCAGGTGATTTCGGAGAAGAATAACTTTTAATTTGATTGCTTTGATTGTTGATTAAAGTAAATAAATATTACATCCTTCTAGTATTATTTTACTTACCTACTGATCTGAAAAGTATGTATTTACATATTTCCCCAATATTTTGGAATTTCAGTTGAGAGTAGCTGCAATAATGATGTATCGTGTTATGTTATTATATTTAAAGTCTAGAACCGAATATATTCGGCAAGAAAACTGAATATTCGGCCGAATACGAATAGCTCCAAAACCGCTGAATATGCCGAATACCGAATACAAAATGAATATTCGGCGCATCTCTACTTATTATTATATTTTACTGTAAAGTATTTGTGTTTGTATTTTAGCTTTTAAGTTAAGCGTAGACAATGATGAATGTGTGTAGCATATGGTAGCGTTTTACAATGTTGCGTGATGAAAAGTAAAATAATATTTAATATTTAGGCACCAAAGTATTTAAATTGTACAAAGCATTATTTTTTAACATATTTGATAACATTTTTCCCTTAATAAATAATAAAACTTCAAGTTTAAAAGCAATTATTAACTTTATTGCACAGTTTCACCGCTTAATTACTCATTATCTCAAAACATGGATTGTGCGGCTTGACTTCCTTCACTACCAACAAAACAAACAAACATTTTTTTATTCACGGGTTGTTGCGATGTCTAGCTTGAACACAAAATTCACAAAATGTCGACAGTAAATTTTTTTCGATTTTATTTAGGTATGATAAGTAGTTACCTAAGTATTTGCGATGTCAAAGCTCAGATATAAAATATGTCAATACACAAAACAAATATATTGTGTGGTGGTACCATACTCTTGCTATGCAAGTCCGACTTACTTGCATTTGACTGGTTGTTTTCATGTAGGTAATATTCAAATTAAAGTCCAGTGAATTCCATGTATGCTTATGTGTGTTTGTTTTGATGATATATTAAACATAATAAATTTACTTATTAAATATCACTACACACTATAAAATAAAGTCCCCCGGCGCGTCTGTCTGTCTGAACGTAATAAACTCAGAAACTACCGAAAGGACTGGCATATGGTTGACACCAATGGACAGAGGGATTCAACAGGAAGGTTTGTGTGTATAATTTATTAATGTTTTGTGCAAATTAGTTGAAATATGATGATTATTGTTGAAAAAGTCAGAAAAAAATCAAGCCGGCTGGGAGCTTTCATCGAAAACGCTGCCTGATCCCTTTGAGATATAAGAAAATAATGTATGGAGGAGTTGTTTCTCATTTATAGGACTAAAGAAAAGTCCGCAATGGCATCTATCTTTTATGGATAGCTTATTATACCTATTTTTATGTTTTAAAAAATGGTGTCATATGATGAGGTAATTGGACAGCAATTTATTAACCCCCGACGAAAAAAGAGGGGTGTTATAAGTTTGACCTGTGTGTGCATCTGTGTATCTGTCCATGGCATCATGACGGATGAGCCGATTTAGATGCGAATTTTTTCATGTAAAAGGTGAATTAGTCGGAAGTGTTCTTAGCTATGTCTGATGAGAATCAGTCCAAGATGGCCGCTGCCACAAAATGGATATCATATTTTTTCACTATTCAATCAAAATGGGTATCAAATGAAAGGGCTCGACTAGTAAAATACTGTAGACTATGACAAAATTCCAATCCAAGATGGCCGCCACCACAAAATGGCGTAATACATAATTTTTTCACAAATCCCTCAATATGGGTAGCAAATGAAAGGGCTTCACTAGTAGAATAATGTATTCTATATTGAAAGGGAATGAGGAATATTAACTAATAAAATGAAAACTAAAAACTTGAAAATTATTTTTTGTCTGTTCATGTATGAATAAGTTTAACTAAATAACTAAGCTTAAAAATTTTGAAATAAAATAAAATTTTAAATTTAAAAAACCGCCGACGGCGTCTGGGACCGCTATTTATTAGATATTTTAAGTTTACTTAGCGGTCCCAGACGCCTTTAAGGATTAAAAATCATTAGGCAATGAACAAACTTGTATTATTTCACACTTAGGTTAGTTTTTGTTTTTTGTGTCAGGGGTTTTTTAAATTTTATGTACACAGTATTAATCCTTATCAAATTAAATACGTTATTTACCTTCAGCATTCCATGCACATTGTAATTACACTATACAATTTAAATTAATATCTGCGGAGTTGTCGCGAAATATCGTGCGACAACGACTAGGTCGCCGAAGCCACACGCGTGTTGTAAAATTAGCAGAAGTTATCAATGTTGTATGCAAAAAAATATTGTAGTTTGTTTTTTTTTTTCAAATATTTGCAGAATTTTAAATAAAATATCTGACATCTGATATAAGGCCATGAGGTCACGGTTGGAATCCGGGCATGTATCAATGAGTTTTTTCTGACTTAAATACATTAACTATCACTGACTCTGTGCCTCGGAGAGCACGTTAAGCAGTCAGTCCCGGTTGCTGTCAATAGATGGCGGTCGTTACAATCCGCCGACCCGCATTGGAACAGCGTGGTGGATTTAAGGTCCAAGCCCCCTCATCTCGAGGGGAATCCTAAATCCCTGCGGGGGGTATAAAAAGGGCTGATGAAATGGAAAATAAAATATATTATAAATACTCTTAAGTTGGATTAACTTATGTTACATTTAAAGGTATATATGTTACATTTAAGCTGATAGGATATTACGACATAAAAAAAACAATACGGCTTATATGCTCTGCTAGCCGTGCAAAGCCGAGACAGGTTGCTAGTATTATATATTTTTAAGTATTTTCGTGCATGATGGGATTTAAAAATAAAAAACATCATTAAGATAGTAGTTATTGGCCTCAGAACTATGCCAAATTCAGCTAATTTTGCACTCAAGTTTTAAGATTTTAAAAATACACAGTGGGTTTTACTTGAAAAAGTCCAAAAATAAAAATTTTATTTTCATTTCAAATGGCTAGTACCTTGAATCGCAATTTCATACATGAACCAGCTATAATTTTACATATTCAAACTTAATGTTAAAATAATATATATGGTATAAATATGTATAATAAAAAATTTATTAGAAATGAACAGTTTTTAGGTAGGTATTTTATTAAAAAAAAAATGTGTTTCTAATTTGATTATAATATTATGTAACCGTTTGTATAATTAATCATCGAAACATGCCTTATCGGTGTAAGTATAATTTTATATAGATTACAAGTCTCACAAATAATAGTTAGGGAGCTGGGTGCCACTTTGGTTATTGATTTGTCCATGTTTCATATTGATAGAGATAATAGTTCAATACTAATCATTTGGTCCAGTCCATTAAGGCTGTGTGTCGCTGCGTTTGTGGGTTATAGCACTTAAAAATGTTAAAAAAGGTAAAAAAAAAAGTCTTACCGAATACAAAAAAAAATTGGGAGACATTTTCGTTATTGATTTTGAGGTGTAATTTTTTTTAAAGTAATGTTAAATCACTTGAAAGCGGGCTTAATTATTGTTATTATTAATAGTTTAAATATTTTTATATTATTTAGTGTTTTTTTTAATGAATCAAGCAAGTTGTTTCATTTTTGAAATGCTGTCATTTGACAACTCAGCCATTACATTGCAGAATACCATTTTTCCGTAGTCCTACACTTTGTCTTTAATCAAACAATCCAGGTCTACCGAGTATACATTTCATAAACAGGTCTTTAAACTAAAAAAAGAACTTTAAAAATTGTACCTACTAAACTCAGAGGTGTGGATGTCTGCCTCTTCGACTTTCATCGTTTTGAGAATGATTGTGACCATCAATCAGTCTAAGAGGCAGACATGAATAAATCATTTATCCCACCTTTTTTTTCTCAAATTTTGAAGCACAGTCTATTGACAACACAGGGCTGTCATGGTGGCAGATGCTGTTCGTAATATTTCTCATTCAATAAATAGGTCCAATAGGATATTAATCAAGTAATGTTTTGCCACATGAACAAATAAGTAATATAGAAATTTTTGTAGCCAGCTACCTACCTATAAACAAAGATAACATTTCATTATCAGTACAGCAGTAATACTGGCACAATATTGCCACAGTTGGCTAATTTCCAGTGTTAGGATGGTTTATCATTTGAATTAACAACAAAATAGACAGAATTTTTTTTTCTATAACTCATTTAAGTACTTGTATTTTTAAATGTTTAGTATGTTTTTTATTTGTGGATGAAAAATTACATTTTGCTCTTACATTTTATATCAAGGCTGAAACCTATATTAAAATAAAAACTGCAACATGTTTAAGAGTTTATTTTTGTGTGAAAAATATGTGCATATGTTATTCTGAACATTCATATCTATAAACGGGAAATAAAAGGAAATTTTCTTGATAAACTTCCTTTTGACAACCCTCACTACACACTTATCTTGCTTTTTCCTAGCTATTGAATAAGATACTGCTTAATATGACATTTTTATAAGTAATGTCTTTGTAGATAAGAGTGTTATGTACTGTTGAATTGACCTTCTAGAGCATTATCAAAACCCGTTTATGCACCCTGTTGTCATATGCAAACCAAAAATTGTCATGTATATATGTGTGCTGTCCATTCTAAAAGTTCTTCACATGCATGAGTATACATCAGCAACACACTATCATAATTATCACGCTTACAAAACACTGGTTTGAAACCGGTTTCTCTGCTATCTTTTCGTTGCTTTTCAATTCAATACTACAAAATCTTATTATAGACCGAACATAAAACTAAATAGACTCATTCGTGCGACGATCGCGGTCTGGGAAGGTCGTTTATTGCTGATCACTTTTTTTTTTTCTTATCTTGTTTTAGAGATTGTAACTGGCCAGTACGAATTGGAAAAAAAATAACTTGTTAAACGAAAAAGCAAAGAATTCTTTTGTCAGTACAAATTGTTATTTTGTAGTCTATATAAAATTAAATTAAAGTTGAATAAAATGGAAAAAGATTATCTAATGCCTTGCAATGTTTGTGAAATGAGCACTGTAAAGAAGCCTGTTAAAATGGTGAGTGACCAGTAAAATATGTTTTGTTATAACCTATGGATGTTTAACAAATATTTAATGAGACTTATCAGTTAATTTATCAATGTTTTATTTATAAATGATAGCAATAGGAGATAACTTTATTAGATGTCACGTGTGACTATTATTCACAAAATACTGAAAGTTGTTCAGTGTTATGTATGTTAAACATACCTAGAATGAATCCATTACCTGTTTTTAAATCGGGTCGGCTTTCCATTGTTGCCTGATAAAAATTGTGTAAGTACATAAAAATGATCCTTTTGAAATTTGGCTAAAATAGGTTGATGGTCCATCCAAGCGAAGCGGAGTGACGAGCTACTAATAAGCCTTATAATTTTTTTTTATTTCCTTAAAAAAACAATTACTGCATGAGGTTCCTAAACCCCTCCCCCATAAGCTTGATTAAATATCTTGTAATTTTTCAACAGGCTACATTGGAAAGCACTACCTTTAAACCAGAGGCATATTCTTTTGTTGTAATCTTTAGTATTCATATTTACAATACTTACTATTCCATCACCAAAACTATTTTTGGGTCAGCTGTCCAATGTTGCCTGATGGAAATTGTGTTCATACCAATGATCAGTTTTAAATTAAGGTCAAAAATAGATTAAATATCAGAAGTCCACTATTTCAAAGAAATAGGTTAGGTTCCATTCGTGTCACCATGAAGCACTGCATGAAGCCATTTTTTCATATTTCTGTCAAAAAATGTACTGCGTGAGGTTCACATCCTCCTCCCCTTTATGCTGGAATATATATTTTTTAACTTTTCGTCAGGCAACATTATAAATCTGTTCTCGTCGCCACTACCACAATGTCTGAAGACCAAGGTCTTCAACCAATGCGTCCTACCTACAATGACGTACGGTGCCGAAACGTGGACTCTCACGGCAGGACTGATCCATAAATTCAAAGTCGCTCAGCGTGCTATGGAGCGGGCTATGCTCGGTGTTTCTTTGATGGATAAAATCAGAAACACTGAAATCCGTCAAAGAACTAAAGTTATCGACATAGCCGAAGCGATCAGCAAGCTGAAGTGGCAATGGGCCGGTCATATTTGCCGTAGAACGGATAACCGATGGGGTAGACGAGTTCTCGAATGGAGGCCACGTACCGGAAAGCGAAGCGTTGGACGCCCCGCGGCCAGGTGGACAGATGACCTGAAGCACCATACCGGGGGTAGTTGGATGCGAAAGGCGGAGGACCGTGTGTGGTGGCGAGCCTTGGGAGAGGCCTATATCCTGCAGTGGAGAGACACGGGCTGATGATGATGATGATGATGATGAACATTATAAAGCGCTACCCTCTTTTTAATGTTACAATTCTTTGGATGCATTAACTATAGTTTATTGCTTCAATCATATAACTATCTCATGGCAAACCTTAAAGCAAAAGTATGATCTGAAGTATTCAAATTACATTATAGTAATGAAAAATCTATCATACTTATACAGAATGAATTAAAAGGAAAATTTAGATTACAAATATCTACAATAAACCCAAGTTTATAAATAAAAGTAATCCATACACGACTGGTACTGATATACTGAATTACTATATGATAATTTGGAAATTTTCGCTTAGTCATTTCACTATAGCATAACCTGCTAAGTAGAGCGTAACAAAGCGAAAACAGTTATTTAAACTCAATGTATAGAGCATACCCATTACAAATTTATATCTAGCAAACAAAATTACATTTCGCAATGGCCATTTTGGCGTACACCAACAACGATACTAACAATGGTTTCAGTTCATTGCTAGTTTTTTTGCGAAACCATGTAGTAACCTTTTGCAATTGTTCCATATATCCACATTCACATTCGGTAAATAAAATTATTTGCATTCATTTCAAATGAATCGCTCCTTGTTAAAAGGGCGCAAGTTCAAAAAGGTAAACACTGAGAAAGTTAATAAAAACTGTTTCCTATAAAAAAAATTAAGGGTAGTGTTTTACAAATGAAATGTATTTTGAAAAAATACAAGCTTTTATATAGCAATTTTGGTAAATCTGATAATATAGACCAATTGATTATTATGATTTTTTTATTTTGTAAACCTTGGACTTACGCCTTTTTTACATCTAACATTAAAAAACTTTATTGAAATGTTACATACACAATCGAGAATTAATATTAACTACACTATCAAGTAGTCATGTGTACAGACGCCTGCACTGAAATCTAAACACCTTGTATTTTGATCACTTTCGAATAGCAGCTAAAACCATGGAAAAAAATAAGCGGCGCAAGTGGGCCGTTTTGGTTAGTGTTCAGATATGGGAGCAAGCGCCTGTACAATCAGTTGTGGATAGTTCCAAAATTCTGTCATAAAATGGTTTGTATTCATGCGAACATAATAATAATTCCAATTCATCTATTTTAATGACATAATTCCTTACAATCCTTAAACTCCTTAAAGTACCATGCCAAAAAGCATTCGTCATTACTTTTTCGACGAATTGAAATTATTACTTGTATCAGTAACTGTACCTACACAAAATGCTTATGTTTTGTTAGGATGACTGTAGGAAATAATTTTTCATATGTGATTAAAATTGAATAAACTACATTTTTGTTTATGGTCACGGGGAGGCCTAGAGTATGGCGTCATATGTATGAAAGCATTGTATTTCAGGAACTTACAGTTTAGTCTGAAACTGTAATACAATAAAAGCTAATACATTGACAACACCCATAAGGTGTAATATATACAGAATAACATTAGGGGCTGAAGTATGAAATTGCGGTTTAATTTGGAAGAAAAGAAGGCTAGAAATTATTAAGAAAAAAGTATTTATTTAATCTAAATAATTAGCCATAATCTCTACGCATTTATGCCATATAATAGGAACGTTGTGAATGCCATTATGGAAGAATTCTGGGTAGCAGGATTCAATTAAGTTTGTAAAGGCGATTTCTACTGCTTCAAAATAAAATTTTATTTCATTGGGATAATTGTCTAGATTGAGTCAAAAATGATGCTAGATAGAAAGAAAGAAAGAAAATATATTTACGATACGATACGGAACGATATCCAACAAATAAATAAATACAAACAAATTAATACATGGTGATCAGCTGAACGTAGTTCAAACTTGTAGAGCGTGTAGAGCTTACTGAACTAAACAAAAAGTTTACAAAAAATAAGATACCTAAATGATATTAAAAATATAAAGAAATAATTTTAAATTTTTTGCGGTAACCGTTAGTTTGCGCCTTCTTAACTTTTTGTTTAGTTTATTCTGCATGTATAAGTTTGTACTACATTCTGTCGAACACACGGTGTATTAAACACTGGTGTTCGGCTGAACGTAGTTCAACTTTTAATATGTTTTTTTCGGTAACCGTTAGTTTGTGCCATCTGCTCACGTGGAATTTTTTGTTTAGTTCGGTAAGTTCTGCACGCTCTATAAGTTTGGACAACGTTTAGCCGAGCACGCGGTATATTATATAGGGGAGTGTTCAGTTGAACGTAGTTCAACTTTCAACATGTTTTTCTCGCTAACCGTTAGTTTGTGCTACCTGCTCACTTGAAACTTTTTGTTTAGTTCGGTAAGCTCTACATGCTCAATAAGTTTTGACTACGTTCACCCGAACAGTGGGTATATCATAAAAAAATGAATATACATTACTACATATTATAAAATAAAGTTCCCCGCCGCGTCTGTCTCTCTGTCTGTCTGTCTGAATGTGATAAACTCAAAAACTACCGAACGGATTGGCATATGGTTGACACCAATTGACGTAGTGATTCAAGAGGAAGTTTATAATTTTTTAATCTTTTGGGGAAATTACTTGAAATATGACAATTGTTCTCGAAGAAGTCGGAAAAAATCTAGCCGGCTGAGGGCTTTCATGGAAAACGCTGCCTCATCCCTTTGAGATATAACAAAATAATGTATGGAGGAATTGTGTCTTTTTTACCGGACTAAAGAAAAGTCCGCGATGGCGTAGGTCTATCTTTTATGGATAGCTTACTATACCTATTTTTATGTTTAAAAAAATTGTGTCATATGATGAGGTAATTGGAAAACGATTTATACGGATACAGTATTAATCCTTATCAAATTAAATACGTTATTTACCTTCGGCATTTCATGCAGATCATGATTGCCCTTTACACCCTACAATTTAAATCGCAGCAGCAGCCGGGTTTGGCGCATAGAAACATATAATTACTAATGAAATAGACAACACGACGCGAACAGTGCATACGTGTGCAGCAAATGAGCAGTCATAGATATACAATGTCATCGTCACAGAGACGACATGCGGGACTTTGTTTATATTCTGCCTTTTGAATTGGGTAATGTAAGGGAACGTAGTAAAATAAATTGAAAGAGGCAAAACTGATGGTTTTAATTACAATGTCTATTTTAATTAATACCGTGTATACATATTTCCCCATACAAGTAAAACAATTATACATTAAACTGTAATTGGTACTGCATATAGGTACTAGAATATGCGCTTGCACTAACTAAACCCGACACTTTATCTCACTTTGCCTTATCGGTAAAGAAATGAACGACAAGCAATCAAAATCATCTTTGCAATGTGATATAAAGTTTACTTACATTTAAATAAAATTACCTAGCCTAGTAAGTCTCTGACTGAAAAATACGCTATGACAGACAGACAGATGGCATAGGTTGTGTAATAAAGAAACTAAAAAATTAAAAGTTAGACCTAAGTCATATAGTTCCCCAACATTTTATACTTACGTATCCAAACTGTAGGTACGGTTCACTCTTCTCAATCTATGATTTTCACATAGAAATGGCGGCAAATTTGTTTTGATTGATTTTAGTTGATGGTTTGCTTATCAATGTTGTATATAAATTTTAGTTTGTATTTATGTATATATTCTTTACTTTTGGACACTACGACAGAAAAAAGCACTACGGCTTATATGCTCTGCTGCCCGTGCAAAGCCGGGGCGGGTCGCTAGTTTAAAATAAATATAAGAATATTGTACATAGGTCGTATTAGTGCTCATAGTGCAGGCTCTGTCTAGTTTGGGACTAGATGACTGTGTGAATGTTCCAGATATTAGCTTTATATATCAGATATTCATATAATATTAAGTATATATACTTACTGTGTGTGACTTGGCACCGTCTTCATAAGCTTGTACTTACGTAATAATTAGTTATTACGTTGTAAACAGTTTCATTTTAATTTTTCTATTTTAAGTTTTTAGTAGCTCACGTGTGTTTGAGGAATAAAACAATTCCGTGGAACAATCGTAGACTATCTTATACATATTTCCTCTTTTCTAAGAAACCTATACGTTTCACGTCAGAAAAAGATATGGACCCACCTCGTGATCTACCTTAATAGGATACAGTTTAATTAATAAAGCGAATCGTTAAGACGAAGTCACTGTTACTGGAGTAATAAGGAATAGGTACTGAACTAATAGGCTCTATTATAAAATGGCGCCACCTGTAAATAATACATAATATGTTTTGCCACAGCGTAAGGAGCGCGACACGTTTGGAGAACTCGATGTGCCTGACGACAGACTATATGGCGCCCAGACAGTACGATCCATCATGAACTTCCCTATTGGCGGTATAGAGGAACGCATGCCAGTAAGTATATGGACGTAGGCCTATTTTATACTTCGACGACACAGGCCGCGCGCGCCGTGTGTAATTTTTACGAGAGACGCGTCCGACGCGGCGCGGCACACGCTCGAAGTATATAATAGACTTACATATCTTGACTTTAGAAAATTCCGACAAATCTGGATTTTTCAAAATAATAATGGCCAGCAAACAACCTCCCCTTAATTTGAGTCATCGATTTTTCAGGCAATGAAAGAAGTTAAATTGGACTGGTTAACGCAATTTATATTTCGTTGAAACGATGCATTATACGATTGAAAAGTCGAGGCACCTCTTTTGTGCAGGATTTTATAAGTTAAATTTTCCTCAACTATTTTGCCCAAATAAATTGATAAATTCAAACACGAACACTAGAATTCAATCCCTTACATCGCTGAAAAACCACATAGCACCTTCTGAAAAGCATATGCTGACGACAAGAAGCTAAATATCTTCTGAATAATCCATGTTGATCTTTTTTTTTAATTTTTCTGTTTTGGTGTCCAATTTTTAGGAGCATTTAAATAAAAATTGACACGATTGTATAAATGCTCATCATATCGTGAATGGCGTATATTGTGAGGAACAATAATCTGTTCTGTGAAAAGTATTACATATGAATCTTACTAGTATAATAATATCGATAAAAATGTACTGCTACAAATATTAGAAAATTGAATTCGAGCAAAATTATATACCTAGGTAGTGAAATCAACATTTAAAAACCTCATTTTAATAAATCAATGCCATTTATATAAGGTTTTTTAATTTATACTAATTTTGTCTAGAGATGACGAAGACGCATCCAGAATATTTTAATTCATGTCTTTACTGAAATCTCTTGTACAGGTATTTGAGCCTCAGCAACTATCTAGTTTTGTACATTCTAATGAATTAATTTAGCATACATTTGACGCTATGTTTTTTTTTAAGTCGCAGTTTGGTCATAAAATCGCTAAAGTGCCATATTGAAACAGTTGAAAGTGTGATGCGGATGTGCCAACAATCACACATTTACTTATTTTGAGAACTTCAATTGACTTTTCACGCTGATGTCATTATTAGTATGATCAATTGGGCATTATCTGAATAAATATTTTAATAAGAAATGTTGAATATTTAAACATATTTAGAAATGTTAAGTAATAGAATAATAAATTATCAGAAGTATCTTTTTAATCTATTATTTATTGTAGTGTCGTAATAGCCCAAAGCGCAACGAACCTGTCTCAAATTTATAAGGCCCCATAAGGCCATGGTTCGAATCCGGGCATGTACCAATGAGTTTTTCTGACTTAAGTATGTACATAACTATCACTGACTCCGTGCTTCAGAGGGCACGTTAAGCAGTCGGTCCCGGACGCTGTCAATAGATGGCGGTCGTTACAGTCCCCAACCCGCAGTGGAGCAGCGTGGTGGATTTAAGCTCCAAGCCCCCCTCCCCACCCTGGGGGAGGCCTAAGCCCCTGCAAAATGGGGTGAAAATGGGCTGATGAAGTGAAGTGAAGTGATTCATTGTACTATAAAAATAGTAAAATAATGGTCGTTGACTGACCGATTGGCGAATGGTTAAAGATCCTAACTACAGAACCAAAGGTTGCGAGTTTGATTCCCACCCACAGGTCTCAACTTGAACACACTTATGCCGTAGTAAGTCAATTCCTCATCAGCCAGTATTATTGTATATTAAATCAAAGAAGTTTATTCGTAATAAGTACATACATTTTATGATATTTAATAAAGTTTTTTTTTTTGTTCTTAAGTATTGTAATTTTAAATATTAAGTAATTTCATTAAATAAATTTTTTTAGGGTTTTGTAATCACATATTACTTTTACATTCATATAGGTTTATCGGTATTAATTTATACTATTTTATCATTAAAAAAAAATTCTATATTTATCAATTGTGTTAGTATAAATCCTCATTTTCAAATTAATAAGTTGAAACCATATTATAAACTAATACTGAGAAGATTATGGTGAGACCAAAAAGGTGGAACTTTTCGGTCTCACCTTATTTTTCATACATCTTTCCAGGTTTGATATTTAAAGCACTGTTCACTCCCAGGGAACAAAAACGTATTTTGTTTCCATTCTGCAGATCAATAATGTCGCTTTCAAATAAATGAAGTTTTTTTTTATTCCAGTTTCCAGTCATCGTCGCTTTTGGCATATTGAAGAAAGCTGCTGCTAAAGTAAATATAGAATATGGCCTAGACAAAAAATTAGGTAATTTATAATTGGATAAAAAATAAATTAATAATTACAAAAGTTGCTCTAAGCATCAACATAACTTATTGTAAGAGTCAGAACAAAGTTCTTTTGTAGTTCTCTTCATCATTTCTTTTTTAATGTATGACTGATTCGCTTGTGTTCTTTCAGCGGACGCCATAATGCAAGCTTGCGATGACGTCATATCCGGGAAACTATACAAAGAAGGACATTTTCCACTCGTGATTTGGCAGACGGGGTCAGGAACTCAATCTAACATGAACACAAATGAAGTGATATCCAATCGAGCCATCCAGATCCTTGGAGGGAAACTAGGAAGCAAAGATCCTGTACATCCAAATGATCATGTGAACAAATCTCAAAGTTCGAACGATACATATCCTACTGCGATGCACATAGCTGTTGCAATGGAACTGAGGGACCGACTAATGCCTGGTCTTGTTACTTTAAGAGACACTCTTGAAGAAAAGTCTAAGGAGTTCAGTAAGATCATCAAAATCGGAAGGTGAGATTCAAATGTTTAATAATATTTTGTGATTATGGATTCGCGAAACTTTATTATGGCCGATCCATTCCATCAGCTCTTTATACCCCACTGCAGGGGCTTAGGCCTCCCCCCAGGGTGAGGGGGGCTTGGAGCTTAAATCCACTACTCTGCTCCAATGCGGGTTGGCGAATTGTAACGACTGCTATCTATTGTGAGCAACTGGGACCGACTGCTTGACGTGCTCTCCGAGGCAATGATAGTTATGTATTTAAGCCAGAAAAACTCATTGGTACAAGCCCGGATTCGAACCACAGCCTCACGGCCTTATAAATTTGAAACAGGTTCGCTGCGCTCAAGCTATCATTATACAGGCCGATCCTAACATTATTTACCAAGATCAAATTTTAGAGGTCCGGACTTGTGCTGTAGTATTATGATTAGACTATAAATTTTATATGTATTATTGTTTTGTATATGTATTATTAATTTAAGTCAACTTTTGTTATTGTCATTCCACAAGCTATGTCGGATCCGGTAAGGTGATCCGAAGGCCAACGCCACAGCTTTCGTCGTTATTTTTTAAACAATCGCAGAAATCGATCAAAAAATTGTGCATCATTACAAAATAAAAACCAATAATTTTCTAGCAAACTTACATGTAAGTAGTTTTTTTGATATTACCATTGTATTGAGACATTTATGTTTACATCTCAAACATATAGTTAAAATCAAATCGCTGAAGTACTAATAAATATCTAGTTATAAGTAGACAAACGATTCAATTTTATGTACAATAAAGTAGTTTGTTACTTGATTTTGCATTCCAAGATAATGTCCTATTGACGGTTTGAAAAGTATATTTGTGACAATTGTTTGAAATTGTTTGACAATTGTTGTGAAATATTGTTTAGATATTTCATTCTATAATGGTTTGTCTTCTCTTTCTGTCTGTTGTGTATCGTAAATAAAGATTATTTTAATATATTGGGTTGTAGTTGTAAAATTGATGACTGCAAATTTTTTTTTCAATATTAATAACTAATGTTAAGTCGTAGATTTTGGGTGTCTATAGATAAGATTTACGTAAATTATAATAAAACTTAAAAATAAAATAAAAATATAAGCAAGGTGATATATGCGGTTGTTGGTTAGAGCTTTTGTGTTTGTTTATGTTGTGTTTGTACGTATAACTACTGGCTCGATTTTCGTGCGGGTACAATACGCGCCGAACGGAGGTGAGCGTCAAAGGCAGCGCTATGGGGGTAAAAGAGAAGCCTTCTCTTTAGATCGGTGGCGCATATTGTAGGTTGAGAGCAGGTTCTTAGTCGTATTTAGCGGATAAAGACCACCGGGTCTCATCTAACGAATTGGGGTATTTTTTTACAGTAAAATTACTCTATCACATGTGCTATTTATTTTTAAGGTGCAATTAGCGACAAACTTAAACTTCATTTAAAACTAGGATTGAAATAAGTAAGGTATAGGTTTAGAAACCAAGTAAGGTATATGTTGCCGGACGATGATACAATAAAATTACTTTCATCGGAAACATTCAAGATTTGGTTAAATAATGACGAAAACGAAAGTGATGACAAAGACGATCAATGTTCGAAAACATTCAGTTTTGGGATCAGATTTTGATGAATATATTTAATCTAATAACCGTTTAAATAAAGCGAATTGTTTAGTATCGACCTATGAAATAGCCCACTCTCAATACTAGCAACTTTGAACTCAAATATCTGCCGTTTGGTTTAGTAAAGCTTGCTATTCACCCACTGAGGCTGGTGAATTGCTCTAGCCCACTGCTCCTTGGAAGTCGCTCAATCATACAAAGCACTACAGACGGTCGTCAAATTAGAGGAGTTGCGACTGGAAACTCTTCATCCCCGACCATTCTTTCCAAACCTTGCTCCTTGATTATAACTTTTTTTCAAAATTTAGACAACTTCATGCAAGGAAGAAAATTCTATTCCAATTTTTTTTTAAATCGAATGAGTAGTTTTAAAGAGAACATCTTATTTACAAACCTCACCTCTTTTTAATATTAGTGTAGAAATAGTAAATTATGTATACTAATGGTATTACTATTTCAACATTTCAGAACTCACCTCATGGACGCAGTACCGTTGACTTTAGGGCAGGAGTTCAGTGCATATGCCACACAGTTATCATATAGCATCGATCGCATATGTGCAACTCTACCCAGACTCCACTACTTGGCTTTGGGTGGAACAGCAGTCGGCACTGGTCTGAACACGAGGATAGGCTTTGCTGAAAAGTGTGCAGCTGAAATCGCTTCACTTACTGGTGGGTTTTTTATATCTGTAATGCCACTGCATGAAATCTTACATCACAAGCTATCAGTACCAAAACATTTTGTTAGATAGTTGCATAGTTGCCTGAATCTACTCATACGTCACATACGACGTTTTCAGGCTTTACCGCTGTTTTTGGTCAATAGAAGGTATGGTGCTCATTGAGGCACGACCTCGTCGGAACTCTATATACCAGCGATATATTGTCGCTCGATAAAATACTTCATCATTATTATTAGAAATAAGCTCCATACCATCAGCCCATTAATGCCCCACTGCAGGGGCGTAGGCCTCCCCTCGGGATGAAGGGCTAGGAGCTAAGCTGGAAAGTTAAGCTAAAAGGCTAAGCTGGGGCTGGAAATTAGCTCAACAAGACATTAATCTTGTGATACTTCCCGGCGAAAGTTGTAGTAAATTATGCCATGAAAACTTTCTTAGTGAGCACCATTTTCCTTTGAATTGTCAAGTTTAATCAAATTTTTTAAAATGTTTTATACTTTGTGTAAATGTCATCACAATTAGAGTATTCATGTAACAAAAATGGTTTTGTTCTAACTCACTCCGAAATGTACTCGTTTAGTGTGGCCTGAGTACAAACCAATGAAACTAAATCAGAATAAGAACTACAGCCATTTATATAATTTAATGTAGATTTGAAACAGCTTTTGCCTATAATTTTTAGTATAGTTCGCCTGAAACTTGATGTCTGATCGGAATACAACGCTATAAGCGTGATTGCGCAGGTACTCCTCTCTCCACTGCATCCCGCTACACCTAAAACTGTTTACTGCGACATGACTTGTGTCTATGTTTGGATACGCCATAAAGCTTGATTGGAACTGTACTAGTATGAAACATTAAGCTCATCAATATTTAATTAACTATAAATCTGCCAAAAATAGTGAAATCAAACTAAAAATCGATTTCATCCCCCAGGTATCCCATTCGAATCGGCGCCGAACAAATTTGAAGCTTTGGCGTCACACGACACAATGGTTGAAGTTTCTGGCGCTCTGAACACTGTCGCCGTGTCGATCATGAAAATCGCCAACGACATTAGACTGCTGGCGTCGGGCCCAAGATGTGGTCTGGGCGAGCTGATGCTACCGGAGAATGAACCTGGATCTTCTATTATGCCTGGTGAATACACTAACATTGCGGTGGCTCGTCTACACGTCAATTGTTATAAAGAAGATATTATTCATTCTAGGAGAGAAAATTTCTCGAAAATAACTGACCCAAACTCCCCACATTCGCAACATTTCAACGATATGATGTGTTTTTTTTTTGTCGTTTGGGGCAAATAATGTTGTGCGCACAAATTTTCGACGCACAACCAGTTACAAGAACGCTACTTAAAGTTTAGGAAATCAATCAAAAGCCCTAAATAATTACAATTTTAAGGGCAAATATTATCAAATGAGTGGTTAATTATTTTCTTTATAAAACACCTACTTTAAGTCCCTGTCTTGCAACTGGCCTATAAAGGTCGGTTTGATTTCGAGTGCAAACTAATTTAGAGACATTTGAAACCTGCAACACTATTAACGCTGACTGAACTAAACGCTGGGGAAAGGGATACATTTCATTCCATTGTGCTAATTACTTATTGTCGTATGTTAGAAAGTAATGTAATAGGTCTTAACCTATGAAGTTGCCGTTCTTCAGTACTGGTAATTTCAAACAAAAAAAAAATTTCATTGGATGTGAATTCTAAAATCAAATTAATTTTGTTTTAAAAACATGACATTCTTTTTACAAAGTCAGTCTTTTGTTTATTGATTAGCGTTGTGTATTCATTAAATTTGAACATTTTTCGTCATAATGGACACTTTAAAAATTCGTGTAATTATGGAATATGATTCCGTCGTGGCACTAATAAGGCACAAACAGCACGTAACATCGACAACGTTTACGGTGAGAACTTATCAAACGAACGCACAACCCGTTATTGGTTTGCCTACTTCTGTTCTGGAAATTATGACTTGAATAATGAACCTCGTGGTCGTCTGGACACTTTGGTCAACAATGATGAATTGAAGTCGATTGTGGAGGCTAATGATACTCAAACTACAGCTGAACTAACAGCAGCTTTTGATGTTAGCATCAAAACATTATTGGACCATTTGCAACAAATTGGCAAAGTAAAAAAGCTTGATAGATGGGTACGCCACAAACTTAATGATCGCAAGCGCAACGCACGCGTCGAGACCTGCCTCGCGTTGCTCAACAGGCACAGAAATCATGTAATTTTGAACCAGATTGTTATCTGTGATGACAAATGGATTCTGTTTGACAATCGTTGGTTAGATCCTGGTTCAGCCCTAAAGCAATATGTTACACGAAAAATAACCCCTAAAAAGGTGATGGTCACTGTTTGGTGGTCTAGTGCCGGTGTGATTCATCACAGCTTTTCACAAAATGGCATGAGCGTTACTGCAGATGTATACTCTGAAGAACTGAAGACAATGATGGAGAAGCTCGCACATCTGCGACCAGCTTTGGTCAATCGGTCGTTCCCGCTGCTCCTGACAACCATGGCAACGTGCGACCCCATACTGCAGAACAAACAGTCTCCAAGCTGCTAGAGTTGGGGTTGAAGTTCTCTCTTATCCGCTATACTCACCAAACCTTGCACCTACCGACCATTACTTTTTTCAAAATTTGGACAACTTTTTAATGGAAAAAAAATCAATTCCCGAGAGAGTGCAAAATGCCTTTGAAGAGTTTGTTGTCTCCCGTCCAGTTGATTTTTATTAGAAGGGCATCAATAAACTGCCACTGTGTTGGCAAAGATGCATCGATTGCACGGGTGATTACTTTGAACAACAGAAATGAATATGTTTGAAAAAAAAATACTTTAACTTATTTCATAAAACGGCAACTTCATAGATTAAGACCTAATATTAACAAAGCAGGTACTTAAACTAAAAAAAGGTTAAACCTCGAAATGAAAGAGAATAAGCTATAAACTTGCACAAACCTTTATTATTAGATTTCATAAATAAGATCAAAGGTTTCAAAGAATCTTGTGTATGCGAGTCAAGATATGGTAAAAGGTTTTACGACTGGGAGCCTATTTAAACAATGTTTTAACGTACTTCTGTTCGTATATTGCTTTAGATATGAGCGCAGGGGAAAGCACTCTTATCTCGATCCTAGGTGATTGTCGACTCTTGACTCTCCTTTGTTTTCTTTCATTCTTCTCATAATATTTGAATTTCTTATCGTTTTTTTCTGTCTTCCAGCCAGTTGCTTGCTTGTTACATTTTCATATGCCTGCCAGTGCGTGTGGACGCGCAATACATTTATAATCGTTACAATATTGTCAAAGGTCACAAAATCCGGTTTTGAAAATATCTTGTTTCCTTTGCTCTAAATGTCATTTGGAATTTTTAGAAAAATTTTAGAGCATAAAATTCTCTACAAACTTGGTTTTAATGAAAATTGAGCAACTTTTGAGCCTGCATATAAAATGTAACATTAAATATTTATGCAAGTTTACAGCTTATGATTTTTCATTCTGAAATTGAGTCTCTATTTGAATGTTCAAAATTCGAATCATTTGTCCAACTGATCAAAGAATCACATTACCTACGCGCTCAGTATAACTGTTAAGCCCTCTCAAGGTCCCTTCTTATCTCTACAATTTCTCTAACATTCAACCATTTTCTTATCCATTATGACATTAAGTTGCAAAAATCCAACTTGTTAATTTATTACTGTGTTGTCATAAAAAAATCGGTGTAATAGTACATACTAATTTCTTTATGTCCAGGCAAGGTGAACCCGACCCAGTGCGAAGCACTGACCATGGTTGCTGCTCAAGTAATGGGTAACCATGTGGCCTGCACTATCGGTGGCTCTAATGGACATTTCGAGTTGAACGTCTTCAAGCCTATGATTGTGGCCAACGTACTGAGGTCTATACGGCTCATTGGTGAGTTTAATATGTCTTTAGTTCTTAACTTACAAAACGTTACTTAAGGTTGATGCAACCGAAATCTCCGTCAACCAATTATATAACAGTATTCGTCTTCAAAATCCCACTCCATGTATTTTTAATTGCCTCAAGTATAAATAGCCCGAAGCCTGTATTTTCCTACAATCATAGTAATGAATTCATTACAAATATGCTTTCCCGATTAAAATGATATATCTAGAATCGGATATGGCATATCTATGTTGGTATCTTATTGCTTTTTTTAAAAATAGTATCAAAATAAAGTGACAGACATTTCCCATTTTTATCGATAAAAACTCAGTACTATCGGCGGCATTGTTTCATGTGCAAAACGATTATAAATAAAAGTAGTACAAACCTAGATATTAATCTTATTTTGAAAATAATAACAATAGCAATAGCTTGCTAATTATGGATATGAGAATAAATACTAGGTTATTCAGCAAAAACGGACAAAAAATCGTGTCGTACACGGTGTTTTCTCATTTCTGAAAAGAATATGTAATCGGCATCTGGGGACATATCGGTCTAGCCACCTATAGTGCACCGAGTCTTACTCTGCGCGAAACCAGAAACTTCGAATATCCAACTCGCAAATTTTCGGAACTTCCAGTGTTGACTGGTGGGGACTGGGAATGGGAAGAGAGGTCTTAGCTCACTGATTTAAATGGTCATCCTACAACTCACTATTTATGTACAGGCATTTACTATGTCAAAGAGGAGGAAAAAAACTGTTTATAAGAAAAACAAAAAATCTTTGTCTATTTGACATATTTGTATCTGCCTCCTAACTTATGTCTTGATGAAAACGAATCTTCAGGTCAGCAGTCGTTATGGAATTCAGTTATGTATTCCTTTGGAGAGTTTGGTGGGTTTTGATGCCTATGACCTTAATTGCTTACCCACAGATCATTAATACTAGATCACAGACAAGTCAACCTTATAGACCACGCTTTGACAGGGAGTAGCATTCGGCAAGGCTAAGTAGTGACACTACATAACTACGTCTCTAGTGAGCCGTCAGTTGGAAGCACGTCGGAAGCCATTGAATTGTCAATTTTGAACGAGCCAATGAAAACTAGCCGACTTCTCCCCGCACCCCGCCACTTTTTGGCGATTTCGTTTTCGTACTGATGTTTATTAAAGCGTGGTCTATAGGTTGACTGGTCTGTGTACTAGATATACTATGAATAAAGGTTGTATGGGCTATTGCGCATACTAGCCACAATTAACACTACCTGTCATATCCCCGCGACGGGTACATCGGCGCTAATATAAAAGCAGGGCCGCCCATACGCACGTCTTCCGATATTCTATGGTCAAGTCGCTTCCAACTGTTACTAACTAATTAAATATACTTCTTTGTAGGCGACGGTTGTCAAGCGTTCAACAAGAACTGTGCGGTGGGCATTCAAGCAAACAAAGAGAATATTGCTCGCATCATGCGCGAATCGCTTATGTTGGTCACTGCCCTAAACCCCCACATCGGATATGATAAGGTATGTAACGCGCTTATATTCGATTTTATATTTTTAACACTTATTTTGTCAACAGATTATTTTATACACTAGAGATGCCACTTAACATATTCTATTCTAATAGATGACAACTTTAACACCACATATATATTAGCACGCATTTCAATAGAATGTTTGCATACTAACCTATACATATTAAAGGATGTTTGTTGATCTTTTAAGCTTTATGGACAGACCATGTTTCACTGAAATTTTGCTTAGAAGCTCTTTCAAAGCAACACTAGTGTATTTGCTATAATACGGTATTTGACTAATATGATATATACTATGTTTATCAGGAAAATATAAAAATAGACTATAAAAACGATAACAAAATTTGAATATTCGGTTGAAGCATATGGAAATTATAAGCTATTAAAATTTTATATCTGTCTCTTTCTTGCAAAACGAAATTTAACATTATTCTAAATGGCTTGACGTCACACATAGGTTGGCCGTGCGGTATTGCCCTCTCTGTCTAACAGGACATTTTAAACATTCATTGCTTATTTAATGATGATAATTTTTTTAAATTCTTTCACTATCATGAAATATTTAGAGGAAAAAAAATACTCATATAAAATAATTTGAAAAAATAGTCTCAATAAGCGTCTTATTTATGTTGTTTATTGCAAGCAATAACACGCTAAAGAGATGGCATAATGAATCAGTAGTGTACATATGTTCGCGTGTCTTGAAATAACAGGAACCCCCCCCCCCCACACACACGCTCAAACGCACGCACGCACGCACGGACACACACTAACACACATACACTAAAATCCATGATTCTATACGTATCCTAAGTCAATCTTTAATATTGATTGTAATTAGTTGTTTCGTGCAGCCTCTTGTAAACTCACGATCGTAGCTGGTTGTATTTGTGTCAATTATTGTGAATGATCATCACCGACTCCTATAGTACAAGCTAACCACCCAGTTCAGGAGTCGGTGACGGACTGATATCTAATTACTTCCGTACAACCTTTATTATACCCATAAAGGTATTAAATAGTATAAACAGGAGAATGTAAATAAAGAGACTGGAATAAGTGAAGTAAGATAGTTACAGTGGGAACAGAAGTGTATATGACAACAATATTACTAATAATTTCAAACTGTTTTCACCCTACAATAATAACACATGGGTTATCCCATGCAGCGCCATTTAGTCCCAAAGTAAGCAAGTATTATGCTTGTATTATGGGTACTAGACAACTGACATACATACTTAAATATTCCCTTTTTTAATAATATATACATATATAGATACTTTTACATCCAGACCCGGAACAAATAAACATGTTCATGCACACAAATATTTGAAACCGTGACTGACCGAGCGGCCGAGAATCGAACCCGTGACCCTTGGCTCCGCCGATGTCCCGAATATTATTATATTATTATAATTTAATGCATTTTTTCCCGTTAATTACTTCACTCTTGAGGGTACTGTATGTGTAAATAATAGAATGTTGTGTCTGATTCCAGGCTGCATTAATAGCTAAGACGGCACACAAGGAAGGCGGCAACCTTAAGGATACGGCCATCAAACTGGGTATCCTAACTGCAGAACAGTTCGATCAGTGGGTCAAACCGGAAGAAATGCTTGGGCCCAAATAGATGGTCACCATGAGAAAATGGTGGAATGGTGTTTGAGTGACAGTATTTGCAAAGGTCAAACGATTTCTAATAGTATCTCAAAGGAAAGCTATTTTTTAAGTCTTGTGTCTTATTTATAATGTTGGCATTAAATAATGATGTAGCCTTTCGATGGGTTATATCCACATATGAAAATCCGTAAGGCGTGTACAGGCTGGTTTATTAATATTTAAATTCGAAAGTATAAATTTTTAAGTTAAAACCTATTTCTTGACTTTCCATTGATGTCAAATTATACAACTAATAGACTATATATCAGATGTGTTTTTATCTTTGTGCCAGATTCTTATATGAATCTATTGAACAAAACATGTTGGAAAATAAATGAATTTATTTTCATTTATGTAAGATTTACGCATTTTCACCGCTATTCGAGGTATTATCGGATGCGTTTGGTAACATCTATTCGCAGTCAGGATCCTTGTGTGAACGTCTAGGTATCACCGTAAAGGTAAAGCATCCATAGGCGCGGTTACGTGTGATTAAATTTGAGCATTCAATAAAATCAATAAAAAAGTTTTTCATCCAAATGTGCATAATGCCGTCAAACATGTATATTCCTAATGAAGTTTTAAATGCGTTAATTTTCCAGAAGCGAAAAGCCACATCTTTTATGAGCCTATATTGTTCATTGATATTTTGAAACATTTTTGTGCAAAGCATGTCTAGTTTATGTTTAGGTTCAATTTATGAGGATTATACTTGTAAATAAGCTTTACCTCAGCGAAAAAGTTATTATTCCGGGAATATATTTGAAATGCTGTCAATTTGCAATGTAAATATAGTTGCTCCCTAATGCATATAAATTATAAACAATAAAATCTGTTGCATAATCGAATAAATAAAATTAAATATTAATAAGATGAGATATAATTTTGTTTTAGTGTATATATTTATTGTTTAATAAAATATCGAATTGATTTTGTTTTTTTTTTTTGCTATGGGAAACTGTCTAGTTATTCCGATCTAAGGTAGAAGAAAATAATTTCTTAACCAGTACTAATTAGTAGATAAATAAAAGATTTAATAATATATTTTTTCATTTATTTTCTCAAATAATCGTAAAAAATATCACATTTGTGACATTTATTTAAAATAATCACAAACTTATATAAAAGTAAAAATATTATGGTCGAGGAAATGCTGATGGTCAAAAAATTATTATTATAGGACAATGCTACATGTAGATACATTACAATAAATAAGTAGCCTCATCTTTTATTACGATCAAAAGCATCTCCTCAAATATTTATAGCTAAATGATAAATAAACTTAAATAAACTTTTCTAAGTGAGCTTCTGTTTTGTTTAGAAGTTTACAGCCTTGAAAATGATTAGGTACCTTTTTCATATAAAATCTCAATCAGTGCTAAAAATACATAATCATATCGAACATAATTTTTATGGATATTTTTTAAAACTTGGGTTTCACTTGTTTAACAACTGTACAAATACTACTACTAGGACTACAGAGTTTGTCTGGTATATCTTGGCTCGCCTCGTCGAAGCTTACATGTAAGTTTATCCAAGTTCGCGCCGTTATTCGTTACGCTTAATGAAATGTAAACTGTGGCTACTATTTCGGTAAAAGTGACGTATTGCCATAAATACATTCTACGCATACTTTCAATTAAATTACTTTGTAGGGGATATGCCAAGATTTATTAATCTATTAGTATTATAAAATACACTAAACAACATTGTGACTTGTTGAATATGCTGATGAGGATTCACTAAAATTATTGAATGAAATTGTGTTTTTGGGCGTTACTATCAATTTTATTTTACAAGACGGTCCACTTGTTGGGGATGGCTGGTAAATTCAGTTTTGCTGTTTTTGCAATCAAACAAATATGAAAAATTACAAAAGTTATCTACAGTGAGTCTAGTTAATTTTAGCTACTTACATGACATAATGTCATACGACATTTTGCTCTGGGGAAAGGCGGCTGGTATTGAAACAATATTCATTCTGCAAAAGGGGGCAATTCAAACTATAAAAATTAATTAAAATTTATAAATAGTCTAAGGGCACACTTTAAAGAAAGTAACATTTTTACGGTTGCTTCCGAGTGCATTTATGAAAATATAATTTATGTACATAAAAACTTGAATGCTTTCTCTAAGGTGAGTGTTGGCCACAACTTAAATACTATGTCATGCCGTCGAGAGTTTGCGTTCTTGACATATGAGATTTATAGCTATAAGATCATGTTTGTTATGAGTTATTATCTAATTTAATTTTGTGTCATACGTGCATGTAAAAGATAATAATATTTAAAAACGGGAATTATCCGATGGTAAAAATTCACATCGATCATCCAATTACGACCTGTCAGAAACGCATTTTCTCGACGGCCATGATATAGATATGAGCATATTTGATCAATTTCCAGGTTCAGACTTTCGAAGGCTAGTCAAAACAAATGTTAAAATAAAATATGTTAGTCCAGGTCATGAAGAAAGCTTACTATAACACTCATCACTTAAATATAATAAAATATTTAAATGATGAATGAGTGAGTGAGAATGGTAAAATAAACAGAGAGGAATTTCTTGTCTGTTCTTGTCCTTTTAGTTTTCTGAACCGGTACCTAATCAACATATTTTGAACAATAAGTGTCTGTAAACATCTTATATTGAAGCTTTTGTTTCTATTTTGACTGTCGTTAACTTTATTTTTTTTCTAGCGCGCTACGTAATCACGCGTGAGTACTACACGTTAGACGCATGTTAAGCGAAAATTTTGTAAATAATATCTTGTTTTTAGGCGGCAAATTACGTATTAGTGCATTTTACTATTAAAATGCCCTAGAATACGGCCAGTTGTTACTGGAAGACGAATGGTGGTCTAAATATGGACTGTCAGTTAATAGAAGTTTGCTACCACTTAGCCCCGAACTAGAGCTGCCACTGGAAGAAAACATACTTTTGCTACCAGTATAAAATGATAAAGATGTATGCAGTGGTTCCCTGCCTAGTCTACGCCGGGCTCGAATAAGAGAGACGAAAGCGACAGCTAAGGCGCATAGAAAAATGACTCCTAATACGCAGAACGCTAGAGCCATTTTTCCTGGTGATAGACATATTGTCCTGTCCCCCGGTGAGAAGCCACGAACGAATTCCTCTTCAATATCTTGATGCTGTCTTGAACCTATAAAATAAAAGAAATATATAAACAATACTCAAAATTTGAATTAAATCTTATTTTCAATCTTTGACTAGAAAGTTATCGATGAAAAATAAAATTAAAGTATTTCATCTTCTGAATCTTAATTTACAAATGATTCATCGTTATACCTCTTTGTAATATTACCTCTAATAGAAGCCTCATCCTCTAGTTCGATGTTGGGCGCCAAAACTTCAATACTGTTGTACACTTCTAATCTGTCTATGACAACCCCTTTAGCATCTTTATCTAAACGTGCTTTTCTTAGTAAACCGTCTCTAGTTTGTTGCGGTTTCTGGAGAGCTCTGCAGTCTACCGTAGGGCATTCCCCTTTGCATAATTCTACAGCACAAGTCAGATGCAATTTTGCTCTATCCGGGAATTTAAAAGCAGCGAAATCGGTCACTGCATGTTGATACGTCATTATGTGTCTGAACATATTATCTGGGTCTATTTTGGATTTCATCATTTTGGTGTTCTGGTCGTAGTTCTTCATTGGATCGACAGGTTCCAAGTCTGAGAAATCAATTTCGGTTCCTCTCGACTTGTGTTTTTGTATGATCGGTTTTGAGAATATGGTGTCGTCGATAGGACAGCCGGCTTCATCCAGAAGCTTCTGTGATGCTTCTCCTAAGCCGTCGTGCGCCAAGCAGTTAGTTACCCGTAGACCGACGCCAACTATGGAATTAAAAATTGGCATTGTCAAAAATCTTAGAACATTTCACGTAGAATTTAAGAATGTTTCTAACTACTACTCATACTATAGCTAGCTGGTGTAAGATGGCGAGTTTTAGTCCGAGTTTCAGTGCGCAAGGTCCGCGCGCCGTTCTTCACCCCCCGAGATATCGGTTTCAACCCCCCGAAATTGCTTAACTTCACCTCGATATTGTGAACTGAAATTTCATCCTTCCTCCTTTCCTATCCTTCCTATGTATATATGAATAATAATGGTTTTAAATATGCTCTTTACGTTTTAAAAAAAACGAATGACTAGCGGTCTCGCGGAATATACTCACAAAATGACGCAACGGTGTGTTGATCGTATAGTTGCGCATTGAAATATAAACATAGCGATACAAATGCCCTATTGCGCAGGTCCACCGTATTTATACATACATATATACAGGTTGAGGTTTTATAATACCAGCCAAATTTTAATATAATGATCTTTGCTAGAAAACCGATAGCCGTCTTGTTTCCTTTTAGTATCGTTCTATAGAAAAATATTGAGATATGACTACACAAACCTTCCCCGAAAAAACCAATAACTCTAGTCACCATTCATGCCCGCCGCCCCATTCCGTTTCAAGGCCTCGGGCGCGTACGTTTACTATAGCGTTAAGAAGGCAAACAAATGTTATAAAATGACATTGTAGATAAAATAATTTATTATGAAAATGTAACCTATATTTTTTATTTACGCAATGAGGTCTATTGGTGATACCTAACATCTAGAAAAATGTTGGTAGGTCACCAAAATCTCATCTTGTATATGGCAAGTACGCTACATGTCCTACAATCAAAATATATTTTCAATACATTTGCTATTGATACAGTCTTTATGACATCGAAACTTGTACGATACCTAATGTTGTATGTTACAGTACTAGAGACCTTTTTACTTTACACCAATCATAAGCGAGCGTTTTGTTTGTAACGCATGCGTATACCACGAAAAGCGGTCTCGTTCCCGCCATTATTACATTTGAAGTACCTATATCTGATTTTAATCGCAACAAATGTATTGAAAAACGCCGTATGATGCTCGTACTCAGTAAGCTGGCTATTATAGTCATCGGTTTATTATAAGCTTTCGGCTTCGCCTCGTGCCTATAAACACCTTGACTATAATATGCAGCTTACCGTGCTTGCATCATAATGTACCTACTATGAAAGTGTAGGTACGCGTCAAAACAAACATTTTTAGGAATAGGTAGTCTACTTGATGATTTTAAAACCCCAATGACTCGGAAGAGCGTATCATACAGGAACAAAATTATTTAAGTATTTGTCATACCTGCCTCTAAGACATGCAAAATTTTAAATGAAAACAAATCACTACATGTAAAACGACGATAGCATGAGTATTGAAGATTTCTATAACATCTGACTTTCCAAATTTTAATAAGTATTAATTATTAATATTTGTAAATATAAATAAATAAAATAAATATAAATAAATAATAAAAATAAGTACCAGGTAATGTGCATTGTACAAGTAGTCTCGTAGGCTGTCCTACTTCGACCGTGGCTGGCTCGCTGGTGGATGCAGCTGGCGCCAATTCCATCCAAGCGCGAGTCGCTTCTAAAGCCATTTCTCTTTGAGTACTATCTGTAGTCCAGTCTTGGCGAGTGCGTCCAGTTCTGGAAGACCGATGTTATCGTGTTAATGATGGGTGTCTAATAAATCACAGAGGAATGGAAACGTAAAAACTTAGTAGTCATTATTATTACATTTATTATCCACGCATGATTACTATACGGGATATGAAACGAAAATGTGAAACAATAGAAATCGAAACAATGTAGTGGTATATGCATACAACCTGAAACGTTAGGCTTCCTCTACAACGATCAAGATAATGGGCTTGGAGCTGATTGTCATTAAAATTAAAATGATGTCAAAAATATCAAATTTTTTAAAGGAATTTGCCAGATATGAAAATTCATCTGACGTTGAAATTGTCCTTGTGACGTCATCTGGACTGTTGAGCCATTGTTGAGCTTATTGCACTGCTTTCCACAGTAAAAAACCAAAGTTAAAAGTAAATAAAAATATTGAAGTAAGGTCACTATGTCAAATGAAATTGTGAATCCTCACGAATAAATGAAAATATTGACTTTATTTCATCTATGATAATTTAAATAGTGAACATCTATCCAGATGACGTCACAGAGATATATAATTAATGATTGTATATAAGCCAATTATAGACGACGCAGTTGTGAGTGATAGGCATCAGTTTTGTATGGAGTGGCTCACCAGCGCTGAAAAATAGATAATACTCAAACTAATATCTATATTTTGATCTGAAACTGAAACTTACAACTGTAGGTAGGTACGTAATAAGATTATTTTCAATATTCACGTATAGGTACTACTGAGAGCATGTCTGGTTTACATCATCATCCTAGTAAATAGGTAAACCCTGCAAATACCTACAGAAACGTACTTAGGAAAACAAGGAGCTCTGCCACGCGAACTAAAATGACCTAAAGTTCAGCGGAAAGGGGCACGCCTTTGTGGGTATGTCCCTATGTGTAACGCTAGTGTTGGTTGAAATCATGAAAATTGACTGATGGGTATGTAAAAAAAACTGCGTGTCTTATTTGGAAGTAACTTAGTACATAATCGTATTATAAAAAAGTCGGACTCGCACACGAAGGATTCCGTACCATTATAATATATTAAAAAAAACATGTACAAACAAACAAACAAACAAACAAACAAACAAAACAAACAAACAAACAAACAAACTTTATTTTATATTTATTTTTTGTTGCGGCCACAGTAATACATATTTTGTGAAAATTTCAAATGTTTAACTATTACAGTTCAGCCAATACAGCCCTGTGACATATGGATGGGACCCTTTGAGTACGTAACCCTAAAAATTAAAACAATGAAAATTCTATACTTGCCTAATTTTCTTGACTTCATTCCCCAACATTTCGTGTAATTTGTTTCTAATAACATTATCTAGAGCTGAGCTGACGATGCGGACGGCCCGTGGCTTTAAACGGCATCTGTTTAATAAAAAAATCCACTTAAAATTATTGTTGTACATCGTTAATGATGAAAAAAAAATGTTTTTTTCATCGACGCTAAGAGAAATTATTCTATTAAATAAGAAAAAAAAAAACATTTAACATTATATAGGTTACGGGACTGATTGCAGGGCATAACGCGATATAAGGAATCTGTTTGTTCAAGCACATAATAATTTATTTTTATATTCAATTCAACGGGGGAAGAACTTGACTAGACCATTTGAAAGGACTACACCTACTAGCAAGCGAGTTATATTAAATACCCATTATTGTTTTTATTTGGCATCTGAAACATAAAGTAAAATTTCAAAGGTGATTTTTTCGAAAACGAGAGATTAAGTTAAAAAAATTACCTTTCCAGTAAATACGTACTCAAATACAAGAAAACTTTTTGACCTCGAATTATATTCGTTTAGGTATTATACATAAAAAAAATATTTAGTGTTTATATTGTAAACATTGCTTATTTTTTACTGTTTTTGCTACTTAAATAGTATGAATGTTAAAATAAAAATTTATTTGTACCTAATATTTATGGCGGGTTTACCATTTTAATTTTGGTAAGCAAGAATGGGGAAGGAAGTGACAAAAAGAAAAGGGGAGGAGAAATAAAAAGAATAGTGTACCTAAAGTAAAAAACGTCAATCAAATTTAAAGAATCTGCTTTGGATGTAATAATGGGCATCCGATGATATAATTTTTCATAGTTAAAACAATACAAACGTATAATCCATGCTGGTGAAATCGCAGGTTATTGTAAGTAGTTATTATACAACAAATGTTTATTCAATTTTAGGTAAATTTTGATGCTACAAATTTAACAAATTCCTTTGATCATATATAAGAAAAAATGTATACAAACAAAATCGATAGCTGTCCTTAGATAACTGAACTAAATTTAATATACATAGATTAAATACGTCATATAAAATCTACCTGACAAATAACTCTTGATCAGAAGATTGTTGCAAATATTTGTCCATCTGCACGACCAAACTAACGGAATAAAACAAATCAGCTTCCGTATCATCGTCTACTGAGCTGCTGTTCAGAAATGAAGTCCTCACGCCGCAAGCGTTCGACGGTAGGTGTAGGGAGATTTTCGTGTCCATTTTACCTGAAATTATAATTTTAAATATAACTAATGAGTGATTGTTACGACTTGTTGTAGTATCCTGTTGTATGTTGTGGTCATGTTGTGGTATATACTCCAGCTAACGAACGATCTATACGAAGAAGAGTGGTTAGAAGGTAAGCGTAAAAGCGTGCTTCCAGTCAATTCGTACTTTTATGGTTATGTTACTACTTTGGTAAAATTTCTTGCGGTATTTTGACATTTTCATGTGCATATTTAGAGAAACGTGGATAACAAATGCACGTAAGAAATAAGTGGTTTATAATAATAATAATAATGTTAACATCACAACAACGTTTAGACCCCAAACTAAGCATTAGCTTGTATTTTTGAGTACCAAGCGAAGACACCACATACATATAACAACCAAGACCCAAATTATACTTTCATAATTTTTTAAAATACTTTAGTTGACAAGCACAAACGAACAAAACGACGTTGAGGCAGTTATTTTTTATGTAAACAAGAAAATAAACAATATTGATTTGTTTTCAATACTTATAATAGGTAACACTTGACACATCGCACACAGCGCCATCTAGTCCTATAGTAAACAAGCATTCTGCTTGTGTTATGAAATATTAGACAACTATTATACATACTTAAATACCATTTTTTAGAATATATACATATATTTTTCATAATCAAATCAAATCAAAATATCTTTATTTCGTAGTTATGTAACATAATCTTGAAATACGTCATAAGAGTGAATTTTGTTACTTTGTGGAAGGACGTCACCACAAAGGCGCATTCAAAAATGCTGGTTCCTCTCAGAAGAATACGCAAGAAACTGAGGGACGCTCTTTTTAACAAAATTATAAAAAAAAAATTTAACAATAAGTGCTTAAAGAATAATATTATTGAAACAAACTGATAGGCGAGCGGCTTACACCCATGGATTTTTATCATCTAAGTAGTCTGATACTTTATAATAAGCTTTTGCATAAAGCTTTCGTTTCATTGTAGTTTTAAACTTGTTAAGGGGTAGATCTTGAATGTCAACTGGGATCTTATTGTAAAAGCGTATACATTGCCCTTTAAAAGATTTTGTGATTTTATTGAGGCGGCTGACATGATTAGCAAGTTTATCCTTATTTCTTGTATTGACATTATGCCGATCACAATTTTTTTTAAATAATACAATATTTTTTTTACGTACATTATGTTTTCAAATATATATTGAGACGGCAACGTCATTATATTAATTTCCTTAAATTTGTATCTAAGTGATACTCTAGGTTTTAGTTTATAAATTGCTCGAACAGCTCGCTTCTGCAACACGAAAATTGTATTCACATTGGCAGCGTGTCCCCACAGCAGAATGCCATAAGTCATCAAACTATGGAATATATACATACATAGATACTTTTCACACTCAGGCAACGGAACAAATAGACATTCATGTATATAAGTAGGTACACAAATATTTTTCAAGGAAATGGAACCCGCGACCCTTGGGTCTGTAGTTAGCGTCTCTAAATAACCATTTAGCTAATCGGCAGTCTCACTTGCTTGAAATATCTTAGAAAGTTTATTTCTATGATTTTGATAGATATAGATACCTACCTGAGTTGCTATATATTGGCGCCACCGATCAGTACCTAACAAATTTGGTAGTCTTCCAGAATTCGACTTCCCGGAATTCATTTGAAATCGTTGACCTATTTTGAAATTAATTCCAGGAGCTTCATAGACTGTATAGTCCTATGCGGTAAATTAAATAAATTATAAATATTTCACTGTGGTCTTACCTTGAGAACTGCACTCTCTGGCAAAATCCTTACTAAAAATTATTCCTTTGAATGGTTTTTCCAATTCCAACTCTATGTGCATGGAGTCCTTGTCACATGTGGCTTGAACGGTCGACACCCTGTTGATTTGTCGTTGCGCAACATTTTGCTGGCATATAACTGGTACGAATAAAGTCGCGAGGATCCACAGCATTGTGGAACATTCTGGAAAAGAAGAAAAGAGAAACGTTGTAATTCTAATTAGCTATAACAGACAGATTTGGAAGGCAAACTAGAATTGTGTAGTGTCGATACTTAAAATGTATACACCTATCTTTGGAGATGATTTTAATTGCAAAAATTACACATTTTTCGAAATAGTTGTATGTTATCAAATCAACGTAATAAGTGTCTGTATACATATTCAAATAGATACTTCCGAAAACTGCGAACATGTTTTTTGCGGATACATATTTCCATAGAGATAGCGAAACTTCCCGCCGCCTCCTCACTAGAGAGACTGTAAGACATTTACTGTATGAGGCGGAGCGTTCCAGTCAACGGGGGTGTGAGACGCGTTTGCGTGGAAAAGCACACACGAAAGCTTACA
Organism: Luffia ferchaultella; assembly: GCA_949709985.1. Lineage (NCBI taxonomy): Eukaryota > Metazoa > Arthropoda > Insecta > Lepidoptera > Psychidae > Luffia > Luffia ferchaultella. The sequence continues at coordinate 15,775,454 of OX453258.1, read as the reverse complement.
ACATTTAACGTTGTTTTTTGTTATTGAACGTGTTTTTACGATATTTCACTGCTTGATTCGGCGTTTTAACGATGAATTACTTGCTAACGGGCATTTGCTGACTAGCGACCGGTGGTGTGGTGGCATGTACTATTAGCGGGATGTACCTATGTGCGGTCGCTCTGTCGATAGCGTGCTTTGGTTCTAGTGGGGAACGGGCGGGCACGTTTCGCTGCTTCTATGCATATTTGCAATATCAACCGTGTTCGTGAAACACATATAAATAACAGAATTCTGGAGTACCGTACGTCGAAACGTCTGTACACTTATGGATTTGTTATAAAACTTTTACAGTTTTATGCAGGTTCGTCGATCTCGCTAATTCGGTCTATATTTTCTGGTCCACTCCTTTCCGACCCTTCTACCACACCTGTGATTACACACATGCTTAATAGATTTTTTTCGTCGCCTTACTTTCTTTCATTATTGCATAATCATTATACATCTTTCCCACAAACAAACAAAGAATTAAATCCAAAAATCGTAAATAAACTTCTATACGACTTTATATAAGTATATACTATTTACTTATAACATACGAAGGCTATTAAGCAATAGGTTAAATAACAATGAAGCTTTAGTAAAAAAGGACCGGAAATAATATAAGTGCATGTAATGCCTTCAATGTAAAACGACTCCATTGTCTGTGCTATGCGCAAAGATGGCTAACTGTTGAATGGTTAACAGGAAATTATTATAGAAACTTTTCAGTTTATTGTCTGTTAGTTTCCCGTCTGTTAAATAGATATAGCATATAAGCGTAGGTGATAATAATATATTTTTAGTGTTATGGTTAAAATATACATAAGTTAAATTCGGCTACTTATGTCGTGTATATCTTATATCTAATATCTAACCTAAAAATCTAATATTATATCTTATATCTAACAAACTTACTACTATGTATATATTTATTTATAGTTTTATAGTATATATTTATAGTACTATGACTTCGCAACTCCTATCCATTGTCATTAGCGACATAGGTCTCCCCCAAATCTCTCTACAGCTTCCTGTCTTAAGCTGTTGTCGTCCACAAAACTGTTACCTCTTTTTAAACGACTTCAATAAAGGAGGTTTCTCAATTCGACTAATTTGGCGTCTGATTCGGCACCGACTTCATTAACTATATGCCGCCTATTAATGCTCCTATCTTTAAAGTGAAAATTTTGTTTTTAACTTTTTAGTTTATGTTTTTGAAGTCGGTTTTTATATTTCACCGGCCCATCTTTTGAATGGCCTGGCTATTGTCCATATTATGTTTCTTGGATGCCAATTAACAATAGCTTTACTCAACTTCTCTTTACTTCTTACTCAATATCCAGTCCATCTCCATTTGAGTTTCTTTATTGTAGGTATAACCTGTTTAGTGTTAGTTTTATTTTTAATTGTTTTAGTTGTTATTTTATCAGAGAGTTTCTTGCTCTACATGCGTCTCTCCATGGCATTCTAGCATGTTTTTAATTTCGTTTGATGTACTTTGGTGAGGGCTCAGGTTTGGCAACTATATGTACGAATGGGAAGTATACATGTATCAAATAATTTGCGCTTGATGATTATGCTTATGGTCTTACTCTTCATAATTTCTTTGAGACTCTAGTATCTTTTCCAAGCGTTAGCTATTCGGGATTCAACCTCTTTCGTTGTTAGGTCTTCTGGCGAGTATAATAAGCTGATTACTAAACTATTTGAATTTTGGAAAAATTCCAATCATTACCCGATTAAATAAAAATTTATATATTTACGACTTGCCCGAGTTGCCAGTGATGTCACTCGGTGCGCGCTACGTACATGTGCTCCTCTCTAGTTCATAGTAATGTAACCGAATGACGCCATTGCACGATTTATTTTAAAAATTTGTACCTTCGGCATTTTCGCAGATATCGGTAAAATTATCGCAAATCAATATGGAACGGAGGGCAACATTTTATGGCGTTTTCTAAATCCAAACTTGTATTTTTCATTTTCTTGCAAAATATTGTACCTATAATTCATTATAACCTTCTAAAGCTCAGGTACGTAGGTACGTTTATTTTTTCTGTTATTTTGTTTTTTCAAGTCACACAGTTGAACTTTTTGAATGTTACGCAGCTGGAGGTCCCGGGTTCGAATTCCAGGTCGAGTCAGTATTTATATGATGAATATTAATACTGGTACCGGGTCTTGGTTGTTATGTGTATATGGTGTCTTCGCTTGGTACCCAAAACACAAACTAATGCTTGGCCTAGACGTTGTTGTGATGTATACATATGTTATGTTACTGACTTAAGCATCCATCTGATACATTCAATAAACTGAAGTAGGTACTTAAGTATTTTACTACAATACTATGTAAATGTTGTTGTAAACATCAATTTGGGCTGCATGTTCACCATTACCAAAGAATGCATTTTTTCATCTCTTTTAGCACAAAAGACTCAACTGAGTTGGTGTATCTAGATATTTTTTAATTACTAAAATGCAATCAACCCACTTAAATTCATCCTACAAAAGTCTATTGTTAGATTAAGCATCAATCAGCTCAGCTGTCATCTTGGGAAGTTACGGGTTAATTAACTTGATCAGATCTTAACTGTTTTTGGCTTTCTTTGTCGTGAATTTGAATGAAAATTGTCAGTAGGTACAATTAATGGACGATAAAAATATTGGACAATTTGAATAACACATACAAATCAGAAGTAGGCAAATAATTACGACAATGATTTTGAAAGCGCTCAATCAGATAATCAATTTTATTATTGTTGTTTTCAATAATATAAATCCTTATTCACATTATAGCTTTTTTATTAAACTGAAAAATTTCAACCCACGTAAAATTCAAAATTCAAAAAGTTTTTATTCAATATAAGATGTTTGCACACACTTATTGAAAGTCGTAAAAATTGATTAGGTACCGGTTCAAAAACTAGGAGGAGAAGAACCGGCAAGAAACTCCTCCCTATATATTTTATTTAAATATATGTTTTTCTTAATTCTTTTTTTTTTTAAAATTTAAAGTCTTACAACTATTACAATAATGTCCATGCGCACTTATCATTTAAATACTCGGTAATACAATAGTAAGCTTTTTTCATGAGTTGGACTTTAACTCGCTTTATAAATTGATTAGAATTCAAGTCTAACATTTCTTTTGGAATTTTATTATAAAAACGGATACAATTTCCCATGAAACAATTATTAACTTTTGAGAGCCTGAACCTGGGAATTGATAACATATGCTTATGTCTTGTATTTAAGTTGTGGCCATCACCCACCCTAGAGAAAGCATTTAAGTTTTTATGTACATAAATTATATTTTCATAAATATACTGACAAGGGACTGTCAAAATATTACCTTCTCTAAAATGAGCCTTTACACTATCTCTAGATTTTAATTTATATATAGCTCGAATAGCCCTTTTCTGCAGAACAAATATTGTTTGAATGTCAGCGGCCTTTCCCCATAGCAGAATGCCATATGACATTATGCTATGAAAGTAGCTAAAATAAACCAGCCTCGCTGTAGGCACATCGGTTAGTTTTCTTATTTGCCTAATTGCAAAAACAGCAGAGCTCAGTTTACCAGCCACCCTCATAATATGAGGACCCCATTGTAAATTTGCGTCGATAGTAATGCCCAAGAACACAGTTTCATTAACAAAACTTAATGAATCTCCTCCAAGTCTCAAATTGACATCAACTTGTCTAACATTGGGCAATGTAAATTTTAAACATTTTGTTTTATTTGCGTTTAATAATAGGTTATTAGCGTTGAACCAATTTAAGACCTGCAAAAGTGAAGAGTTTACTGTTGAGAATTCCTCTTCATTTCTATTAATTTTAAATACGAGAGAAGTGTCATCAGCAAACAGCACTATCTCGGCAGATTTTTCTACCAAGTAAGGTAAGTCATTAATATACACTAAAAACAGAAAGGGACCCAATATAGATCCCTGAGGAACTCTTATTTTCACAATAGAACCCTTCGATTTAATTCTATTAATATCAACTTTTTGAATTCTATTACAGAGGTATGATTCTATTAGATTGTTAGCACAATTATTTATACCATAATGTTTTAATTTAAGCAACAATGTCCGATGATCAACACAATCAAATGCCTTCGATAAATCACAAAAGACCCCTATAGCATTTTTAGAATTTTCCCATGCATCAAAAACATGTTTCAAAAGTAAAATGCCAGCGTCTGTTGTGGATCTTCCTTTCGTAAAACCGAATTGTCTAGAATGAAGTAAATTGTGGGACATAAAATAAGAAAGCATTTGATCGAGCATGATTTTTTCGAAAATTTTGCTTAATGTGGGCAACACTGCTATTGGTCTATAATTAGTGGGGTCTTTTTTATCACCAGATTTAAACAGAGGTATTATTCTGCTATACTTCATTAAATTAGGAAATATGCCCGCTTTAATACATTCGTTAAATATACTCGACAAGTATGGTGCTATAATGTGAACAACAGAACCTATAACTTTCACCGACAGCCCCATAAATCCTCGGTCTTTTTAATTTTTAAAGATTGAAAAGTTTTAATAATATTAAAAGAATTTATTTTTTTAAACCTGAACTCCGACCCCTGAGTCGGTACATTTTCCTTTAACAAAGTTACAGCACGGTCAGGAGATGAACCCAAATGTTCCGTGATTTTAATGCTTATATTTTGGAAAAAAGAATCAAATTCGCGACCGACGTCGATTGCTGAAGTAACAGTTCTGTCATCCACCCGTAAGGCAAATTCGTTGTCGGGAGGCTTCATTTTGCCTGTTTCAGTACGTATGATTTGCCACACAGTTTTACATTTGTTTTCTGACTTCTCTATTTTATTTCTAATATGAATAGATTTGGCTGTTTTACAAACCTTTTTGAATATCTTTGAATAAGATTTTACATAATTTACAAATGATTGATTAGTGTTTAAATTTTTATCTTTATATAAACAATAAAGCCGTTCTCTACTTTTTCGAATGCCCGGAGTAGACCATTCACAAAATTTCACTTTGTTACAAGTTTTTACATTCTTTACTTTAAAACTGTTTTCAAACTCTCTGGAAACAATTTCAAATAAACTTTCATATGATTTGTTCGGATCTTTTTGTAAAAAATCATAATTTAAAATGTAAATGTTAAATGTAACATACTTTTCGCTATTTCAAAGGGGTATCTTTATTTTGCAAGATAATATTTAACCACAGACCAGTTAACCTATAGACCACGCTTTAATAAACGTCAGTACGAAAATGAAATCGCCAAAAAGTGGCGGGGTGCGGGGAGAGGTCGGCTTGTTTTCATTGGCTCGTTCAAAATTGACAATTTAATGGCTTCCGACCTGCTTCCAACTGACCGCTCACAAGAGACGTAGTTATGTAGTGTCACTACATAGCCTTGGCGAATGCTAATCCCTGTCAAAGCGTGGTCTATAAGGTTGACTTGTCTGTGTATTTATCTATCAATTTTCAATAAAAGTTGAATACCTAAAAAATATGTGAAACCATGAGGCAAATTAAATTATACCCTAATTTCTTAGGCTTAGGGTATATTTTTTTGTAATGTAACAGCACATCAGAACATGAAATTACAAATTACCGAAAATACTCATTTATGCGTTGGATGTTTATTACTTAACTAGGTCTTTAATACTCCACAGACGTAATATTTATTTATATAAATAAAATATACCGCTATTTTAATCTCGTATCTGACAGAGGAAACGATTTTCTACTTCGATAATACACAATCCGAACAAAGTATCTGTAAATTTTATCTCCAACACAGTTGTATTACTTTTACTTTAAACACAATTGAATTAAACCGCTATCAAAAATAGGTATCATGTCCTATTATACGTTGGTTCGAATTTTTGTTTTAAAATAGGTTTAATCTACGAAGAATTAAATATAATTCTGGTCACGTGTGTATGTGAATACACAATCGTATTAAATGGACATGCTTGTAAGCACAATAATTATTAGATTTTTCTTATATTAGTTCATTAATTACATATGGTGGAGTGTAGATTGTGAAATAAATTTAAAGCTTTTAAAGTACGTCAATGGTTAAAAGTTAATGTGGTAAGCTTTTTTTTGTTTATTTTGTTAAGTGCATTTCAATGCAATATTTTACATGTATTAAGGTAAGGTCTGCAATAGGCTAGTTGACTATTTTTTTTTTAATTACTTTATACTAGCTTTCTGCCCGCTGCTTCACTCACGTGGACTGTACAGTTGTACCGGGACAGTTAAAGGAATGCGACGCTCCAGAACATCCTAACATTTTCTAGGACATTCTGAAACTTAACTACCTAAGAAATCTATACTAAATATCTATACCTAATTTCATAAAGATCCATTTAGCCATTTTAGCATGAAGAATAGCTATCCCACAAGTCGGCCCCAAAATCAGTCAGCCGTTTTGGAGATAAACTTGAACAGACAGACACTACAATTTTATTATCTATAGATAAAAGACAGACAACCACACAGACAAAAAGTTACTTATATCACTTCTGACGACTTATTTTTAATGTCGGCATAGTTTCATTAAAATCTTTAAAAGTTTAGGTCGAACATACAGATCTCTAGTTAAAACTGATTAAACTACATTTTCGTTTATGAATACTTGTAGGCCCAAGAAAGGCCGTCATTTTTATGTAAGTAAGCATTGTACTTAAGCAAATTAGTAAAACTGCAGCGTGTTAAGAGCTAATTCTGTAACAACATCCATAAATACATATACAACAATTCATTAATTTAAATAAAGTTTAAAGCACTAGAACTGAAAGTCACAAAAAAGCAGCAATCTCCTTTCGTCCGTAACCGTATCAGCCATCATCGTTTCGACTCGCTACACTCCAATGATTCGCTTCCTTGAGTTTACCTTCAATTATTTATAAGTTCCTTAGAAATTATTTTGAGTTGTTTATTTAGTAGCTGTGTCTGCCATCGACCGACGACCCTATCTCAAAGAATGCAAAAACACTAGTCGATCTCAGTCCAATCTGAGTCGTAGGAGTTTAATTCAAGAAAACATGAGTGACTATTTTTTTTATACGGCTGCGTGACAGCAAAGGCAGGGTTTTGTTTTCATGAGTAACTGGGTATTTATGTATTTATATGGAATTATTTATACCTACGAACGAAGCATTCCTAACAGCCGGATCGATTTTAATCAATGAGTTGTCTAATATCGATTCGTCTAACTAAATCGTGCGATGTGTATAGACTCGGTTATCTTTTTATAAAACCAAAACGGTGGTCGAAAAATACAAAACAAAATAAACTATAAGTATTTTAATTTAAAGTAAAAGTATATCCATTACATTTGTACATTCTACTTTGTTCCTACATCATCTTGTTTCCATCTGGTTATTCGTTTTTTTTTCGTATTCAAAGAAGGCATAAAGTTTTCTCGATCTACACAAATTAAAAAAAAAAAAAAAACTGTCGGCGGGATCATGATTGTGGAAATTATCAGCGCAAATGCGCAATTTTGTAAATAATAATTCAAGTATTATTTAAACGAACATGTAAAATTATAAATATTTATTCAAGCATGCCATCGGCACCGTGAATAACTTAGCCAAAAGTCGAGATCATTCCAAAGACAGGCCGACAAAATTGCAATAAAAGTAAAACACTGAATCGATTTTACATATAAGTAAACGAGTCACGAGTCATAAATATCTTAGGGAACTACAACTACCTAGTAATTAGTTATCGTTAACTCTTTTGCTAAGTTTCTTTTATCCAGTGATTGTTGTACCAGTTCCCTTCATTGTGAACAATCGATGAGTTTCACCGCATGTGAATTTTACACCATATATAGGTATCTACTAGTCAATTTTCTGCACGTATCGGAAATATGTAAGAGTCCAACATGTTTATATTGAAGGCAAATATTCGTTATAATTATACGTAGTGTTCCATTTCATTTCATGTATCTATCGTACATTATCTGCATACGATAGAAAGAGAACGTTATTATTTATTGGATTTCTACACTTATATAGTTCCAATCAAACTTTATGGCGGATCGGAGTACAACGCTTTATGCATGCTTGCGCGGGTTCAGTCATATGCCCCTCGCTCAACTGCGTTTCGCTACACCTAAAACTGGTTATTGCGACGCAACTTGCGCCTATGTTCACATCCGCCATAAAGGTTGATTGGAACTGTATCTGTGCTAATACGTCGTCTTTCTAGTGTGTATAGGTAATAATGTAAATTGGCGATACGGATAGAAAGAATTTACAACATTCGATCAGCGATACAGTTATTTATTTATTGTTACAAAGTAAACATACAACTACACTTCAATCCTTTCCATATATATTCCCCTCATATATACATATATTGATTTTTGTATCATTTTACTTACATTTGCATTATACTGTGTATACTTTTGTTGCACACTTTTATTGTATACTTTTGATTTTTGTGTTATATTTTTAAATTTATGATTGTCCTAAAAACTGTAACCATGTTTAATCCGGAGATTAGGAGAGGGGTGCTGGTACCTATAATACAGGCTGTCCTAGTTTAGGTGCAGTAGCCTTTCACTGTAGCATTAGATTTATTGTATGTTCCTTTAATTAGTTTTTAAATATAACTGTAACTTTGATTGGCAATAAAGATTATTATTATTATATTATAAACAAATGTTTAGTAACTACCTACTTAACTTAATTTTCAATATTGTCGTACACGTGTAAGTTTAAAAAATTTGTTTGCATAAAATGGATTTTTTAAGAACTGTCAGAGCTATTTCGGTGATAAAATTGAACCTATAGTACTTTAACCCAGCTTTAACATAGATACTGTCGTCCGCAGATTTGTCCTCGTGGACTAGACGTTTTCAATAAAATCGCACAATAAATCACACAAATCACAACTATCAATAGTTTAAAAAACTTAAATTCAGCACATTTTGTTTCAGTTTGGGGGAGTGACAACAGAAATACCATAAAAATACGATTTGACTAGAAGCCATCTTTTGCGTTTACCGTGTCTAACCACTCATACCACAGATCATTGCTCATATTCTAGCTAGCTCGTGTAAGATGGCCAGTTTTAGTCCGAGTTTTAGTGCGCAAGGTCCCCACGCGCCGCTCTTCACCCCCGAGAAATCCCTGCGAACCCCGCAAAATTGCGTAATGTCATTTCGATACTGTAAATTGACATTTACGACGCTATTGAAATTAAACGCTGCTATCAACTTAATTTAATCTACGAGAAATACGATATCGAAAAGACTTAACGTTACTACGGCGTTAATCGATCACACACCATACGAGACGTTTTCGGTTTTTTTTTAGTATCTGTTGTAACGATAACAGTTATGTTCACTATAAATGTAGAGTTTTTAAATGACTTGCGAGTGTGAGCGACCGTTCAATTATTTTTTGACATGTGGTATAGTATACGAACGCTAACTCGGTACCAAGTAAATCGAGCCAGTCGTCGAAATTTTTAAATTAAGATGTATTCAAAAAAGTTATCTTTGAAATTGTCTTAAGAGTGGATAAAAATGGAGTCTTCAGTGTCTTCACGCTCATTCTTTGTTTACAAAATGTTAACAGCTCAAGCACGCGATCACAATAATCTTATACGAATTCAACATGCGAAATGTCGTGCATCCTTCATAAAAATACTTTAAGTAGGTATATAAGCAAATCAAGTGTTTTGAGTATAATATAATATTGTCATAAGTTAACATTTCGATAAGTAGTAAAGCTGTTTGCTGTTTTTGAAAGTACCTAGGTACCTATTGTTTTTAATAACACCAAGTTATTAATATTATTTATTTATTAATATTTTAAAATATCTTATTGTTTCTATTAAACAATGTAATTTGCTTCTTGTAAAAAGCTTCACCATCCGTTCTCGTCGCAACTACCACAATATTTGAAGACCAAGGTCTTCAACCAATGCATCCTACCTACAATGACGTACGTCGCCGAAACATGGACTTTCACGGCAGGACTGATCCACAAATTTAAAGTCGCTCAGTATGCTATGGAGCGGACTATGCTCGGTATTTCTTTGATGGATAAAATCAGAAACACTGAAATCTGCCGAAGAACTAAAGTGGTCGACATAGCCGAAGCGATCAGCAAACTGAAGTGCCAATCGGCCGGTCAGATTTGCCGTAGAACCGATAACCGATGGGGTAGACGAGTTCTTGAGTGGAGGCCACTTACCGGGAAGCGAAGCGTCGGACGCCTCCCGGTCAGGTGGACAGATGAACCACCATACTGGGGGTAGATGGATGCGAAAAGCGGAGGATCGTGTGTGGTGGCGAACCTTGGGAGAGGCCTATATCTTATAGTGGAGAGACACGGGCTAATGATGATGATGAAACAATGTAATTTGTCTACATCGCTTCTTCACATATTTAATAAAAAACAAGTAAGAAGGTAACACAAAAACTGTTTTTCGGCAGCCTTCACCCCAAAGAAGTGATTAAAAATATTTTTTCTTCAATAAAAAAATTATCGAAGTTCAGTTCTTAAAAACCCTGCCCGACTTTTTATATCTTAAATTAACTTTCAAATAAAAATTATAATATCAAACATTTAATTATCAAACGCATGTTCGCACATTAATCCCCCGTGAGTACTTCGTCACACAGTTTTTTTTTCCAACTACACATTTGTGGCAGTCAGAATCAACAATTTTTCATATTTATGTAAACTTTTTTGAAAAATAATGTTTGACAATATTTCAGGCTCCTGCAAAGCATTGCTATCACAGAACAATATGTGTACCCACTAACAATCGCTACATATGAACTATTTATATATTCAGATGATTGTTAGCGTTAAATAAATATTTATATTCCATGTAATGTTTTAATTGAATTAAGATCGTAACGTTCCAATCAAATACGGTACATAAAATTAACCATTGCTATGGCAATCTACGGTAACGTTAACCGTTGCTTGCGTTCCGTTACACGCGGCCTGGGAACGACTGACGACAAAACGTACCACTTGGTTATGCACGCATTTTTATAGTTGAAAGGGCTATTGTTTTGTATTGTATAGCGGATATTAATAAAAACTGTTTTATTCATTATATTCACTGTAAAGCTTAGAATTTTGTGTTTGTTATTAAGATGTATAGGTATTATTTAACTGCATTGATTGTTTGATCTTTGACCTTGATGCACCGTTTCTTATTTCTAAAAACAGCTTTATATATTTAATATCGTAATGTAATATGTATAACGGAACGTTTTAGGTTTTGGAAACTAATAACTAATAAATGAAACGGTGTGCGACGTTTTTTATTCATTTACATTTCAAACCGTTAATAGCGGGAATAAATATATATATATATGTACATTATATTTTATAAAGAATATTTAAGTATGTATATCAGTTGTCTGGTACCCATAAGACAAGCTTTGCTAAGTTTGAGACTAGATGGCGCTGTGTAGGATGTCCCAGGTATTATTATTATTGTACGTTCACTGTTTAATTATAAGATCTTTACAACACACAGGTTCCCGAATATATGCCCGGTTTCCAAAAGAAGGGAATAAACCATACTCCGTTATATCTAACAAAGATTGTTTGCATATATCATTACTGGCACTAAGAAAAAAGTATTAATGGCACAGCGAGCAGCGAAACATGGACTCTCACGGCATGATCGGTCCACCATGCTCGGTATTTCTTTGATGGATAAAATCAGGAACACTGAAATCCGTTGAAGGACTAAAGGGGGCGACCGTGGCGACACAGCCGAAGTGATTAGCAAGCTGAAGTGGCAATGGGCCGGCCACATTTGCCGTAGAACCGACAATCGATAGGGTAAATGAGTTGTGGAGTGGAAGCTATCGGGGAACGGAACGACGCCTCCCGGCCAAGTGGACAGATGACCTGAAGGACCATATCGGTGATAGTTGGATGCGAAAGGCGAAGAATCGCATGTCGTGGCGAGCTGTGGGGGATATATCCTGCAGTGGAGAGACACGGGCTGATGATGGTGATGAACAGCGAACGCAATTTGTAGTCGCCAGTAAAATGAAAAGTTATAAACTCCAATTCAATTCAGGCGAAGTCTAAACGAAAACCGAATTATACATTATACATTTAGTTTTCATCATCATCAGGCTTTCGTATCTACTGGAGTACAGATCTTCCACTGTGTTGGTTTATCAAGTGGTCGGAGGTGCCGATTACGCGGTCACCCCCAATGGTTACGGATTTGATTCTCGCCCGAGTCAAATATCTGTGTGCGTGAACATTTCAACATGTGTATTTGTTTCGAAGCTGGGTGTAAAATATATACTATGTGTCGGTATATCATAAAGAAATATTTAAGTAGGTGTGGATATCAGTTGTCTAGTATCCATAGTACAAGCTCTGCCTAGTTTGGGACTAGATGACTAGATGTTCTACTCCAGATATTAAAAAAAAAATGAAAAAGTGTTTGGATTGGATATAGACCACCACGCTGGTTCAATTCAAGTTGTTAACTTCGACACAAGTGAGCGTGCCATAGAACTTGTGATATTTCATTTGACTTATGTCGCTCAACTTCTAATAAATTAATAAGTCACTAATCGTAACGTCTGGGACGGGAATCGAACCCACGACGGTAGCATAAAAGACGAGGTGCTTACTGCCCAGCTATAATTTTCGTTAACATTCAGTTTGCACTGATACGATTTCAATTGTTAATTTATGGCTTAACCTTACGACAATAATTGGCCAGATTTTTAGCCAGTCACCCAACTTATACTCGCATATTAATTAATACTATAAATTGTTGTTCTTTCTTCATGTGACATTTTCGACTTTTTTTTTACGTGTATAATTAAAGTAATGGAGACAAACATATCCTGTTGCTTATCTTAGTCGAAGATTCTCATGCGATACAAAACCAATCAACATCCGAAACGAATGACAAGTCAATTGTCAAATGGAACAGACCTAAAAGTATAGAACCCAAGAATGATGTATATCAAATAATATCTTTAACCCAGATATATACGAGAAAAATGATACCGTCTTCTCTAACCGTTATTCATACACCGTTGCATTAACAACTTTTTATAGTTCACGTATAATACTTCGCAAACAGTTAGATAATAATCATGAAACGAGGCGAGAGTGAAAGCGTTCCGTTTCGCGTGTGTCTCATCTCCATTACAATGTTACGTTAATTGTAACTTTTATCACTCCCACGCGGTATTTAAAATGAATCTTTTTAATTCCTTGCGTACGATCCGACAGGTGTGACACCCACGCAATAGTGGTAGTGTCACAACGAGGGCTGTTGAGAATGATATTGAAAACAATAAAAAAAAACTTTCTATATTTGACAACAGAATTTAACAGATGGAAATGAACTGTAAATAAGTTCACAATTGAGTGAATAAAAAATAATAAAATCCATAGAATTAGGTACCACATGTATTCTATATATGCGAGCCACTTTAGTGAGATTTTCTCGTTGAATTAATAAAACAACTATGGTCATAGTTATTTCAAATGTAATAGAATATATCACATGATGTACACATAGAAATCGCGTCGTGACCACTAAAAATTGAGCAAAGGAAAGTACGTGTCATATGGTCTGTCTAAACCTAGGAACAAGGGCAATGCTACATACATGGCCTAAACATTGATAATGACATATGGTCGATCTCACAGTCTGTCTAAACCCTGAGTCTATATTCTTGATCGTTTCGTAGTATGAGGCACTCCATCTAGAATCTAGATGATTCTAATATCGAAGATCACAACGAAATTCTTGTTAGGCTCGTACGGAACAAGATACCTTATCATGACAATCACAATAATGTTAGAAATAAGCAATTTATTTATGGTACACAGTACTTGTCATAGTCTGAAGTTAGTCATATAACGTGGGAGTAACATAATTTCATAAAAGTGTTGCGGCGGGAATAATGGAAGACCTGCGCAATAGAGAGTGCGCATCACCCTTCCAAACCTTCAAAACCGTACATACTTAAGCCAGTACAGTATAACACTCATGACAATAAAACGGTGCGTAGTTAAGTGCCAATAGGGGGATGTAAAAAAATAACATATAAAAAATCGGCCAAGTGCGAATCATACTCTCGCATATATAGGATTCCGTATTACCACATAATATATTATTTGTGTTGTGTATTTAGCAAAACGAGCTAGACCTAGCGATACCTCGTGAAAAAAAAAAACATTTTTTGGTCATAGCTTACAAACAACATTATGAATCGACGTTTTCAGTATTTCTTGTTTTAAATATAGTACCTATAGTGGTACATGGTACGTAATATTGAGAAAATCCAAATTCCTTACTAATTTAATTTTTGAGATAGACCTTTCAAAGTATGTGAGACGAGCCATGTTGGTAATAATTATGATACCACACATTCAAATGAAAGTTTCGTCAATATAGATTCAACGGTTTTTCAGTTATGGACGTACATACTAACAGACGAAAAAATATAAAATTGTTATTTTTTTTGTTCTAGGATATCTAATTAATCGATTTCAATCTTTGTCACACAAGCGAAGCCGATCGACGTCTTCTATAGCCATTTAAAGTTGCAATTTCAAGCTTAGACCATTTAAATAAACGACACAACGCACACTTGTCATACAAATGCGATACTCGATCGATTGACATGGGTAGCACGCGTGACCCCGTGTGCCGCTGACCTACCCTCTGTTTCGAGAAAGCTCTTTGTGTTTGCTCTACTGATTACATCGAAATAGATGAGTGAATGTATGGTCTAATGCCATCCTTTAAATTTGATTTGTACTTTTATTTATTTGTACTTTCTCTTATGGAGCCATTATTTTATACGCCTCCATGTGAACCGACAGGTTGCCAAAATAAAATTATTATATATCAATATTATATATATATATATATATATATATATATATATATATATATATATATATATATACATATATAATATTGATATATAATTATTATGTCGTGATAGCCCAGAGCGCAACGAACCTGTTTCGAATGTATAAGTCTCCATAAGGCCATGGTTCGAATCCGGGCGTGTACCAATGAGTTTTTCTGACTTAAGTACACAACTATCACTGACTCCGTGCTTCGGAGAGCACGTTGAGAAGTCGGTCCCGGACGCTGTCAATAGACGGCGGTCGTTACAGTCCCCAACACGCAGTGAAGCAGCGTGGCGGATTTAAGCACTAAGCCCCCTCCTCATCCTGGAGCAGGCCTAAGCCCCTGCAGTGGGGTAAAAATGGGCTGATGAATACGAGT
Source organism: Luffia ferchaultella (assembly GCA_949709985.1). NCBI lineage: Eukaryota > Metazoa > Arthropoda > Insecta > Lepidoptera > Psychidae > Luffia > Luffia ferchaultella. The sequence goes on along the minus strand of OX453258.1, from coordinate 15,760,155 downwards.
ACATGGCATATAAATTACCCACGACGGGATGGAGACGGTGCGGTTGAGCTATGAGGTTATGTTTGTGTGTATGTCTGTACTATTTTCCTCAAAAAGTACTGGACCGATTTCTATGCTGTTTTTTGTATTATATAGATATCATCTCGGAGCACGTTCTTACATATATTTTACAAATAAAGACTACCAAAGGTTTCTTCAAAACCAGTTGAGATATCAAAGCGGTTTTTTTTTGTATTACATAAGCATAACTTTGAAAAAGATTTATAAATATGTTATACAGTTATCGCTTCCAAAATGCGGTATAGTTATTAGTAGATAGCTTTCTCTAAAACAGCTGGTCCAATTTTCATACATTTTTTGTTCTACATAGATGTAACTTCAGGCTAGATCCTTAGACATATTTTAAGGTTATAGGCTACCAGAGTGCGCTGCATGTTACATTATAACAGCTGGGCTGATTTTGATGAGGTTTTTCGTATTACAAAGATATCACCTCAGAACAGTCAACGGGAAGTACCCTATAGTTTTGATTTACTTGCGAACGTCAAAATATGCGGCTTAAATGACCCTGTTTTCAAAAGCCTTATTTTGTCTTAGAAGCTTGATTTTCTACAACTTCAAGAGACCGTAGGCACTTAAGTAGGTATTAGATATTACTTTTAACTAGATACCTTCACGCGTTCTTAATAAAAAGTGTCTTGATAGACAGAAAGACGGACAACGAAGTGCTCCTTTAAAGGTTCCCTTTTTCCTTTTGAGGCACGGAACTCTAAAACCTAAAAGAATTGGTTTAATTTTTATGATATTTAGGATAGTAACAAACTTTATAAATAAAATTTTATTCTGCAGAAAACAAAACTGCTCAATATTTGTATCTTTGGTTGCTATATGAGGTTTTTGTTTATTTTGATTTTCTACAGGTCGGTTCCGTATTACTTCCGCTGTCGAGCAGAACCTTGAAAGAGGGCGCCACATTCCGTTATCTGGCCGTGACCGCTGCGAACGACCGATCGCCGCTACTTGTAACTATTTGAGTGATGTAATTTGGTGGACATTATATGACAGATTAGTAGTCATATGTTTTTAAGTCCACCGTTCTGGTTTACAGCTACAGTAGACAGTAATTGTTATTTTCTGAATTCCTCTCGTACAATTTGAAAATTCCATAGCCTACAAGTCAAATAAACCTCTATCGAAATACCTACCAAATTCCAAATTAGTGTCTAAGGCTCAATGGGCTTGAATGAAAATTTTCAACTTGTTATTTTTATGTTTTTCTTAATATATATACACCAATCCCAAACCTTATTCTCGAAAAAAAAAAATCTGAAATTTCCTTAGTTATGTTTTTCCAATATTTTTTAAATTTTATATTACTATGTAACAAACAGTCACATATACGAACACTATAAATTTTTACATGGTACTGAACTGACCTGGAGTTTCCATTATACAAAATATTGATATTAAAGTTAAGGTTTATCTACTGAAAATTGCATATCTACTGCATATCGACAATACCAATGTACAATAACAACAAAGGAATATGAGAGCTGACGAGCAATAATATAATTCATATAAAAAGAATAAATTAAGATAAACTAAATAAAATTTTATTTTCAAAATATTTAATAATATATATTACTTGGGATATTCCACACAGTGCCATCTGAAAATGAAAAAAGTTTATTTTTGCAGTCGATTAGCAATCTACAAATTATTTAAAAGAACAGTAAAATACTTCAGGTATAGGTACGCTAACAGCAGAAAAAAATTGTATGACAACTGACAGTACCTATAGTCCTCATACTAGGCAGCATGCCTGTATCGTGAGGACCCAATCTAGTCCCAAACTAAACAATGATTGTATCATGGGTACTAGACAACTGGATATACATACTTAAACTTTCTTTATTTACATACATTGATATTTTACACCCAGACACGGAACAAGAGACATGTTCATGCACACATATTAGTCCCGGCCGGGAATCAAACCCGCGACCCTTGGCTTCGCAGTTAGGATATCAAACCACTCGGTCAATCGGTCAGTTAATATCTGAACATCATCTGGATAGATGCTTATTAATTGCATTATCTTAGAGGCTAAATAAAGTCATAATATTTTCATTGATTCGTGACGATCTCCTCTTTTCAGTTAACTGTTTTTAAAGGAGTCGACTTTTTAAGGGTTGTGTAGCTAAATGGCAAAAGAGGAACCCTTATATTTTCGCCATGTCCGTCCGTCGGTCTGTCTGGCTGTCTGTCTGTCTGGAGTTTTTCTCACAAACTATTGGCAATATATCGATGAAATTTGGAAGGTAGGTGTAATCTATAAACCGCCACACAATGACGTAGTGAAATTAGGAAAAAAAATTTTTTTGGGATAGGTCGCCATACATGTAACTGAATTACGAAAAAAAAAATCATGGTATATTAACGCGATATATACCAAACGAAAGGTCTTAAAAATGATATCAAGGTTTCAAACAAGTTTTTTTATTTTAGTCAACAGTTGTTGAGATATGCACTCCTAAAGTCTTAATATTTGTTAGAGTCATGTGTCCCCCTAGCTAAACCGTCGTTTTGGGTATTTGGAAGAAATTTATGACAGGAGTATATTTAACGTAGTTAAAAGGAAAACTATCACAGCTAACTAGACTGTATTATTTGACGAGTAATAGATTAACTTATAAAAGGTACTTTTATAAGCAAACATTTTTTAAAAATTTCATAGAAAATCACAGATAGCGTTTAGCCAATAAGCAAAAACTAGATGCATTTTATCTTTGTGATGTTATTGTAAAAGGTAACTTTAAAAAACATATTATGATGCAAACTACATTGTATTAGTATGTACTATAAATTTACGCTTTCCTTTGCAGAGCTTATTCTCTTCACACTTTCTTCTCTTCTCTTCGCTTTTTTATATTGTATGGTGATACGGAACCCTTCGTGTGCGAATCTGATTCGCACTTGAGCGGTTTTTTAATTTTTCGTCGAAAGTAAAAATTTACATAGTACTGCGAAATACATTCTACTTACCACACTTATCATTTTGTGAAATAAGTAGGTGAACTCGTAAACGGTCGCTTTCTACGAAATATTCTGAATTTACGTACATTATTAAAATTCTATTATTTTCTAATAAAGTATTTCCAACAAAAGCTGTTTTTCTAGTTGATGTTATAAGTAAAGCATAGGTAGTTAGAGGAAGGGCCGGACCGCTAGGTGGTGTTCCGTTACTTTGCCCTGATATGCGCCACCTAACATTCTTACGTTCCGTAGTTCAAAAACGAGTTCGAATTGTATCTAAAACGGTTGATTTTTAAACGTAGTATCATCAAGTAATAAAAAGTTTCATGACAATGTATAATAAAATAAAATGAGGTTTTTATAGTTTTCTCATCCTGGTATAGTTCGCCTCAAACTTTATGGCGGATCGGAATACAACGCTTTAAGCGTTCTTGCGCAGGTACAGTCATATACCCCTAGCTCCACTGCGTCTCGTTTCACCTAAAACTTGTCACTGCGACGCGACTTGTGCCTACGTTCGGATCCGTCATAAAACTTGATTGGAACTATAAATAGGGTATTTGAGTAATATTAAAAATATTATACAATAACATACTAACATAATTATATTCGGTTGAAGAATATGGAAATAGTAGCTATTGACATTTTATCTCTGTCTCTTTCTTACAAAAGGAAATTTAATATTATTTAAAATGGCCGGATGCTTGATTGCCCTCTCTGTCTAATAGGACATTTTTAATATTCATAACTTTGTTAATAATCATTTTTTTAAATTCTTTCACTGTTTTGATACATTCAGAAAACTCTTTCATATAAAATTATTTAAATAGTCAACTAGCCTATTGTCGAAATGTTATTTAATTATCTATATGATTTTATTCTTCCAGTCAATTATTACAATAAAATTATATAACTTCTTAACTATGTATAGACATAGATATAGCATTTTTTTTGTTGAATATTTTTCACGTTTATTAGAAATTCATTTATTAACAAATTAAGTGTTACATTCATATTTTTCAACATGCAGATTTTTTGTTGGTTTGTGACTCCGTGCACACAGTTATACATCTGTATACATTACATTTATTTTTTCATCATCATCATCAGCCCGTGTCTCTCCACTGCAGGAGGCCTCTCCCAAGGCTCTCCACCACACACGGTCTTCCGCCTTCCACATCCATTTACCCCCGGTATGGTGTTTTATTTTTAAAACAAACGGAAATTTGATTTTTCACTTCCTTTATAGGTATTTATGATAATACTGAAACCACCGAGTTTCAAATTAGTTCAATAGAGGAGTAATATTAGCTGTTTGAGCTGTTTGAGTCAAAGTAAGGCTAAAAGCTTGTATGTCACGTCGACGTAGTTCACTTACAGTACTTTGCCCGTGGGAGACCATCGGAATCATGTAAGGTCCGTTACTTTAAAATTAGAGCTAAGTTTCATTATGACTATTCCCACATTACAAACTGTTCAACATTTTTACATAACTAAATAACTTTGTAACACTTTTTTTTAATTAATTGCCATGGAATTCCACAAAGTTATTATAATCATTTGCGCTATGTGGCTGTTGTATTCTTATGTAAAGTAAATGACATATTTATTAATAATAATACCTGGGACATTCCACACAACGCCATCTAGTTCCAAAGTAAGTATTACGCTTGTATGATGGGGTACAAGACAACTAGTAAACATATTCAAATATTCTTTTTATAGTATATTTTTACACTCATACATGGAACAAATAGACATGTTCATGCACACAAATATTTGTCCGGGGGGAAATCGAACCCGCAATCCTTGGTTTCGCGCTTAAGGTCTTTAACCACTCAGCCGATCGGTCAGTCAAAATTGGTCAGTAAGAGTTATAAAACACCTTAGTTTAATGTTCATCATTAATCTTCTCCATGGGCTTAATAAGCTTCTTTTCATTACTTACATCTTTCGTTTTTGTCTTGTATCTTTGTAAACTTTTTCGTATGCACTTAATTTGTACATGTTAAAAACATTTCGTAAAAAAGAAAGTCAGAAAGTTGTAAATCTTGGCGCAGCTGAAATAATCCGCCAGAATGTTTCTTGGAAATTTTATAATTCTCATAACGTTACTGTTACTTAAGACATTTACAAAATAAGTTACACAAAAGTGTGTTCACAACAATACAGGTTCATCGTTTTACATTTCAAGTTTGTTACGAATTTCTGACGACGATTGCTAATAATTTACAAAATTCCGTCTTTACAAATAATCTGCGCCAAATACCTTCTAAATTTATCTTTGCAGATACAGCAGATTTGTAGGTAATTTTTAATACACCAACATATGTTTACTAAAGTGTTTTCCAGTTAAACGCTGTAATGTGGTTAGGTACTAAGTTAAAAAAAAAACTAAAAGCGAATTCCATTAACATATTTTCTACACGGCAGACCAACATAATAGTAAATTGCGTAACACGCGAAAGCGCTCATCCGAGCTCACGCGAAGTATCTACTGATGTACATTTGATGGCTACAATCACAAAGAAACTATAATTGTTTTTAATTTTAATTATCATCAACGGATTAATTAATAGCTAGTAAGTCAACGATTAAATAATAATATATACAATGAGTCAAATTGATTGTGATCCATATGCAGGATGACGTGCAAGCTGTGAAATTCCTAATAACCACCCAACTAGCAAAATACTCATGGAAATCGGACCTTGAAATTCTCTAAATCTTGTACGAATTTCATAAGCGCTTCAATTATTGTTAGAATGCTTGTAGACGCACTGTAATATATTATTGTAAGAATGCATGTTACAAAGTTGTTACAAGACACATTCAGGATTAATGATCTTGAATTTTGTACCCAAATCGAGACTTGTATAACACTACAAAACCAATGCAAGAGCCAATAAATGCGCACCGATGACTTTTATAATATCACTTTTTGCTACTTGGGCAGGCTAGTCTAACCATAACACCTAATAATTTTGTGCCATTTTACGGCACGGCAAAATATATGGAAACTATGGCGGTTTAGGACGACTTAGCCTAGTGGGTGGTACACTGCCTACGAAGCTGGTGGTCCCGGGTAGATCGGGTCAATGTTTATACGATGAATATTGATACTGGTACCGGGTCTTGGTTGTTATATATATGTGGTGTCTTCACTTGGTACCCAAAACACAAGCTAATGCTTAGTTTGGGGCCTAGACGTTGTTGTGATGTATACGTCATTATATTACTATTGCGTCCTACGTGAAAACAAAGGACGAGTGATACAAGTGCTAAACATAGGTCGGTTATAGTTAAGTCAAAGCTACACGTAGGTAGGGACCAAAATAAACAATAACAAAGCTAGCTATGAAAGCTATGAAAAAGAATGAGTAAACTATATGGAGTTAAATGACGATTCGTCACATACATTTGCAAGCCATATTCATTCTATGTCGCCGCCATGACTGTGATCCATTCAATACATTAATAAAAATCTTACAGAAAAGAGACCATTTCAACGATTTAAATTAATATCAATTAAAATTACAATTTAAAAATTAAAAAAATGGAATTTTATTATTATTTTTATTAAATTTCGATAATGATTTCGTGACTACACACTTCGAAATAAGAAATTTGATGGAAAAATAACATCAATAATTATAAAGCAAACAACCGCAGTACTTGATGCATAATGATTGTGCAGTTACGTGATAATGTTACTTAACATATCTAATGTGGCTTGTTGGATGCGTTTCCTTCTTCACGGATTACCGTCTTCGTAATACTTATTGACATTCGTTCAGCGAATAAGCGCGAAAGTGACCACTTGTGCCAATATAAACAAATATACAACAAAAAAAGTTTACTCACTCAAGACACGTTGGTTTGTTAGTTATTATGTACGGTGATCTATTGGCTATGACCGATTGGCCGAGTGGTTAAAGACCATAACTGCAGAACCAAAATGTCGCGTATTCGATTCCCGCCCGCAACAAATATTTGTGTTCATGAAAATGTCTATTTGTTCCGTCCTTATTATATTTTTATAAAGAAAATTTAAGTATATTTATCAGTTGTCTAGTAACCCATAACACAAGCATAATACTTGCTTACTTTGGGACTAGATGGTGCTGTGTGGGATGTTCCATATATTGTTATTTTTTAAATATATTTTTGAGTTTCATCATCATCATCATCATCAGCCCGTGTCTCTCCATTGCAGGATATAGGCCTCTCCCAAGGCTCGCCACCACACACGGTCCTCCGCCTTTCGCATCCAACTACCCCCGGTATGGTGCTTCAGGTCATCTGTCCACCTGGCCGGGGGGCGTCCAACGCTTCGCTTTCCGGTACGTGGCCTCCATTCGAGAACTCGTCTACCCCATCGGTTATCCGTTCTACGACAAATATGACCGGCCCATTGCCACTTCAGCTTGCTGATCGCTTCGGCTATGTCGATAACTTTAGTTCTTTGACGGATTTCAGTGTTTGTGATTTTATCCATCAAAGAAACACCGAGCATAGCCCGCTCCATAGCACGCTGAGCGACTTTGAATTTATGGATCAGTCCTGCCGTGAGAGTCCACGTTTCGGCACCGTACGTCATTGTAGGTAAGACGCATTGAAGACCTTGGTCTTCAGACATTGTGGTAGTGGCGACGAAAACAGATGACGAAGCTTCCCGAAAGCAGCCCATTTCAATTTGTTAATTTACAACTATCTTTTTTTACAGAATTGGAGAGAGAGTAGAAAAAGAAATGGAGGAGCTGAATATCCTGGTACCAGTATATTATTTAATTACAAGAATGTCCCAACATCTGTAACTATATTGTTTCTTTAAATTATCTTATACCTATCTGTTGTTTTATCATAAACGAACCAGATAAAACAATTCTCCAGCCTAGATTCTTTACTACTATTCAAAATCCAAGTATCCTGACTTTTTCTCTGAATCATGAGTGAAACTACAAAAAACAGTTAAGTGCGAGTCAAGCAAAACCACCACATGTTAAAAATTTATATATTTCGTTTCCTACACGTCGCCATAAAGGCTAAAAAAAAAGTGTGTGCGTGTAACCTTTACGTGCGATTGAAGTAAAATTTTGAAGTTTTTTTTGTACGTTTTATAATAACAAATATGAGATGATTCTTCGCTACTATCCCAGTCTGACAATTCTTGTAAAAGTTCGAAGTCAGAATCGCTTTCACTGGACGTAGACATTTTCACACTAAATTACAACTAAATTAAATAGATATTGGTTTCAAAATATTAGGATAAAAGTAATTTAGCGAATTTTTATTTGATGATAGCAGACGATCGATAGGTAAACCATCACATTTGACAGATAGGCCGCATGTTTATCCTCAGTAATAAATTCTATCCTTCAACAGCTGTCAGAAGTATATTGGGACGCACGAAAAGTCATTTTCATACAAAAATCTAACTCTGGTAAGCTATCGACCGTCCCGGGGCCTCCCGTCGATACATGGCGTGCGACGGTAGATATGTCTATCCGTCGATAGGTTATTGAGACGACAAAACTATACAATGGATAGAATTTCTTACCCTAGTATGGTTAGACCGTCGATAGATAGGTAATTGGGTTTGGCTGTTAGAGATTTTTAAAAAACTTTGCAATTTAAAATTTTTTTTTTAAAACTGTTGAATTTTTATTCACTTTGCTATTCTCAATTGATCCGTTTGAAAATTTGGAAATAAATAATCCTAATTGATTATGATATTTGCCACTAGCTGGCGTATAAGTCAAGAAGCGTGGAGTATATGACATATACTTACGACCAATCCAAATTATTATTTTTAAATAGCGGAAACTACACAGACTATAGTAAGCGTCACTTCCGTCAGAATAAGCGTAACTTCCGTAAGAAAAAAAATCTGAGTTACTCCCTAGTCGCGCCTAAAGAAGTATTACTTCAAAATTATTACTTTGGTCACAACTTACAAACTACGCAACGAATCGATATTTTTTCATTTTTTTTTTCGTTGTTTAAATATAGTACTTAAATGGTGCATAATATACAAAATTCCAAATTTTTACCTAGTTTAGTTTTCAAGATAGGCTCCGTTAAAAAAATCATCTAAAAGTTATTACTTTGACGACTTCCCCTAATTTCTTGATTTAAACTAGACTATCTTATTCAGTGAGTTCTAGACAATGAAACCCCTCGTGCTAGTGTAGAAAAAAAAATGTTCTGGGTCAACATTCTTGCAACTCATTCCGTTTACGAGCAAAATACTTCGTGAGTAACGGACAGACAGACGGCGAAGAGGTAACAATAAAGCTCCATTTCACTTTTTAGGCACAAAACCCTAAAAATTGTCAGCGTGTGGGACTCACATAATTAGAGTTCTGTACCATAACTATTTCATCAACAAACAGTCGGCTATTTATTTGAACTCTATTTAATTACATTTAAGATTTTTTCGGTATCTAATAGACAAATAAAAAGATACAATTTTCCTATTGCCTGTAACCTAATATCTACTAACTCTGAAAAAGTCGAATTTTCACCTTTAAACATTTAGAAGACGGGACGGGACATTAGAGGGACGTTATTTTTTGCATATTTTGTGGTATAAAATTAAAATAATTTTACCATAAATTTTGAAAAACATATTTTGTTATCATTAGTCAGACTTTTTAAAAACAATGCCTCACACACACGAAGCAAAAAACAAATTTTTTTTTAAGGTGACCCAACTCACACCTATTTAAAATAGAAATGAAAATATCACATAAACTATGATCGTTGAAATAAGTGCTCGTCCTAAGATTATGGAAAATTTCAGTGATTTTCGAGGAAAAAGTCTTGTGACAGATGACAGACGGGACAGACAGATTCGCTGTTGAGTTATGTTTGAGGCGTAGCCTGACGCAGTGGAGCAAGGGGTATATATATATGTATATGACTGTACCTTATACCTTATAAACAGAAAGAGAAATACGTGTACGGTACGCAAGAATTCACTTGGTATTGGTAGCTTATTATTACCAACTAGTGTACATTATTAAACTTATAACTACAATACTTTAAATATGATTATTATTGCAGTGAATTATAAGTTTAGTATACATCAGCTCATTAATGTCCCACTGCAGGAGCTTAGGACTCCCATCGAGATGAGGGGGCTTGGAGCTTAATCTACCGCACTGCCCCAATGTGGATAGGTGGATTTTAACGACTACCACTTATTTATGGCAACTGGGACAGTCAGTGATAGTTATGTATACATAAATTTAAAAAAAACTCATTGGTACACGCCTTGGTAATCGAACCACGGCCTTGTAAACAAGAAGCGGGCTCGCTACCACTCGGCTATCATGACATTTGTATGTTTAGTATTAGTCACTAATTCGGAATCGTTCGTAAACATGAAATTAAAAAATCCAAAAACCCGACTGCTTAACCCGAAACTTAAAAAAAATATAGAAACAAAATGTCCTAGGTTTTACTTTCTCCGATCCCAAGCCATGCATGCAGGACATTACTTATTCTAATTTTATTGTTAAACTTATTGAAAATGCCTTTGACTTTTGACAAAAATTGCCACTTCGAAGCTTAATATTTTGCAAACGGGTCCTTGAATCGAAAAATATGTTCGTTACATACCCGTCATTTTCTTAAAAGACCTATCCCGTGAAACCCCACACAATAGGATAGACAAGTCAAAAAAATCATCACCGATTTACCCAGTACAAGTTTTTTTTCAAGATTTTATTAACAATGCCAAATCACAGACGGACTTTGACGGGACTTGGTTTTTTTGTTAGCTACTGCCGTCCCCGTTCCCATGTTTACGTGTATAGTTCCTTTTGTATCGTCTCCACGATAGCGTTTTTGTTGGGATTCTGACATCTTAGATAAGTAGGTAAGCGTGAATCCATCAAATGATGGTTTACATACGTGTATGTCGCTCACATTGTCACAAGTAGGCTTTACATTCTTTGTTTTTTTACTATCTCAAAGAAAGTTACAGTTTCGTCGCAGAGAAAGTAAGGATATATGCAACACAAACGGTGCGGTATGCGAAAATTTTAATTTGCGGTAATAAAGAAACCGGGTCAATGCTGCAGGTAATCTAAATGTGACTTGCAAAAGATGTGGTGAACACTCAAATGTAGTATTTGACCATCGTTCGAACTGTTGCGATATCTTGAACGCTGTGTTTCGAGGAACAAGTTATGAACGTTATTCGGTACTTATATTTGAACTACGTGTATGTCATAGGATAATAAAAAAAAAGATTTTTGCGAAATTCCTAGGACGATAGCAGAAGTAAGAAGTTATATAAAGAAGTTCATATTCTGATTGATCGACCGATCGGCCGAGTGCTTAGTGACCCTAACTGCGGAGCCAAGGGTTGCGGGTTCGAATCCCGCCCGGGACAAATATTTGTGTGCATAAACATGTCTATATTTGTTCCGTGTCTGGGTGTAAAATATTTATATATGTATAGTATATTATAAAAATATATATATTTAAGTATGTATATATAGTTGTTCAGTAACCCATAACACAAGCTTAGTACTTGCTTACTTCGGGACTAGATGGCGCTGTGTGGGATGTCCCATGTAGTATTAATAATGTCATCCTGAACATTTTTAGGATCTTTGCGAAAATCCTCCGGTTTGTATGTTTGATCCTTATGCAGCGTAATAGTAAAGATTGAGTGATGGAGCATAAGTATGCTTCATGCAAAATAATCGAAAGCGTGAGCAAAAATGACAAACTCATAAGTTAAACAGACCGTTTGCTATTATCATTGTTTCAAACAAAAATTTTGTTAAACTGCACATGAAATGTAATTTCCAGTAATTTCTGAATCTTAATTTTTTTTCAATACGAATATATTACACGTGGATCACTCAAAATTCTACTTCACAGCCTCAATTACACTTCAAAATTACATTTCAAAACCTCAACTGGTGTATATTTGGTCTAGGTTGGTGTATTTTCGCTCACATTTTTCACACATGTCACAACGCGGTATGTCTATGGACATCTATAGTTTGATTCTCTATGAGTTCTCTATTTTAAAACGACCGGTTATGAACCAATAATTAACTTGCTGAGCTACCCGTGATCCTGTCACCGTGGCTTTGCTCTCGTATATTAAAAAAATCTTCTACTTGTATAAAGGTATATTATACCTCTTTTCTGCCTATGAATGGTTTAAGGTTTGTATGGCGTGTTAACAGCTTTCAGCTGATATCCATATTGATTTAGCGATTATATACGAAAGTGAAATTTTGGTCTTTCAGGAATTCAATGTTTGCTCTAATCCTATCACTTTTGGAAAACGAATAATTTATACACTTATTTACGTAAGTGCATCTGTATTGTATTATTTTTAGATATTCAAATAGAATCAATTAAGTTAAAGTAGGTACAAAATTTTAATTTGTTGTCAACTACCAAATGAAATATTTCTTTTAAACTCAAGAATCATTAAATATATGTTACATTTTTTTTAATTCTCTTGTTACCTTTTTTAATACCTATAAAAAAACATGACATTCGATTAACTAAACTTTTGTTTTTAATTCACATTTTGGAACAGGTACCCTGTACTTTTCACCAAACCAAAACACAAATATATGGACTGTCTGCGGACAGTTATTTTATCTGCGTATTTAAGTACTAGTATCATCGGAATCGGTTCATTACTTCCCGAGATGGCTGTGACTACCGAGTTTTGAATTGGTTTAATAGAGGAGTAATGCTGGCCGTTTACTTCGAAGACTAAAGTTATCACATTTGAGCCATACGAGGAGGAACCGAGACGGGCGGAAAGCGCGTATGACTCACGCAATTAGTTACCTGGGTGTTAGTGTTGTATCTTTATGTATTACCCGTCACAACTACTTACATACTGTTCTGTTACTGTATCCGTAAATAAAGTTGACATTTGTTTGCTTTGAGTGGTTGAATTCAGGAAGCAGCGTACGTCTTCTAGTCCGCTACATTCAAAGTTCGGTACCTGTAACTCACAGACAGACGGACGGACACCAGAGTGGTTTTAAAATAACAATACTGTCGACATTCCACACAGCGCCATCTAGTTCCAAATTAAGCAAAACTTGTACTATAAATACTAGACAACTAAAATAAATACTTAAATAATCTTTATGAAATATTTTTTTTTTTTTGCTTTCTATAATATAATCTATAATGGTCACTTTTTCGCAACATTACAACGGGACTTTAAAAAGATTTAAATAGGGTGTTCACAGTTTTAATTTTTTTTAATGTGTACATTGTTTTATAGAAAAATTATGAATAATGACATCTTTATAAGATTTTAATCATTTATATCGGAATTGGAATAATATTAGACTTAAACCCATTCTATTTTTATGTATCGTTGCACTAGAATCAGCACTAATTTGAAAGATTGCAACATTTTGGACGGCATACACGTCTAGCCACGCGCGAACATTGTCCGTCCGTGTGTGTAGCATTGTTTCGAAACTTGGTTCGTTCTTGCTTTAACATGGATGGATGGGGTCTTCCAACAATGTAAACAATAGTTGAAAAGAGACCAAACGTTACGTAGCTTTACATGTCATACGTATTGAGTAATAGTTGAAAAGCATTGAATGAATATTTGCATTACAAATATCCGTTTCTTTATGTTTTGGAATTTAAAGAAACAAACCGTCAATTGTGCATCCGACACAAACACGGAGGGTTCTGCACTACATGCATACACGTAATGAATAAACAATGTACGTCTGTTACCGAATGTTTTATTTACATTTACTTACTTCAAAACTGCACGGTAAAAAGAGATTTCTTCTACCAAGATTTTTTTTTTAGTCAATACATACTGCGTTAAACCAAGAAAACAATTTTTTGGTTTAATACAATATGTCTTGAAACAATGAAATATTTTTGAACGAAGAAATCTTTTTATACAGTGTGTTGTTCCGTAAATTTTAATAAAAATAACATTAGTATCAAAAGTATAACAAACAATAGTGAATGGTTACACAATAGCAAGGGCGCCTATAGTTCGAGTGCCTAAATAGGTCTTTCTTTCGAGGTGAACATTCTGCTTTTCATTATGAATATGAGGAAAGTAAAAAAAACGCCTTAAATCCACTTATGAATCTGACGAACTCATTTCATACAATTATCTGCATAAGTACGTAAATAATTAGCACTCGACAAAATAATTCACAATTGAAGATCGAATTGCCACTTTCTCGCCTTTTTTATATTTCTTTTAGTATGGAATTGACAATAAATTACATTGTAACAATGGGCCCGTGCCTTGCTCTGTCCTTCTCTGGATGAACATCAGTCAGTCACACTGCACTGCGGCCCGTGGCCCCAGATGTCTAACAATGGATTTTCTACAAACTGTTTAAAGTTTCTAGATTTAAGTTCTTGAGCGAAAACGAGCCTTTTTAAAATAAAATACCTAGTTATTTTAAACAAGCATTTATATTTCTTAAACGAAAGAGGTAAAATTTCTTATAGGAATCATTTAGTTAGTATTCCTCCGATTGAATGCGAAACTTACATCGTGTAAATTATGTACGTCTATTGGTCTTGAGAAATAAAATTTTCCTTCACAAACAGATTTTGTTTCTCCTTATATAGAATATAGAAAATTTCTTAAATGACGTAAACTTACTTAGTTGAATAATTATTTTTATCTATGAACCAAGTTTTATCAAGAACGGTTCGCCGGCTGGCCATGAAAAGGTAACAAACATACAGACATATTTCCACGGTATAGAGAATAACCTATGCCTGACTTTTTTAGCTGTGAAATGGTAATTCTCAATGTTCAAGCTATTTTCATCAAAATCGGTTCGGCGGTACAGACAGAAATAGATACATTTCACATTTATAATATTAGTATGTTATATGACATTTTTCTTCAATTCAAATAAAATTTTAACTTATTTTTTTTAATGGTACTCAATGACTTTATTTATTGTATTAATAATTTAAAATCACTAACCAATATCTATTTGAATTTTAAATTTAACATTTTAATAACCTTCTCGTAAAACATACACTGCTTATTTCAAAACATCTTTAACAAAAAGAAACCAATGCAAAATATTTTTTAATAAGATCGCGTGTCTATTCACACGCGAGCACGATGAGCTGGAGTTAGCATAGCCGCGAACACGCCGCGAAACATTATTTTATTTCAGTATAACCCCAGTTCATATGGCTCAAAATTAAGTACTTATCATAAAGTTCACTTAATCTGTAGAAAGAAATTTGCTTCATTTTGAATTTTCTTCGAGAATCTGACGGTAATATTAATAGTCTGTTAGCTTAATAAATGTAGCTTAAAAAAACTAAGCTTGCTTTATTGGTTCTTCTTTTATTGTTTGGAAAAAAAATATATGACAAAAAACTAAAACAAACTCACCTTCTAATGAAAATGAATAATTTACTTTATGGCGCTATTAGACCTAACGTAAACAAAAACAGGTTTTGGTAGGTACTTCGAGTTTTGGTTGCCTTCATTTTTACCATGTTACAATTAAACTACATTGTAACATTTCAGATAATTTCTCATTCCCGCTGTTGGGAGCGTTTTGCACATTTCCGTAAAGTACGCGGGAGTTTATATGACAAGAATAACGTATTTTTTGTTGTAACCAGACTTATTTATTCTTTATTTTTCAAACTATCATTTGCATTAGTATTCAATGTATAGAAAAATAGTAAATATGTCTTATTAAAACCAATTTTCTTTGAAAGCGATATTTAAGTTGTACTTCTTAATGAATTCCTTTCAAAATTTTCTACCTTGTAGTCGAAAAGTTAGAATGGAGCTACAGTTTTACGACTTTAAAGCGCATATCGCAAATTATTGTATTACATAAAAAAAAACTAATTTTTCAACCTCTATTTAATTTTTAAAGAATTATAGGTAGGTTATACACCAGACGATTACATGCCCTGGCAATGAAAAACTTTTTTTCGTAAGTTCGCTATTCGTATAATAAAATTTATTTCATACTTTAGTGAAAATAAAAAATATTATTTCACTTATTTATCAACTTATTAAAAACTAGCGACCTGTCCCGGCTTCGCACGGGTAGTATTCGTTCTCATGAAAATCATTTTTTTTTATCTGTCTTACCTCATTCCCGTTCTTCCTTTCCCGTTTTCGTTCCCATCGCAAAAATACTTTATTGTTTCCGTTCTTGGCCCTGGTGTCGTTTCGTTTTCGTTTCCATTCTCATCAAGAATAACTTTTTTATTTCAATCTTAACTCATTCCCGTTTTTCCCTTTTGCCAAAACCAAAATTAGCCAAATCGGTCCAGACGTTTTTGAGTTTTAACGAGACATGTAACAAAGCTCCATTTCATTTTTTATAGTACATAAGATTAAAAAACTAAAATTGATTAAATAATAATAATACATGGGACAACCCACACAGCGCCATCTAGTCCTAAAGTAAGCAAGTATTATGCTTGTGTTATGAGTTACTAGACCACTGATATACATACTGAAATACTTTTCTTTTTTTATAAAATATATACATAGATAAATATTATACACACAGACCCGGAACGAAATAAACATGTCCATGCACACAAATTTTTGGGCGGGAATCGAACCCGCGACCGTTGACTCCGCAGTTAGGGTGTTTAACCACACGGCCATCCAGTCGTCGTCGTCGTCGTCATTAAATGTATCCATAAAAATGCCACGATTCGTATCCTCCTTCTCGCACTGCCGAGAGCCGCCGTCCCCTACGTACCCATCCCCCGTGTTTTGTTGAAACGCCCATCAGCAGTGTTTTTTGTTATCAGGAATCATGTCCACGTGTTAAGATCAATGTATCGGACGGGTTGAAAAAATAATGTAAGATACAAATTATATTTTTTTAAGGTACCAAATGTGTTCTATTCACGTAATTGAATCATACAAAAAAATTATGCGCAGTGACGAAGAAAAATTACCCTGTATCTCTAAATTTCACCTGAATCATGTCAATAGTCTCCGAGTAAAAGGGCTATGACAGGTAGACAGACAAACAGAACGAAATTTACTATTTTACGATTTGGCTACGGAACCCTAATAAAAACAATGGTCGTGTTGTTCATACCATTAATGCCTTCACTTCACTTCACTTCATCAGCCCATTTTTACCCCACTGCAGGGGCTTAGGCCTCCCCCGGGGTGAGGGGGGCTTGGAGCTTAAATCCAAAATTGTATTAATGTCTAGATAACAAAAACTAATTTCCTCTTCCTACAATCATGTGATCATAAATAATATACTGTTGAACAATAGCAATTACATACCAAGGAGAAGGGTATTTTATAAAAAGTTGCTTCCAAGTCCAACCGAGGCTTATATTATAATGCCGGGGATTGACCTCTCTAAGGCCGCTAGCGGTGGGATTTTTTATCGAAAGAAATTCTAGGGTTGTCTATTTTGTTACTTCGAAGTCTATAAATCGATAAACTCGATCCATCGATACAACTAAATAACTACACTAAAATATTGTATCAAAAAATTTTAAAGGTAAAATTATTATTTTAGGATCTCACTGGCACTTAATTTCATTTACTTAACCAAGAGGCCAAAAGTTCAATATTGTTTTCAACAGTTTGGTTAAATCACCTTTAGCCATTCAATTGAATGTCGGCAATTGATGATTAGCCTAGTCATTAAACTGACAGGCCGATTAAACCATTTGGCGTCGGCATATATAAATTGGGACATTGTAAAAAAATTATAACTGAAAACGGTTTTTATGCAATAGAGGAATAACTGCATCGTTCGTATTTTGGTTATTTTAATAAGTTAATATTCATACCGCTGTTCATAATTTTTTTCTAGTTTATGATTTGAAAGATGTATTACTCCTCGCAAGTTTACTGCAGCTCGATGATTCTAAAGCAAAAGGCCCAAAGGAACAAAAATAATTTTGTTTGTTTTGTTATTTCCCGCCCATTTCTACAAATTAACAGATTTTGATAAATTCTTGAACAGATATATTCATAGACTCTTGAGTAACATACTGACTATCATAAATATTTAATAACTTAAAAAAAATTATATCATTTAAAAAAAGTTAAATAAGTCATAATTATTTATACTGGAATATTACAGGCTCGAGCTCTAGTAAATACTCGTATCTATGACTTCGAATAAAATTCCTTTGGACCAATGAAACGACAGCAGGACAATCAGTACATTAAGTATGTTAGGAAGCAGTTGTATGTAAGACTAGTGTCCTGTTAATTTAAAGCCCAATATTAGTCGGGAGTTAATTTAATTAGTTTTAAATAGAAAGTTTAAAATTTTTTGGATAATTCTTCTACCGAAAAAAATATTGATTATGAGCGCAAAGTGTCAAGGATATCAAAAAAAAATTAAAATTTGTTAGTATTAAAATATTAATATTTTGAATATTTAATTAAATTTTCGTCAATAAATTATGAAATGTATGACAATTTTAAAAATTATACGACAACGTCTAAGTAAAATATTCATATATGAAGCCATAAAATAAAATAATTTTTGCACTCTACTGTAACGAAATAATTTACATATCGAGTTTATCGAATTCGAAAGAACTATCTCAATATTGAAGCACTAACTATTACAAAACACCGTTAAACAAAATCGGGTTTTTTCGACTAAGACACAAGATTTATAACACCTGAGAACTGACCTCTCTAATGTTGATGGCGAAATGTTTATCGTTAAATATAATCAGTTAAGGTTGCCAATAACCGGTGTCTAAAATCGGTTATCATAATACCAAAAGGAGATTTCTTGTTTCTGATATACAATGTACAAAACGGTATATTTTACTTGAGTTTTTGGACAAACAAGGATTTATATAACGATCTGAATCGATGTTATATAATCCATGAAACTTAAATAGAAAAGTAAACACTTGTAAATGTACAGTAGTTCATGCTGGATTCGTGCTTAATATCAGCGTCACCGTTTTTTGAAGGTATTATGGTGATATTAGTTCAAATTTGAACCTCAACACGAAGTAAGAAAATTATCTAGTTAATTTATTGACACTATACTGCACTACCTGCCTGTGTTTACTTGCGTGATAATCTGTATTTCGTACCGTGCGTTCAAATTGGACATTAAGAGATAAAATTTTGTATGCTCTATTTTCTTGATGAAATTAGTGAAAACTTAGGGAACTTCACGTTACTCAAATCTTTAAAGGATATCTATAAAACAAGCAAAAACTACAGATAAATTAAAACTACTGATTACTAAAAATTATTTCGTAACGAATGCAAGTGAACCTCCACATTTGGCGTAATTATAAGAAAGTTTATTTTTCTTATACTCTACCATAAAAGTATTATAAGCCCTCTTCTGCGTTTACTGTCTAACCACTAATACTCTAGCTAGCTGGTGCAAGATAACGAGTTTCAGTCCGCAAGGAATTGCGTTTGACATTTTCGATACTGTAACATTTCTGACTCTATTAAAATCAAACGCTGCTGTCAAGTTCATTTACTCTATGCATTCTACATATGAGATGCAGTTCATACCATAAAAAAAAATTGTTTAAATTTCATCGATAAATCCTTTTTATTTCTAGCTTCTTCACCACAGCACGAGTATTTCTATCTGTACTAACCATTGACTGTATTACATGTAAACTTTTAAATTCAAACGAGTTTACAAAAAAAGTTGTTTACGCTGTAATTTTAAATGTATAATGAAAAACATGCAATCTCTTTAAGTTAGAATACAAAAGTGTATATTTAAAAAGAAAATTAATACATGTAAGTGTGGGTTCAATTTAATTTTAATTAATTCAAGTAAATTATCTTGTTTTATATATATTTCATTTATTTGTTTATAATTTCATATCAAGTAACGAAGACGCATTTGACACGTACAATTACAACCTAAATGTTAGTAACATAATATAACGGACAATGCCCATTGGTCAAACAAAAATGCCTGAGATGAACAAAAATAAATTATACGCTACATAGACCTTTTGATCCAAGGAAACTCATTACAATTATAATAATTGTCTAAAAAGTACGAGAAATTAGTTTTAAAAGTTTTAATTGCGAAATGATTCGGTCTGAAAACAAAATAAATACAAATATAATTTGTATATTTTTACACGACTTCTACCAACTTGAGAATAATTTTATTATGTATATTCAATTATATTTATAATTTAGGAATATTCGTACTTTTTGTACATGGCAAGCATTTAATAGGCTTTGCCCTTTCGACGTTTGTGACATGAATAATTTTCGAATACTAATTTAAACGAATAACTATATAGATAAAATTAAAGTAGGTGAACTAATCTAATGCGATTAACAATATTAACAACTAAATACAATAACAGCTGTCTAATTACTTTTCTGTTTCCTTGTTTGGATGGAGTGCAGAATTATTTTAATTACGTCCATCGGAGGTATTTATTTTTGAAGTCAAATCACAAAGAGTTAATAAACGTTCACGGTCACTGCATGTGTAGTTCGCCTCAAACTTTATGGCGGATCGGAATACGACGCTATAAGCGTGCTTGCGCAGGTACAATATACCCCTCGCTCCACTGCGTCCCGCTACACCTAAAACTGGTAACTGCGACGCGACTTACGTCTATGTTCACATCCGCCATTAAGCTTGATTGGAACTGTACTTAGTTGGAATAATAGGTGTCCAGAAAATAACACGTTGTGACAACTAGTATATGCCAACTGATGTTTTGAAATACAGTTTTGATTAAACCTGCAAAATGTAATAAAATTCGTACTAAAAAGAAAACAAAGATTCTAAAATTACATTTCATATGTAATTTAACTAAATTTTTGTTTAAAACATTGATTTGATAAAACATTTCACTCACGTTTTCGAGTCCAAAAAAAATTCTACTTTCCACGTACAACAGAATTCTGAATAAAAATAATGTAGAAATAGTTTTAAAGAAAGTGAAATCTAGAAAAAATGTATTTTTCTGAAGTAGAGTGACAGAAAGTAATTGTCGTAGAAAATATTCTTCCGAGCATCTAACAAAGCGCGACTTTCCACAAAAAACTAAAATAAAAATATGTCAGAGAATCGAAGTTTCGGTCAACTAAAGAAACGTGAAGGGACTAAAAACACATTTGAATACCTTTGATTTATTTATTACTAGAGGTTCGCTCTACACACAGTTTTAATTTTATTCTGTTTGAAAAATTACTACTTAATAATAATACATGGTACATCCCACACGGCGCCATCTAGTCCCAAAGTAAGCAAATATTATGCTTATGTTACGGGTTACTAGACAACTGATATTATTTGTCCCGAGCGGGAATCGAACCTGCGACCTTTGGCTCCGCAGTTGGGGTCTATAACCGCTCGGCCATTCGGTCAGTCAAGAATTAAGAATTACTATAACGATTTTGATAACACTTTTACAGAGCAGTTAGATAATAGTAATTAGGAGAAGAATTTCACAAAATAAATAAATTGTGCAATAAACAGTTGATTTTAAGATATAAGAAATACGTGCTAGTATTTATGTAAGTAGATGAAAACATGATTAAAATTGAATCATGCAATCGTATTGCTACTGGGAAATCGATATACCGGGTGTACTGCTGAACATAATCCAAACTTCAGCATGTAAAGCTTAACGAACTAAACAAAAAGTTTGAAGTGAGCCGATGGCGCAAACTAACGGTTACTGAGAAAAACAAGTTTAAAGTTGAATTACAATATAATTTAATATAC
The DNA here is from genome assembly GCA_949709985.1 of Luffia ferchaultella. Classification (NCBI taxonomy): domain Eukaryota; kingdom Metazoa; phylum Arthropoda; class Insecta; order Lepidoptera; family Psychidae; genus Luffia; species Luffia ferchaultella. Next base: position 15,738,379 of record OX453258.1, on the reverse strand, counting down.
CTAATAACTCCATAAGTTTGGACTACGTTCCGCTGAACACGCGGTATATTAGGTATCATATACAGGGCGACAGAGTTTCAAGTGAGCAGATAGCGCAAACTAACGTTTACCAAGAAAAACATGTTTGTAATTTTATTTTTTTCATTTATTATAAGCTTTTTATTTAGTTGGGGTACGTTCAGACAAAAACCAGGTATACTAATTTCTTGTTAGGCACTTTCGGTTTCGCACCTGGAAGCTTGGGAAATTCCGGTCTACAAATGATAATTTCAGCAGTTTTTTCAGTCCCTGAAGCGCGAAGATATAACAAAGAAACATACAGACATTTTTTATGTGAAACCACCTGTTTATTAAACGCTCGTAAATATCACGATGACATCAAGCAAAATTCGAAGCACCAATACTATGTCAAACTCATAATAACTGCATTTATAATATAATCGTGTGATGAATAAATTACCTATTAATTTGTCATTATTTGCTAATATCCAAAGACCGCAGAAAACTTAATCTTTTGGATATCTAAAAGATATTTACAAATACTTGACAACAATTTAATTTTCAAGTTTTTCCCCATTCTACTTCCACTTTGCGTATAATGGTTTAGCATATATTTTCCAGCAACTATATTGAATTGCATTTATGAAGATCCAGTCTTCGTGTTGTTATTTCATCAAACAATATGCTATAAAACAATTCTTGAATAACATAATACATTTTTAGGAAGACTGTAAAATGTTAATTAAAGGATAGGTATATATTTTAAATTCTCTCGATAATTTATATTAAATCGACCGCTTGGCCTAGTGGGTTGCGACTCTGCTTACGAAGATGGGGTCCCGGTTTCGAATCCCAGGTCGAGTCAGTATTTATATGATGTTATATGATGAATATTGATACTGGTACCGGGTCTTAGTTGTTTAATGTATGTGGTGTCTTCGCTTGGCACCCAAAACAAAAGCTAATGCTTAGTTTGTGGCTTAGACGTTGTTGTCATGTATACGTTATTACGTTAATCTTTTTTTATCTATACAGAGTTCTCAAACTTCTCAATGCAGTACTTCTACACGTTTACGTGTACTATTTAGTATAATCAAGCGTAAACCACAAAAATACAGCACCGTACAATTTTTTCCTAGTGGTACTTCCATACAGGAAATCATAATTATTGAAGTTGTCACGGAAATGAATACACAATGCGGATGAAGGCACAAAAAATATGCATTTGTATATACAGTGTTCATATTTAAGTTGTATTTTAAGTTAAAATTATACAAATAAGTACACAACCATTTATTATAAATATTCTATCTGTGAGAAGCCGAAATTAACTTTTAAATCGTGTACATTAAATTAAGCTGTTGTTCCTTCATGAAATTAAAAATTAAATAAATAAAAATAAATATTTAAAAGTTAAATTACTAATTTAATGAATATACGTTACCTACAATTTATTATTATAAAAGTTAATCAAGAAAGTTTAAATTAGACAAAATTATTAACATGTATATATACAAGTATATACATTTAATAGTATATTCATAATATTTGAAGATTTATTTATTTATTATCATAGTTAATTAGCGAATATTAACTCATCGTAGAATAATAACACAAACTCGTAGTTTTGAAATAAACATTTCCCCATACAAAAGACGTAAACGCGTTCATAAGTTCAATGCCTTCTTTTAGCTGTTAATAAATATTTTTTTAAATTACTTCGTCTCACATACAATATACTTGTTTCATATAATTAACAATATATTGTGCAGGTTATAAAATAACCGATAAACGAAAAAGTCATAAATATTTAAAAAATATTTATATTACTTACAATTTATTTTGTTGACACAAATCATTTGTATGTTTCCAACACTTGATTAAATATCACTAATTTAAACAATTCGTACTTTCCTTAAATTATTAAATATATAGTTTTCAAAGCGTGACGCGTACGGTGCCGTAAGACGACGGCTATGGACTGCCTAGTGCCTTGCCTTGCCTGCATAGTTTTCATTCCCCTCTTACCTCTATAGATCAGATTAACGGGATGCGTTAAATTCTTAGAACAGGTACATTCTATGTTACAATACGGATTATAAAATAATAAATGAATAATAATAAAGGAATGCCAACGGATCACTATTATATACCTAAATAGTTCTATCATAAGATTATTTTAAATTAAAATTCCTACATAACCCATTTTATTTACGTAAAATGCAGCTTCAAAGTAATACAATTACAAAAACGTATTACCATTCTTTAAATTTAAAAATAATAATAATAATGTTTATTACTAGTGACAGGATTCTCAACAATACCTACTTCGTAAACGTTTTTGAAGTAGGTACTTTAGAAGATAAATTACATGATCCTTATTTAATTTTGTAATTAAACTGTGTAATCACGGGTAATATTAAATTTATTAATATTTATTTTAACTTATATAAAAATAAATATTTAATCGATTCTAATGAAATTATTTTACGTGAATACAATTTGCTATATACGAATTTAAGTACTTATATTTAAATTCAAAATCGCTATGTAATAGATTTTTTTTCCATTCTTGGAATAGGAGCCTGTAAGGGGCCGTCCATTAATCACGTGATCTTTTTTTAAGCATTTTTTAACCCCCCCTCCCCCTTGGTGATACATGGTGAGGTTTAAGACTACCCCCACCCCCCACCCAGCATCACGTGTATTTTTAGTATCTACAAAAAATCTTAAATTTTTAGAATATTATCTTAAATACAGGTATAAAGTATAATCTTACTTTGTTCTGAAATTAAGGACCGTGATAAAAATGTCTAGACAGAAAGGTTGCTGGTTGTTTTTGATTGGCATAAAAATAATAAACGAATGATGTACACTACACGCCGCTTTTCGATTTAAAAACCGCGCGTTTGAAAAAATAATGAAAAAATAAATACACGTGATATCTTACTACACCCCCCTCCCCCCTTGTGACATTTCGTGATTTCTGTCAAACCCCTCCCCCCCACCCCTTTCAAGCCTCACGTGATTAATGGACGGCCCCTAAGTATTTAGGTTTTTTTAATTTATGATAAGCTTTATTTTGTTCCGATGGAAAACTTTTAGAATAATCGACCGTTTCCTCGTGGTCCTACTGATTTGTTCTACTAGTAGGACCAATTAGTAGGACCACGAGGGAACGCCCGATTAATCGCCTTTTTTATATACATCAGCAGTCAAATGGTGAAAACGGAACCCTTATAATTTTGTTATGTCCGTCTGTCCGTTCGTCCGTTTGTCACAGATTCATATCTCCTCCATCTTATCCTAATTCTGATGAGATTACATAGCCAAACTCTTACACTTATACAAACCGCTATACATTCCTGTTAAGAAAAAACCAACTAAGTCAGAGTCGATTTCGCATATGGAGGGTTCCGTACCACCGTACAATATAAAAAAAAACACCTTTGTTGTATGGGAACCCGCTTCATTTTAAAATTTATTTTATGTTTATTATTGTTATAACGACCATATAGTAAGTACACATTCGATGAAAGTTTCAAGTGTAAGCATATGATCTCACAATTACCAATCACCAAAAATGTTAAAAAAAAACACGTTTCTTGTATGGAGACTCGCTTTAATTTTTTAATTTAATTTTATTCATATTATTTGTTGTTATTGGGGACATAGTAATACATACTCAGTGAAAATTTCAAGGGTCCACCTTGAAAAAATGAAATGGTGCAAACGATTTACCCAAAGGCCGAAGTCTAAAATTTATATTTTCATCTTTTAATTTACGCCACCTCATTTATTTATGAAAATTACCAATCTATGCTGTTTCAGGCATTCAGAACATCTAATGTATGCAGATGATAAAAACATTTACATGCGTATTCACAATACATCTGATTGTGCTAATTTACAAAACGATCTAGACCGGCTTTCTGATTACTATTTTATATAACCGTACTAATGTTAATTTAAAAAATGCTGTCAAATAACTTTCACTCGCAAAACACACCCTATCATATTTAATAATACGTTAGAAGGTAGCCTTATTGCTAAAGAAAGCACAATTCGCAATTTGGGTGTAATTAGACATCAAGTTAACCATGATTGATCATATAGACACAGTTTCTAATAAAGCATATAAAAATTTAGGCTTCATCCTGCGTGTAACGGAACCTTTCAGTAATATTGTTTAAAAATTATTTACTATGCCTATTTCAGGAGTACCTTAGTATATGCATGCCCTGTATGGTTTCCAAATTACATCTCATAAAAACAAAATAGAAAAAATTCAATCTTTATTCTTCAAACACATGAATTTTCGAACTAAACAACACTTCAATACATATGACGATGCCTGTCGAAGTTACAAAATATTAACCCTGGAACAAATACGTCATTTTATAGACATGCTTCTTTTATATGATATCTGCATTGGATGTCTGTAATGGTCGCGTAGATTGTTCGTTCGCCTTTGGTGCACCCGCCACTCGCAATTACTTTACGTACCCCAGTCCAGCGCACGTTATGCTCGAAGCAGGCGTACAAAAAATATTTCTGGGACTGTTTAGGCTCTTGACATCCAATATAAGTATTATCTGCTTATGGATATACGTATATTTGTATCTATGTATTTGCACCTACTCATATACTTACTCTGGTTGCATATAACATTCACAAAAAATTCTAGATGTTAGGTATCACCAATAGACTTCATTACGTAAATAAAAAATATAGTATACGTTTTAATAATAATTTTATCTAGTGTTATTTTATAACGTTCGGTTGCCTTCTTTGTGACGACGCGCCCGAGAACCTCTAGCCCGACACAAGGCGGAGCGTACAGTGGCCGTGAATGGTGACTAGAGTTGGCTATATTTTTTTCGGGAAAAGTTTTTGTAATCATATTTCAATAATTTTCTATAAAACGATACTAAAAAGAAATAAGACGGCCATTAGTTTTTTATCAAAGATCATTGCATAACAATTTGGATTGTTGTTAAAATTTCACCTTGTATTGAACGTATATACTATTTAAAATATATTAAATAGTTATTATGTGTATATAATTATCTTTGTTATTATCTATATGTGTGAATGTATATGTATTTGTGTATATTTATATAGATAGAAATTTGTATTTTATTGTACTAATAATATTACCTACCTAAATAACTTTTATCATTAGGTATGGATGTAGAAACTAAGTTTCTTTTTTGCTAAAAAATTCAATTGTTAATTCTAAGTGAAATCTGTTAATGGCGTTTCCTCTGTGTTATATTTAATAACTTAACTGTTTGTGATCTTTGGCTGTAGATTTTGTTAAATAAATAAATAAAAATAATAAAAAACATTATAATACAAATAGTTTTATTTATTTTACTAATTCACAGTTGCTCCAGTACAAATCACCTACCTGGAATTTGGCGATCAATATTTTACTCACTTCCACTGAAGCTATAGGGCTGAAATTTTGAAAATAGGTAACTTCGATAACAATACACTAATGGAATTCAATCGCTAACGCTCGGTGCGAACGGTTGCAGTTCGTAACGATCCGAAAATAAATTCGAATAGTTTGAAGTAATACCAGTTTAAGTACGAACCAGAGTTGCAGGAAGAAAAAGTAAAGTTCAGTTGCTGTAAAGATTGTTATAAATAGTGTGTTTTTAATGTGTAATGAGTTAAAAACTTATTTATATTACAAAAGTAAGAATTACATCGTAAGTAAATTTTTTTTTCTACCTACATTGGAGTCGCACTTTTAATTTGAGTTGTAGGCAGGCTCATTATATATCAACGGGAGATAGTGTGGCCAGTATATAGTTGAAATTCTACTGAAAGTATAGATTAAGTATACATTAACGAATAAATTCTTCTGTTTTGTCTGCCGCATCGTGTTGAAGATTAAAATACCAAATAAAGAGGGGAAAATGTATCAACCTGATGAAAAATGTGTATGCTGCCTAGAACTTCTTACACCTAAACGTTCTTTAACATGCTCTGTGCCTACTTGTCGACGTAAATACAAACATAATTGTGTGGGCTTTACGGATGAAACAATTGGCACAATGACGTCTTCAGCCAGGAAAGGTTGGGTTTGTCCATCCTGTATGTGCAAAAAACCTAGAAGAGGAGATAACACCAATAAGCCAATCCAATTTCTAGATAAGGAAATTCTCAAAGAAGGAAATGATAACATAGAAACTCCTCCGGGTTCCAGTGAGTTTAGCCAGTTTGGGGGAAAAGACGAAAACATCGTACTCTCTGCTTGGTATAAGAGCATGGAAATATCTTTATTTGAAAAATTGCAAGCAGTAATTATCTCCGAGGTAAATGAAATAAAATGTTCTAATAGTGAAATACTGAGGTCTACTACATATTTGCGCGAAAAATACGACGATCTTATAAAACAAACAACTGGATACCTAGAAGAAGTAAAGAAACTCAAGAAAGAAAACGAAGATTTAAAATCTACTGTATCGGATCTGTCCCATAGACTACCACTTTTAGAGCATCGCACACGTGAATGTAATGTTGAAATATCCTGCCTGCAGGAATTTAAGGGTGACAACCTTGTTAAGACGGTGATGCAACTGGGAAATGTTGTTTCATATCCAATAGAAGAGACGAATATTGTAGCTTGTAAAAGAGTCGTAAAAATTAATCAATCAAATGAAAAGCCTCGTTCAATAGTTGTTAGATTGGAGAGAAGGTCACAAAGAGATGGGTTGCTGGCGGCAATTTCAAGTTACAATAGAAGGAATCCTGATGATAAATTTAATTAAAGTCATTTAGGATTGGCTGGTAAAAAAAACCCAATTTTTATTTCGGAGCATCTGTCACCTCTAGCAAAACATTTACATGCGACGGTTAGAAAAACTGCTCGTGATAGAGCATATAAGTATGTGTGGATACGTAATGGCCGTGTTTTCGTTCGTAAAAACGAAGATTCTTCGGCATTACAGATTCACGGTCTTAAGGATGTTGCAAGGATACAATAGTACCCCATATCGGACAATACCGTATTTGTAATTCTTAAAATTCGATATCTACTACCAAAATATGGGAGGTATACGCACGAAATTGCAGGAATTGAAATTAAACTCTATTTGGTATAATTATGACATAATCATTGTAACGGAAACTTGGCTTCATGAAGGAATTGACGACGCTGAGATATTGGATTCTAGGTACACCATATACCGTCGCGACAGGTGTCGCGAAAAAACATCTAAAGCTGATGGCGGTGGTTGTTTGATTGCCGTCTCTAACCGTTTAATATCGTCTCGTCTTCAAAGCTGGGAAAGTGAACACGAAGACTTGTGGGTTGCGATGAAAGATTCTTCATTCGGAACAATAAACATAGGTGCAGTTTACATAGCTCCGAAAGCTAACTCTCTAGTGTACAGTAATTACTTCGATAATTTGGGTGATAAAGTCAATTCAAATGACGCAAAAGTGATGATCTATGGTGATTTCAATATTAGTACGGTTGAATGGAAACTAGATGATTCTGGTTTATGGGCGAATCCATCTCATTGTAATATTAGTGCAGCTCATTCTTTATTTGATTTCAGGTCACTCACGAATATGTACCAGTTAAATTCCGTTTTAAATGGAAACTGTCATACTTTAGATTTGGTTCTTACTAACTTCTTGGGTCCAACTGTTGGTAATGCCATGTATCCATTAAACAAAGTTGATGGACATCACCCGGCCTTGGAGACAACAATTAATTTACATAACAATCACACATTGTCTACGTCTAAATCATTTGCAACATATAAATTTAGAAAAGCAGATTATGCATTAGTCAAATCATATGCTATTCCTGAAAAAAATTTAAATTCTATTCAAATAGCTTATGTTATTCTTGACCACTTTCTTACAGCTATTTTTTGTCTGTCTGTCCAAGCTAGTCTCCAAAATGGCTGAAAAGATTTTAATAAAACTTGACAAATATGAAAATAAATCAAATATAAAACCGGCCAAGTGCGAATCAGGTGCGAAGGATTCCATACCACCATACAATATAAAAAAACGACCGTGTCGTTAGTAGAACTTAAGCATTAATCGTTATTATGAAATTTAAGAATTATTGTATAAATATATTTCATTTTTATTTCGTTAGTTATTTAGAAGGCACTCGATCCTCTCTGGCTAATCCGAAAAGTAATAACATGCATGCACTGATAGCTAGAGACAAATTTTATTACTAATTTTTTTACAGTGAACCTTTGACTTTTAGCATCGATTGTAAAGAGAATAAGCTCAGCAAAGGAATGCAAATATCATGTTATATGTCATTTTCTACGGAATTTTTACAAAATTTTTACTTATAAAAATACATTTTATAAGTTAATCTATTACTCGTTAAATAATACAGTCTAGTTAGCTGTGATAATTTTCCTTTTATACTACGTTATATATACTCCATCATAATTTTTTTCCACATATCCAAAATCAACGGTTTTACTGGTAGAGGGGGGGGGGGGACACATTACTCTAAAAATTGTTTGAAACCTTGATAATTTTTGAAGACCTATCGTTTGGTACCTCTCGCGTTAATATACGATGAATTATTTTTTGGAAGTGTCTAGTCTGCCACCAGTGGTCATTTAATATAAAGGACTATCCTGCCACTAGCGGTAAGTTAACAATTAGTGCTATTCTGCCACTGTTGGTAGAATAAGAAATAGTGGTATTCTGCCACAAATGGCAATTTAGTGAAACAAAAGGTCGGAATTTTAAATATGATGCCTGGAAAATCAAGAAAAGGGGGGTGGGGAGGGGAAGGGGGGAAGGTAAGGATTGCATAACCCCCCTGCCCCCCTCTAGGAACTCCTCTCCCTTCACTATACGAACAGATATATATGGACCATAATTATATCAAAATACTTGGATAAGCAACAAAAAGGAGGGAAGGGGCTGGGGGGGTAAGGATTGCATATCACCTTTCCTCCCCTGCCGGAACCCCTTTCCCTTCTCTATATGAACAGATATATGTGTACAAAAATAAATTATGAACAACTTACCTAGTAATGTGTCCATGTGTCATCATTAAACATTGAAACTAATTCACTATAAGATAATTATTAACACTAATTAATATAGTTTTAAACGCAAACGCTTTTTATACACTGATTTTAAATTTAAATAATGTTTATAAATACAACAGTCTAAAATTATTTACAGATAAAGTTAATATTTGCACAAGAAAAAGAATCACTTTTTTATTTTTATAATTTTAAACAACAGCAAAATGTAAAACTTAAACAAGCCCAGACAAGCCAAATGAATGAAGTTAGTTGTAATTAGTTGAACCAATAGCAATAAGTATAACACAGACAAAAAATATGTTGCCTTTAATTATTCATCTTTCCCTCACGACCATTCAATTTCGTTTTAATAAACTAATATAATGAATGAATAAACCGAATTAAACAGAAAGTATGCTTTCTAGTAATAGACATAATTCGAAATTGTTCAATAGTAATCTAACCTAACCGAACAATTTGAAAAAAGTGGGCCATTAACCTATGTGAACCAAATTCGAAATTGTTCAATAGATATCTGAGTGGCTCGTCGCTCCGCTCCGCTTCGCTCCTCGCATTGACATATCCTAACCTAACCTAACCGAACAATTTGAAAAAAGTGGGCCATTAACCTATATGAACCAAATTTGAAATTGTTCGATAGATGTCTGAGTGGCTCGTCGCTCCGCTCCGCTTCGCTCCTCGCATTGACATAACCTAACCTAACCTAGATGCTCAAAGATGCTATTTTAAACATTCTTTATATTTTCCCATTTCCTGCAATAAGTTTTTAAAACGGAGTTTTCCATTATAATTTATGAGTACACTTGTGGCAGAATAGCTTTTTCTGTTATTCTGCCGCTATTAGTAACTGCGTTCACAACGCTACCTTAAGTGTATTAAAAATGGAATGTTATCACTTTGCGTTATGGAACAAATTTCAATAACTAATAACTTGCGGCAGAATAGCATTTTTTCTTAAATTACCGCTAGCGGCGGAATATTCCTTTTTATTAAACGACCGCTTGTGGCAGACTAGACACTTCCTTATTTTTTTTGTACTTCAGTTACATGTATGGCGACCTTTCCCAAAAAAAATTTTTTTCTTGATTTCACTACGTCGTTGTGTAGCGGTTTATAAATTACACCTACCTTCCAAATTTCATCTATATATTGCTAATAGTTTCCAAGAAAAACCACAGACAGACAGACGGACGGACGGACATGGCGAAACTATAAGGGTTCCTTTTTTGCCATTTGGCTACGGAACCCTAAAAACTCGTTTATTTTCACGGACACGCTGCTGTCACTTTTAAACGTAATAAACCTTTTTTATACAGGTATTTTTGAACGTAATTTTATGCAGGTTCTTACGCGACCACTTTCTAAGTAGGACACTAGGTACTAGAAAATTAGAGTGGCTAGTTTTTTTTTTTTTAGTGACTGCACTACAAATCATTATCTCAAAAACTAAGTGGATTTAATCCCAAGCATTTTTATCATCTACTTAAGGTAGAATCTAATAATTGGCATACAAAATAAAAAACAACAACATCAACAAATATAAAGTGTTTATTTTTACTACCTATCATACATTTTATATAGACAGCCTTTTTTAATATAATTTTGTCGTTTAAGTAAATTCTTGTACCATTTCGGATTTATTATACACCTAGACAGAATAATATTATTTTATATACAATCTCAAAAATCAATCTCAATGGATGCAATATTGCTTTTAACGTAATTTTTAAACTTATGAACAAAACGTTTTTTGAAATTAGATTGAAAAAAAAATTTAAAATAATCAAGAATAAAAATTAAAGAACTGTCTTTAAAACAACTTCAAAATGAATCAGTTAGTTATGATGAAAAAGAAAAATCTTATATTAATATCGATTCATTTAAAACTATCATATATACACTTTATTGTTCTAGAAGTTTTCTTTACAGCTTCATTTTGCTTGTTAATAACAAACAATCTAAGCAAATTATAAAAAAAAAAACATTTTAACCCAACTGTCATACTTACACTTAATTTTTAAAATAATTCCTGTAATATAAATATTCGGCTTCCTTATATTGAGACTGTGTGATACCATTAGCACACTACCGGCACGATCTAATAACAGCGGTACGCTTTTATATATACATTGCTTGCATTACATTATATACACCATTTCAGTAAAATACCAGAATGTGCATACAATTGTTCACTGTTGCAGTTTCGTGGCAGACGTGTGCTATAGGCGTCAAAGCTGTTTTTAAGAAAATGCAGTCAATCAAATAGGTCCAAAATCTTTATGTTTCTTCAATGCTAGGATTTTCGGAGAAGAGCTGATTATCATTGTACGTCCTCAGATATTTTTTGGTGGTGAAATATAAAAGGAATCCCCATTTCATCATCATGAACGACCACACCATTCTGATTACTATGCTAGTTTTGATTGGCAAGACATCTGAAAAAAAAAAAATTTAATTATAATAATAATAATATCTGGGACATCCCACACAGCGCCATCTAGTCGTAAAGTAAGCAAGTATTATACTCGTATTATATAGTTAAGGTACCTAATTCAAATGCTGAAATGTTTAATTATTTTGTAATCACTACAGGCTTAATTAAAAATATAGAAATAGAAGTCTTAACCAGAAAGAACAGTATCAATAAAGTTAATTAAACCCGGACCTATTTAGTCAAATTATTGTGGAATATTGTGCCAAAAAAGGTGAAAGGTGAAGAGGCATACTTTTTTCCTTCAATCAAGAGAAGATATTCCTATAGAGGGCAACTATTATTCGAAATGTTGACTTTATTTCATATAATAAAAAACAATAATAACTGTAAATTTCTGGTTGTCAATATGTGCCAAGGGAATAATAAATATTCTACTGACAAAAATTACCAAAAAAGCATTTGACATGGAATCAAATTTCATGCCTTACACATACAAAAAACAGTAACAACGTATGCAATCAAAATTGAGCATTACCAAAACCTGTTTCATGAAAATAGAATATGACCGAAAAGCTAATAAAATTGCTTATCCGTTGGTGCATAGAACATTACTTTTGTTGACAAATTTTTAAATGGCTATTGTTGAAAATTTTATTGTTCAGCTACCAACATAAAAAATGCAAAAATGTATCTCGAAAGGAAAATGAAAACAGTCAGTCACCTTTGACTAATGCAGAATAAAATCTTTGGTATCGGGAAAACAATAAATCACAGCAATCGGCCCACGGGAGCCTTAGTATAAGTTAAAATTGTAAGCGTGCGGTGCCACCGAATGTTGTTCAAGTGCGTGTTTCCATCCATTCCATCAGCCTTTTTTATACCCCACTGCAGGGTCTTAGGCCTCCACTCAAGATGAGGGGGCTTGGAGCTTAAATCCACCGTGCTACTCCAATGCGAGTTGGCGGATTGTAACGACCGCCGTCTATTGACAGCAACCGAGACCGACTACTTAACGTGCTCTCTGAGGCACGGAGTCTGTGATAGTTATGTACTTAAGTCAGAAAAACTCATTGGTACACGCCCGGAATCGAACCATGACCACAAGGCCTTATAGATTTGAAACAGGTTCGCTTCGTTCGGTCTATCACGACACTTATGTCTCAGAAATGTGGGCGCGCTAAGCCACAACCGATGAAATTTTTTTTTTTATGATTCATGGTATAGAAAAATTTGATTTGGTGTTTAGTATGTGCGGTAGGTGTCAAAAACGGCGATCTTCCAAAGGCAAGTTTTATTCTTGTTACAACTGTGTATTGCTTCAGTCGAGGTTTACTCCAAAACGTGTCACAGGAATCCTGTGACATTCATTTTGATATTATTGGGTAATGATTGAACATTATCGGTTAATTTGCACGGCTATGACTCCATTTACTACATGAAAATTATGTCATATGTGTAATTTTCTGAGGTATTTTCAACTTAATCATATAGAATATAGTAGTTGTACAGAAATCTGACCTTTAATAGTTTTACATTAAAAATATGTGATAAGGTATGAACTTTAGCATGTTTATCACTTTTAAAAATAAAGAATGCTTGAGAAATTAACGTTACACTAAATTACAATTAGGGTTATATTATCGTACACTATTATTCTTAATTATCAGAACTTGCATGGCTATTGTTTTTATCATTTTAAACTTAGATTTAGAGTTTGAAAGAGATATATCATTCGGTCCAACCATTTAGGTATACATTATCGTTGTATATATTAATGGGGTATGGACAAAACAGCTGACAATTTTAAGGTAATAACCATCCGCGGATCCCCGTGTGCTCACTTTTACAGGCGCCATTTGATTCGCCTTCATTTCATACATAAAACAATGCAATCTCCACTGTACAATAGCTGCTGCTAATTGTTACTCTGTGGTATTAAACTATACCTACGAATTTCATTTAATGCAAATAAACTCACCGGCTTTTTCATAGCTTTGTATGAAAATGTAGAAAAAGGTAAGAGCTGCACCGCAGACAAAACCAATCACTCCAAAATCGCCAATGTATTGAAGGGTTTTTCTTGAAAAATTGGCATGTAAAGACTCTTTCAAATAGTGGCAATGCAACAGCAAAGACAATGTGGCATTTATGCCTGTAAAATAAATTAATATAGATATACTGACAAGCCTAGTAAGACATACCCAGTTTGTTAGCAACATATAGAATATGCAGGTATATGACGTGTTACAAAATACCCCGTAAAAAATGTAATTAATTATCAAAGCCAAAAATTTTGTCAACCCTAATAAGCTGTCATGTCAGGGAACCAGATTATTTAGCAGAAAGCCTACATACCTATTTTACTTAATAATTGTCTACTTTAATAGTTTTTTTATTTTTCATTCATAAATGTTTGCTACCTCAATACAAGGATATCATTATACTCAAGTACTGGCTTCAAAAAACGTCAAGTTAAAAAAAAAATATGTTGTCAATTTCAAATCGATTTCCTAGAACTGTTTCAATTTTTTTTTCCAACTTTTTTTGCAAAATAACCGTGCTTTCTGACTCGGAATATTACGATATAATGTTATGCATAGGCCTTGAAGATAGCAATTTAAATTGTGCTTGCGAACTGTATCCGCAACGATTTATCGATGGTAGACCCCCCAATGAACAGCGACGGCTACCTACGTACCACTGTTTTCTGAACATATCAAGATGACTACATTCCACCAGCTCTTTTTATCAGTCTACTGGAAGTAGATGTCCAAGCACAGTCGACGCCAGGCAGGCTGAATTAGTGTAAGAACATTTTGAAGAAGAGCCGACCACAAGTACGAGGCAAGCCAGAACAAGATTCGGTATAAACCATGTTGCAGTTTGGCAAATTCTTCATGACTACAATCGTCACCCTTATCACTATCACCGTACACAGGAGCTGATACCTTTCGATTTTGCACCCAGGAGGAACTTCTTCGAGTGGTACCTCAGGCAGTTAGAGGAAAACCCTTATTACGTAAACTATGTTCTTTGGACGGACGAGACAACATTCACGAGGTTAGGTCACATGCTTCACGGCAGGGCAGATTCCAACACCAGTGGCGGCTGAATGTGTGGGCTGGCCTTTATGAATGAAATGAAATTTATTTTTATAGTAAAAAAGAGAATGCGATACGCAATAAGAAAATATATGTTAAGGGTCTTCCATCAATCACGTGAGGCTTTTCAGAAAACTTCTACCCATTTTTTTAAAGCGTTTTTAATAGTATTTTGCAAAATTGAAAATACTATTAAAACATTTTGCTAAATAGATGATTTAAAAGTGCATCAACTTGGGTATCCAATTGGATTTAAAGTTACCTGGAAATTTGTAACAAATTGAATTTCACATAAATCATTACCTGCAATGTATCATAACATGTTCTCTTATGATTGATTGTGATGATCGTGATAGTGGAACCCCGCCCTCCTGTTTGAGCCTCATTTGAATAATGCATAAACAGTGACTAGTTTCTACATAATTGTAGTTTTAAAGGAAATTGTCCCCATAGACATATAACTCAGAGCGGCAAAGATCCGTGCGTAGTATTGTACATATAGAACGCTTGTCGCTATAGCTAGGTATGGGCCAAATTTCAAATATACAAAAACAGTGCTTTGCGATGTTGCCTGACAGAAAGTTGTTCGAAATATTTATTCCGGCATAAAGGAGAGGAGGGTGGAAAACTCCCGCAATAAATATTTTTTAATGGAAATATGGAAAAAAATATAGGGGTTCATGGTGGCTCGACGCTTTGCTTCTCGTATTGGCACGAGCAACTTAATCTAATTTATTTTTTTGTAATG
Organism: Luffia ferchaultella; assembly: GCA_949709985.1. Lineage (NCBI taxonomy): Eukaryota > Metazoa > Arthropoda > Insecta > Lepidoptera > Psychidae > Luffia > Luffia ferchaultella. The sequence continues at coordinate 15,723,037 of OX453258.1, read as the reverse complement.
GTCGACCGTCAACTTAAAATTGAACATTGATATGAACACGACGTGCATCAGGCAACAGTGGAAAGACAAACCCATAAGAGGCTATAAAAAAAAAAGTTGACTGTGGAGTTATATGACGATTCGCCACAAGCCTTTGCAGACCATGTGCAACTAGCATTCGTGTAATAATATATCAAAGATTGTTCCCCATATCTTTAAACTTATATTAATTCATTAACAATACTAACTTAGCAAGAAATATTATTTATACACGTGCTTGCAAGAAGATTAATTTAAGGTAGGAACCTAAAATTTCTAATGGTCTTTAATTGCTTGCATATAAAGAGGCTTTAAGACTAATATATTTGGGTTGGATTTCCAAAACTACCACCCTAAGGGTATTAATAATAAGAAAGAGGGGGGCGAGGTGAGAAGATTAAACCCACTTTTAGAATTTTTAGAAATGCGGAAATACGAAAAAAGCTAAATTAAAAATGAGTAAAACATACCTGCTACTAAGACATTTTTGATAACCCTCAAACTCAAAACACTTGAAACTAACACTATATAGCTAGCCACTCTTGTAATAAGTCTGAACTAATTCAGTTTAATACATAAAAGAACGTTTAAAAGGAATTAGGTTAAGGTAGGTTGCTTTCCCGCCATTTCGTAGGTTACCGTAGGTAGGTTAGATTAGTTTAAAAAAATATACAATAAAACCGAATATATGGGCACTCCGACTACTGTTCCAACAATCGATGGTTCCAACCCACTAGGAACATAAAAAACGCGCGAGGCGAGCGAGCGAAGTGAGCGCCATGCAAATCGAATTTTCAATTGTTACTAAAGTACGTTAGGAAATTCTTAACGTATTTACTATTTTTAATTTATTTTAATGTTGAAGTCTATTCCCTCCGTCAATAGTCGATCCTTTGATTATGTCAATACAAAGAGCAAATTCATGTCGGTGGTAACGAGTACGTAGTTTTCAGTTTCTATTTTTGGTTTTTTTACGTTTCCGCATTCCTGAAAATTCTGAAAGTTGGTTTTCTGTCCTCGTCCTTCCACCCCTTAAATTATTATTAACACGTCTAGGGTGGAAAGCCGTACCATATATTTATTTGGGAATAAGTTCTTACACTTCATAAGGAATATTTAAAAGTAATAGAAATAAAAAGTTTAATCAGCAAACAGATTAAATAAAGAAATTATCCTTGTGGGTGTTAATGGGTAACATTATTTGTAGAGTATTAATGATGACAAAGGAATTCCATTCTCAACATATAATAAACAATAGGCAGCTTATCACTACGTAGGTAGATTTATATCTTTATCGCTAATAAATATAATACCTATTTGTAACGCTTTCTGAAATATGTATCTTACCCGCCAACAGAGCCCACATTCCGGCTTCGACATTTGCGTAAACAATACAAAAACAAATGAAAGCTGAAAAGCCAAGTATAGAACCTAATATGCTCAGGGCTATATGTATCTTTGTTCGTAGCATTTCGTCTATAACGTTTATTCTCGTAATTTTAATCTAGTATATTTTTAACACTGTTCAACCCTTTTTCAGCAAAAAACAAACTAGGCAAACTACCACTTTACAAAATCACCTCCATTCCATCACTATCAATGTCAACCATAATTGACGTTCATTCAACCTATTCAATCTATTCACGCTATTCGACACCACTCACCAACAATGCAAGTCAGTGATACCAACTTTCCTTAGTGCTCTGTTTTTTTATCTCTTAGTTACATCTATGACCTCACAACTTTAACGCGAAAAAAATTACATCAAATGATTTTTTCACCATCTGCCAAATATTATATGCAATCTTTTGTGATACATACGTGTTTATTTTTTTAATAACACAGTAGTAAATTGGGTAGGTCCACTTTTTCTAACATACCGTTTTTATGATTACTGTCGAAATATGGTTGAAAATAAGAAACAAATTTCATTGTGCTCATTTACAAACATATAGCTTTATAGTATACTAGCGACCGCCCGCAGCTTCGCTTGCGTAGACTACACATTCCTGTTTTAGGTAGTATTAACTTTCGAAATGGTATATACATACTTTTTGCTGAAACTAATATTGGGTACACCCATTCAAACTTTCAATCTTCATTCTCTCCACTCCTTTAGGAAAACCGGTACTCCCATACTTTTCACCTCCCGTTTCCCACCCTTAAAATGTGGAAATCCAAAAACCCTGAAAGACATTATTATTTATTTATGTCAAAATTTTTATGTTTCTAACTTTAAAGAACAAAGACATACAAAGCCCTTCCGTCCCTCCCTCCTTAAATTTGAAATTTCCAAATATTCCTTTCATAAAAAATTGATACGTTATAAAATAAACCACTGTTCCAAATTTCGGCTTCCTAGACTTAGTAGTTTCGGCTTTATATACGTTGATAGATCAGTGAAGACAAACGACAGACAAACACAAAAAGTAGCTGATGTCACTCTTGACAACCTTCTTTCACGTCTGCAAAGTTTCATTAAAATCTGTTCAGCCGTTTTGAAGATTAGCTTGAATAGACACATAGACGTACAGACAAACAGACGGACAAAAAGTAGCGTATGTCACTTTTGACCACCTCCTTTTCATACCCGTGAAATTTCATTAAAGTCGGTTTAACCGTTTTGGCGATTAGCTCGAATAGACAGATGGACGTACATACAGACATACAAAAAGTAGTGTATGTCACTTTTGACTACTTCTTTTCCATATCTGTGAAGTTCCATCAAAATCAGTTTAGCCGTTTTGGAGATTTGCTTGAATAGACAGACAGACATATAGTATTATTTTATAAATATAGCCTATAGTCTTCCTCAATGAATGGACTATCCTACACAAAAAGAATTTTTCAATTCGAACCAGTAGTTCCTGAGATTTGTGCGTTCAAACAAAGAAACAAACTCTTCAGCTTTATAATATTAGTATAGATATTAATTTTTCAAAATGGTGATTGAAAAAACCGGATATGACGACATATTAGCAGTTCTACAAAGAGTATAGATTTAAAATGATTCTATGCTACTGATTAACAACTGCGCGATTATGAGATTTTTCAAATTGGCGCACGTGGAGTGGTTTACTTCTTGTGTAAATTTTAAGGAAAACTACATATAATTACATGATATAGAATGATAGGATTTTATATCAATTATACTGGGTGATATTTTAACGACCATCCAAATAAAGTATCTAATGATCTTCGGTAAAAAACTGACGGCTGTCTTGTTTCTTTTTAGTACCGTTCAATAGAAAAAATATTGAGATATCGCTGAAATAAATTACAAGAATACAATTAATACAAATACAAATCACTACACTACACAAACCTTTCTCGAAAAAACTAATATATGTACAAAACGCGCCACCAATGTAATGAATTTTGAACTCGCCTCCGATCGGTGAATAAGTATATCCGGTGGTCGTGGCGCATATTGTATATAAAATTTTCCGCTCTGCCCCGGGCCGCGCCACATAGGTATTATAACGTATTGGAAGTTACATCGTGTTTGCACCACTTCGTACTGTTTAAAGGGTATCTTTAATGTTCTGAGCTAATGTGAGTCGCGATCCTTATGTGTTTCACCGATTACATTTTATTTTTATAGCGAAGTTATGAAATTCATTGGCGCCGCTTTCGGTTTGCAAACGAACGATTTTTGGTCCATTGCTCGCCACAGCTTATATCGTTTGCATCGCATGCCCTTCCGGGTTCCGGGCAGACCACGCAGTGGATCGATAATTTAAGATCCAGAATACGCTGAGTATTTTATGGGCGCGATTAGTTGTTCATAGTTTAATTGAATAGGGATCGGCAGTGGTTTTCAATAGTTCGATCGTTTGATTTTTAATTGTCAAATGCGCGCACTGTCATATAATACCTCCATACTGATTCTCTGAACGATGAAACCATCGGTCAATTACAAAATCACTAGAGCACGCTGGCCCTTAGTTTCGCAGTTTGTGTCTCGATCTCAAGGTCTCGGGCACGTCGACATAAAGAAGGTAAACAAATATTATAAAATAACACTGTTGATAAAAATAATTTATTATGAAAATGTAACCTATAATTTTTATTTACGTAATGAGATCTATTGGTGATACATAACATCTAAAAAAACGCCGGAATCCGGGCATGTACCACTGATTTTTTTCTGACTTAAGTACCTACATAAACTAAATGAGCATTTTCTATTTTGTTATACCAAAATTGTCATCAACATAGCTATTAATAGGTATTCGCATCTGGAAACTGATGTAAATAGCAAAAAAAAATAATAATACAATAATAAAAATAAATTACAAGAATACAATTAATACAAATACAAATCACACTCACGAGTCATCTGCTGTGCCGTCATCGGACGCGAGCCCGAAAAAATTCGACGTGAAGATTTTCTTTACATAAGAAGTTCAGATCTAAACCATTCCAAGTTGCAGTCACTGTCATAAACACTATTAAAAAAGCTGCCCGCCCGTAAGAAAAATAAGTTAGTGCCAGCCCAAGGTATTGCTAAAGGTTGGTAATTGTACGGGACCGTACACCGATGACGATTTGATTTGAAACAAACAATATGATGCACAATTTTCTTTATTTCTCACTGTTTTCTTATAGCTTGTTCTCTTGAGGCTGCCGATGGTGGAATGAATTTACGGCTTTTTTTTTTTTTTTTTTTGTTTAGTGAGGGCCGAATCTGCTTACAGACATCTGCGCGCCCGACCTACCGCGCAGATAGTGCCGGGTTGGGATTTCTACACAGAAGGTGCAGCCCGACCGGCTAAACGACTCCTCAACCTATACTCCGGAGAGCGTATAGGATTTGACATAAACGACGACCGGACGCATTGAGGATGCTTCGGTGCGTTAGTGCCTATTGGCGGGCGGCGCCTTAAGGGCGCCGTCTCGTAGGCTTATGATTAAAATTAAAATTAAGAATTGAAAATTCGGCAATGGAGGGCAGTTCGAGCTGGACGGCCCGACTGTGAACAAACAAGGCTCAGATGCCATTCGAACAGATTTGCTACGTTAACTAGGTAATGTCGGGCGCTAGGTACTGTTCGCCTATGCCAGACTGAAGGTCTGATCTGCCTGCATTCCTGAGACTCTCAACCTCGGTGGTGAGATCGTCAGGAGGATCTGTTAGTGCATTCCGTGGACGTCTGAGAAAGTGGGTGGCGGGCGGGGGCTCGTAAGAGGCCGCTGCCGAAAGTAGCGGGTTGGGGTGCGCGACCGCAGCGGCGAAGAAGCGCTCTGACGCGTCCTTCATGTACTTGGAAAGAGTTGGTAAGTCGAAATCGCTGTGAGAATTTACGGCGAATCGGCGCCTCATTTTATACAATTTCGCCTCCTATGTTCGACCAATCAGAGCGTTCGGCCTCGCGGACCCAGGTGGATTCGTACTCGCGACTAGACTCTGTACCCCGCGCAACTTGACAGGGGTGGGGCCCGCGCTCTCTGATTGGTCGATTACAAATATGTTATTATATTAAAGTTATTTACAATATCAGAATATTTTAAGGACTAATGGTGTGAATCTGCTTGTCCGGAACAGTAATGTCTGCAAGGCACCCCACGCGGTATCCACAAATTAATTCTATCCAGTAAGGCAGAGCAGTAGATTTTCCGCGTGCAATTTTCATTAAAAATAAAATGTACGCTATTTGCCTTCTTTTCTCCAAAGGGAGAAAATGATACTTACCGCTCCTTGTCTCATATCTATGATCATCACCTTTACACTTGTATTGTAGGTACCTTAAAAATCTTTTTTGGATGCTTTCGATACGAGAGATGTACACGCTGTATTGCGGATTTCAAATCACCGAAGCGTACTCCTTATTGTAGGTAACCCTCTTCGTTACACTTGCGGTCGCATCGTTTGTGTAGTGTTTATTTTCGACTCAGAAACCGTGTTGCATCAATATTTCTTTCGGGAACAATATTGTAATATGATTTTTTTTACCAATTTTTAAAATTGAAGTGTTTAGATAACATGAACTTAATGTTATAAAAAAAATAATTGGCTAATTATGGATAATTTTGGGATAACTTCCAATAGACTGTAGAACGTCGAATTTTTTGCTCAATGCAAAATGTGACGAAACTCCGATTTGTTGTGTGTTTCATTTACATTCATATAATTCTATATAATGTAATTATATGGGGTTTTCTAATAATGACAAAAAGTAACTCCATGTAAACCAATTTGAAAAATCTCCTAACCAAGCATAGTCAATCAGTGACATAAAATTCGTTTCAACTCTACACTCTCTATGGACTTGTAAACCTTTTGACTTGTTATCAATTACTATCAATCAATAGTTTCTGTCAATTAAATGGCTCGTGACTTTCATTCTGACGAAATATGGGTAATGTGTAGTGAATAGGTCAATATGTCATCACACCTCGTCTTGTCAATCACAGGTCAATCACCAACTGACACAAATGAACACAGCAAATGAACAAGACTTCACTAGCACTAGGTCCAATCACAAAGCACTAGGTCCAAACACTAAGCACTGACGATGTCCTAAGTCGTAGCCAAGTCGTAGGTTTCACTCTTGATCACTAGTTTTCACTTCGAAGTCGCCTCGAAAGTAGTTCAAACTGAAGTGCCTCGCTCGCCTCCCTGCGGCTATTTATATGGGCCGAGACGACCCCCAGATCATTCCAGAACACACCCGACTAGCGCGAACGCGATGGACCGGGTTAGATGATTCTGGAAAGTTTCGCGCATGTACCCGGTTTTTGAGACTATACTTCCACAGTAGTTCCTCTAACGCCATCTAGTATTGAGTAGGGGGTTTCGTGTTGTCTTTGTTCTTTGAGTGGTTTTACTGGTTGACGCTAGATGGCGCTAGTTGTTTTGTGTTTTCGAAACTACATTTTTTTCAATTAAATAAACGAAATTAGTTTTTTTTTTATTTTGAGCTATATTATCGATAAAAAATATTAAAACTGTATATTAGAAAAAGTAGTCTTAACACTCACATAAACAAAAAAGGTAATTATTCATTTATTTCTTTTCCGTCCCCTCTGCCAGCTAAACGGTTGTTTTTGGATAATTGAAAAACTTCACGGCAGTACACTACACAGGAAAAAATTTTAACAACCATCCAATTTTTTTATAAATGTCAGGTATCAGCAATAGACCTTATTACGTAAATAAAAAATCTAGGTTACATTTTCATAATAAATTATTTTATCTACAATGTGATTTTATAACATTTGGTTGAGTTCTTTGTGACGACGCGCCCGATACCTTGAGACTGAGATGACGCAACCTGCTAAACTAGCATACGGCGGCCGTGAATGGTGACCACACATCATGATTTTTATTTCAATATTTTCCTATTGAACGATACCAAAAGGAAACAGGATGGCCATCGTTTTTTTTACCAAAGATTATACCTAATATTAAAATTTGGATGGTTGTTAAAATTTCACCTTGTGTATAACGAAGTTAAAATGAAAAATATCACAGCTAGTGGACTTTATTAGTTAACGAGTTAGATAATAATCGAGGGACTTATAAAATCAGTATGTTCACAATATCCAACAAGCAGCCCCTTCTAGATCTGCATATTGTGATGGATAACTACGGAACCGTAAACTGCGAGTGGCCCAACACGCACTTGTATATTAATGACATTTCTTAGACTGTGAGTAATGGAAATCTACTAAACAAAACCAGTTTAAAAATACTTAAGCTGGTTACTCTATAATAATTTTCTTGCCGGTGGTGTAGCGTCATCTATGCTAAGATAGTAAAACTATGATGTCTAGTGCTGGTATCTGTATTGGGGGTTTGGAACAAAATTATAATACAATTAAATTGAAAAGGAACTTGATTATAAGTAAATTAAAAGATTTCGATGTCTTCTTAAGTTTGCATACTTATTGGAAACTAATAACCGTAATGCTTTTTCTAAGATTGTCATGCCTGCTGATTGCTGATGTCTATTGTCTGCCTGCTTTAGCCACCCGCAGCTCTCGCCGTTGATATCACAGAACAATATATACTTCCCTACCTACGGGAAGAAGAAATGTAACTATAAGGGGGGAAAAAACGACAAGAACCCCCTCACTGGCTCCCATAAATAGCTGAATAATCAGCTGAACTTGCAGTGTTACCATGTAGTAATGTGCAATAATATTTTCATGTATTTGAGGTAGAATTCCTATAGTTACAGTTCTTACCTAGTTTAAGAGATACAGATCGCAAATTGATATTGTATGTTATTTAGATGGATTATATGATTACGAATAATAATATCAGTACTGAATAACTGTGAGAATTTTAGTTATATAAAACACCGAATAAAATATTTTGTTATAATCTTACTATGAAAAAATCATTATTATCTTACTATATATAGTTATGTAATGAAAAATTTATAAATAAAATTGTAACGTATTCGTATGGTCAACCCTGTACATAAGATATTTTTCCAAAACAATAATTGTTATTGGTTATGACGGCTGCTTATCCTAGTGGGTAGCGACCCTGCCTACGAAGCTGGGTGTCCCTGGTTCGAATCCCAGGTCGGGTCAGTATTTATATGATGAATATTGATACTGGTGCCGGTAATACTGGTCTTGGTTGTTATATGTATATGTTGCCTTCGTTTGGTACCTAAAACACAAGCTAATGCGCAGTTTGGGGCCAAGACGTTGTTGTGATGTAGACGTTATTATTATTATTATGTGTGGGTAGACGATACTTAAAACACTCACTTTGGGAATTTTATCTATTTGTATAAACACGATGATAAACACAAAAACTACTGAATCTATTTCGGTAAAACTTTTTTGATTTAGCAGTCGTAATCACAGGTCTAATCTAATATACAATTTGATGATAAGGATGCAGAAATGAAATATCAGTGATGTAAAATTAAATAATATATATAGGTAGGTAATTATTGTTTACAAAAATTTGTTTGTGTAGTTGTCTACATGTTATGTATTTGTGAGTAAAATATTTACACTAGATTTATTCATCATCTGTAAAACTTTAATATTATGACTAAAATATTGAGATACAGCGCTGTGGCGATGCGCCAGCGACTAACAATAACATTGTAGCGGTCAGCGGCCATTTGTGGGATACTCATCACTGTAACATGCAGTCGCACCGTTCTTGCGTGAATTTATGTTTAACTAAGTAGGTAATTTTGAAAAATGTTGTACTTGTGCATTGTCCTGGTGGAACGTAGAAGATAATTTGTTTATTCGTGAAATGCCGTAGTGTTTCCATAAATATTTTATGAAAACGGTTCACAAATCGAAATAACATTCGCTGTTGAGAGAGGAATGTGGAATACATCATAAGCATCCGAAAAAAATTAAGTCATTTTGTTAGCCGATAAAAAACATTGACTGACTTATTGGCCGAGTGGTTAGAGACCCTACTCGCAAAACCAAAGGTCACAGATTGAACTCCCGCCCGAGACCAATATTTGTGTGCATCAACATGTCTATCTGTTTGGTGTCTGAGTGCAAAATATCTATGTATGTATATACTGCAAAGAATATTAAGCATATATATCAGTTGTCTAGTACCCATAATACAAGCAAAATACTTGCTTACTTTGGGACTAGATGGCGCTGTTGAAGATTAATTTCCATTCAACTTGAGTTCGTTAGATAAAACAAAGTATTAGTTATGGAAACTGTCTTATTACTTGTATAATTCAATTTCGTTATAATACACTGTTGTCAAGTCGTATGAATGTGCATTACATTGTACAACCGTCGCATGAATCGCACAAATTGGAAGTAGCCTAGATCCGACCGTGCGATTTGTACGACCATCGATAGGTCGCATACGACAAGCCTTTACATTATACAACGGTTGTACCGATTTATACAACAGTTGTATAGATCGGTACGACAGTTGTATAATGTAAAGGGCGCTTAAAAGTTTCAAAGAGGAAAGAATGATTATAATACTAATATTGAAAAGAAAGTTGTCGAGTACGATAACGTGATTTATTACGATTTTTACTTATTACAAAAATATAAAAAGACTTGAAAATGAAATAAATAACGAAAAACTATTATTATTAATAAAAATGTCTAAAAATTTCAAATCTTCATAAGTTCGTCCAATAGTCAAGTATCGTAAGGTGACGACTAATCTCTCTTCAGCAAAGAAAGCGTCACGTAAAAATGTATTTTTCTTTCCATTATGTCTTTCACTAAATTCAATAAATGGTAAAAAGCCTTGTTAATCATACGGAGGTAATTTTTAAAATCATCAGGGCTGTATATTCTAAATCTCGCAATAAGCCAATGTGAGAAAATGTTTTTCTGTTCATTAGCCAATTCTTCACCCATTGGGATATGTTATTTCTATTTTTTTTTTTACACAATAAGTAGGTACATACAACCAACTGCCGTAATCGCAGCACGATTTCTGCGATCCATTCCGAGGCCATATGTAGAATGAGTCACTTTCGTCGTATTTGTTTGTACAACGTATCGTACAAATGTAAAAGCGCATTCGACGGTCGCAAACAACTTGGGCGACCGTCGTACGTACGACGGTTGTATAATGTAAAGGGCGCTTTAGTCAATCGCCTTTTTAAAAAATCAAAAGAACTAATTTAGTTTTTTTTTTTAAATTTTTATCATATTTTGGATATAAAACAAAAAAAAGTACCTATACTATAAAAAGTGATCCTATCGAATTGACCATTCCCCAAAATTTTTAAATAAATTCTAATACATTTTTTTTAAAGAATATGCGATTTCAATTACAAAATAGGTAATTTATTTGAGTGATGGAACAATAATCAACAGTTTAATTAAAGAGTTCGTACAAATATTTCACACAATGATTTTGTTAAATTCTTATTTAATTTGCTCACTGCACGCGCATAGTTTATGAATTCTTCCATATACATCGTTCATAGTCGAATAAAACACTTTTGTTACAGTCATTCATACATTCTGCTGCGATTATCATGGGAAAAAATCTTGAAAACATAGGATAATTGTGTTTCTGGTATCATTGGCAAATAATGTTGCTACAATAAAAAAGAAAAGTTGGCACACAGTAACTGGTATCACTACTCCTGGCCCCCGTAGGACTACTAGGTATGTCATAGTACTCTGTGGTATGTCATGACCGCGTCGAACAAGTTGCCTGGGCCTGGTTGTTATTTACAAAGTGAAGATTAATACAAATCTGAAATATTTTATCTAAGAAATAATTATCAATTGGCAAATACCTTTAAGCCTCACATTTCAGTTTTATTATGTTAAATTAATAAGAGAAATACCTATTTGTGGCTAATTCAAATGAGTTAGGTTTGTATATGTAATAAAACTAGTTGTGGGTGTAGAATCATAATTTATGAGTTTTTTTTTTGTTTACCTATTTCAGAATATTCAAAATAATTTTGGTGTGTGCATTGACTATCATGAATCGTGCGAGTCATAAGCAAATGAAGAAACTTCTTGAATTGATGAGTGAAGAGGGTGTACTACAAGATGGAAATGTAGTTTATTTACATACAAACAGGCACTTATTCTGGAGGAAAATTGCAATGAAACTCAATGCTGTTGAAGGTGGTGTATACAAAAACATGTCGAAATGGTGTAAAGTGAGTATTTATATCGGTTTAATATGTATGTACACGGTTCTGTACGGGTGATACATGTTTATTATGTTGCTTCCCAACAATCTACAGATAAATAAATTTACTGATTTATCAATATTAACTTATAAAAACTGCACGTCACCTTGATAGTGACCATTGTGATAATTTTTTTTTTCTTTGTTTTGGCTCATTGTGTATATTCCACATCCCTTTGGCTGTAAAGTGTGCTTTATAGATTTCAAAATATAAATATACCGTTTTTCAAATAAAATCCCACCTTTAATAGTTTATAATCTGTTTCTGACTACTTTCTATGCCAAACTAATGATGGGAAAGTGTCAGTATTCGCCATCTAGGATGTACATGTAACAATATATAACAGTAAGAGTACCTCAAGTACGTCTGTATGTTTGTCATACACTTGTGGGAACTGAAACAGGTACCCTATAACTTACCTAACATATAGGTACTTCTGTCTCGAAAAACTTTTAGGTGGTATAATATTAATATAATGTTATGTTTCCTACAGGTGTGGGCCGATTGGAAAAATAAAACTAAGAAAAAAGCAAATTTACTTGCTAAAAAAGGTTACAATTTTGGTGAGCCAAAGTGTCCTTTAACAACAGTTGAATATCAATTACTCAAGCTGATTGGATATCCAATGGAAAAAGTTGATAGCCTTCAACAGGTATGTTTTTACATGTAAACCTCTTATTGGTTATAAGTCTCATTAGAATAGTTTCTTCAAGAGAACCTAAATTTGTACTTTATTTCCAAAAATTAATCTATTTGCCAATAATTATAAAACAATACTTTAACTATATGATGATGACATTCAATACATACATTGTATGAACCCTCCAGCACTGGTTATTGAAGAAAAACATTATTTTATCAGTCTTTTATATGCTTTTGTGGGACCAAATAAATCAATACTAGGTAAAAAAATTTAATTTCATAATTTAATAACTTTAATCAGCACGCCCATGGCAGATATAGAATATACGACCATGATAGGCTGCTTACTTAGCTACTCAGCTATCATAACACATGGGCAGAAATACATAATTAAAAAGACCTGAATCTAAATAGAAAGTTCGGAAAATGGTAGAAAAGAAAGGGAATGGAACGAGGTCGAAAGCCCTTACTGGTAAAATAAAGATATGCAAAGTGTTGTACCCGGGGTGAAACTGTAATACTCTTATATAACAAATATTAGTTGTTTTAGGTGAAAAAAATTGAAATCATAGAAAACCCAATAGACACAAATGGGGAGTACTTTATTATAGAAAATACAACCGATATAGAAGACGAAGAGACACTACATGCTTTGAATAATCTAACTAATGCAGAGGAATGTTCTAATGATAGACTGGCTGAAAGTATTGAAGGTATATATAAAAATAATCTGTACATAATTATGTCTTACACTATACACACAAAAATTTAATTTTGAGTCTACCATAGAAGTATGAATTGACTAGAATCCCTCTCCTGTGTTTACCGTCTAAACACTCATACTCTAGCTAGCTCGTGTCAGATGGTGAATTTCAGTGGGCGAAGTCCCCGCGCGCCGGTCTTTACCCCGCTAAATCCCCGCGTGCCGGTATTCAACTCCGCAAAAGACATCCTGTTTGACATTTATGAATATAATTACAACCTACGTTAATATTATATTAATATAACTTAAAAAGTTAAGTTATAGACAAACAAAGATATTAACTTTATTACTGCCATTTTAATTCTGAATTCATTATATGTGTTTGTTCCTTTATTGTTCTAGAACAAATGGACCATACTGAAGAAACTCATGGAAATGACTTCAGTTACTCTAAGAAGGGTACGTATGAAATTCCGACTACTAATGTAAATTTTTGTCCCTAGAAAAAACTCAATTATTATTTTCTAAGTTTATAGCTATATATATAATTATAGATTTATTTATATACTATACTATGCTAAGTTAATATAGAACAGTAATTTTTACTACAGAAAAAAAATGCAAAAGAAAAAGAAGGCATGAAAGTTCTGATGGTTTGCAAATAGATGAAGATTTAGAAAAGTATAAAGTTAAAATGTCATTAAGCATAGAGAAAGAAAAATTGAGGCAAAGGAATGAAGAGCTCAGGTTAAGGGCCATAGAGCTGAAATTAAAAGGAGATGAACTCAGACTGAAAGAAGCAGAAATGAACAAAATTAATTTCCTAACTAATGTAGAAGAAGAGAAATTAAAATGCTTTAGGGAAATATCTGGTTTGCTGAAAGAGTAAGTAAAATAATATCTAGGTATATTTGCATGAAATTGTCTAATTTCTTTCCATTCTTCTTTATTTATACTTTCCTTTGCAGATTCTTGGAGCGAATGAAAAACGGTACTCAATCTAGATTTCACAATATAATGTGACATGATAAATAATTAGTATTTAATAAATGTTATATCTTAAACTATATTTTATTAAATAGAAACAGGTGTAACCACATGTAGTCTAAGAGCCAGTGGGAGATTGACCTTCACCGATCTGATAACCAGATAAGCCATATTTTTTATCGAATATAATTTATAAACAAATATGCCTATAATTACTTGCCTATCTGAAAGTGCTCATGGCTATTTTTAATTAAATTAACTTTAATCGATTTTTTTTCATCACTTTCATTCTTTTGATAACCAAATGAATTTTATTTCACTGTTAGTTTTTAACACACAGAATATGCCTCAGTAGGCTTGCCTACTCATTTTTGTGTACAGCTATCTGGCAAGCCGATGTGAACAGGTAAGTCAATATAGGTGACTCCATCGTTCTGCTAACTTATCGAAAGTTATATCAAATTTTAGATTATTTTATTACAAAATCAGTCATATAGACTTGCCTGCAAAAAACTTTTAGAGTTTTAGCCATCCGATAGGTGCGAGAGAGAAAGTAGAGCAGAGATGATTCAGATAATGAATAATAAAAATAACAATAAATATTTGAATTTCATTTTTTTTTGTATTTTTTATGTTTTGTAATAAACGGTTCTAATAACATAAATGTATTAAATTTTTTTTTCTATATAGATTATTTTTTTTATTTTTTATACTAATATTTTAAAAGTAACACTTATTCTTTCCCGCTTTACGGCATTTATTTCATTTAAAATAATAAATAAATTATTCTCTATTTAATCTTAAATAAAAAATATAGATTTTTTTATAATTTTTTAATTTTACAATTTAGCTTTAAAATGATAATAAGTTTTGTTGAATTAGTTTTTTTTTAAATTTATTTATTAATATAATAAAATATTAATATATTAACTTATTTATTTTTGAGTTTTGCATAGCTGTAAGTACGTATAGTGTGAAATAATATAAAAATTGTGATCGAAATTAGTTATAATAAATTGGAGTTCAAAATTAATGACAAGTGTAAATAAATGCTGTCTCTGTCACTCACATGTACACGAGCATGCGCACTCGGATACATTCAACGGTCAGGTAGCTTGCAGCTGCTATGTTGTGTCCTGTTCTACCACACGGACTTCGGACGCTCTACTTTCTCTCTCGCACCTATCAGATGGCTAAAACTCTAAAAGTTTTTAGCTAGGCAACAGTGCTTTAAGTATGATTTTTTGCAGGCAAGTCTATATGACTGATTTTGTAATAAAATAATCTAAAATTTGATATAACTTTCGATAAGTTAGCAGAACGATGGAGTCACCTATATTAACTTACCTGTTCACATCGGCTTGCCAGATAGCTATACACAAAAATGAGTAGGCAAGCCTACTGAGGCATATTCTGTGTGTTAAAAACTAACAGTGAAATAAAATTCATTTGGTTATCAAAAGAATGAAAGTGATGAAAAAAAATCGATTAAAGTTAAATTAATTAAAAATAGCCATGAGCACTTTCAGATAGGCAAGTAATTATAGGCATATTTGTTTATAAATTATATTCGATAAAAAATATGTCTCATCTGGTTATCAGATCGGTGAAGGTCGATCTCCCACGGTCTCCTCTACTAATGAGTTTAAGTGATCATGGTATTGCTTAAGACCAAAAAAAATACATAATAAAACTAAGTCTGTGGAATTTATTTTACTTACTACTCCAATGGCAACAACCAGAAGACCACCTAATACATATTAAAATATGTTATGTAATTATTATATATATAGTATATAATACAATGGGCTTGAATACATAAAGGTATATATACTAGCGTAAGAGAGGAACACAGTGTGTGAGTGACATCCAGACCTTTACGGAAATCCTACATGTGAGAAAGAAACGCAACATAATCTGTCACAAAACCTATTTGAACTTACATTGAGTCCGTAAGCGTCCTGTCAAAATACGATCTCGTTTTAATTTTCAATTTTTTCCCTCAATCGTTTTGGATTATATAAATTAAATCTCCTTAATTATAATGGTGTCATGTTCTGTTTTAGATTGTGGTGTGGTGATATTAGTAATTATAATAATAACTCAAATGAAGAGACATTTCACATGTAAGTGCCGACAATTAGTATACTACTTGCTTCATACCTATTTTGATAGAAATTATTCCTAAATTTACTTGGTAATACATTAGTAATATAATGTAAATATGCTATTTTGTAAATAATTAGTAATTTTGACAAATTATGTGTATGATACAAAAATATTGTGTAAAATTACAAGAAACTATTTAGCATAGGGTTTGCACAAAATCTATCGATATGTCGATATTTTCAAATGTTAATATCTTGTATACTTTATATTACCTAGTTTCGTCTGTTCCACTTGCAAGATACCGGTAACTGTTTTTAAACATATTGGGAGGTTTATTTAGCGTGGCAGCAATTGTTAGAAAAAGTCTGACGAGCTGGAAGCTGGAATATATATATTATGAGATATTATTATGACGTTATAATATTTACGACAGAGCGTATATTTAGTACCAGCTCCGCAGACTAGCAGAATTTTTCTAATTGTGCACACATTTCTGATACACTCGAATGTAGTTTTTATAATTTTTTGATGTAGTTAATAAATTAAGCACCAATTTAAGAAATAAGGCTGATAATTATGTGATTTGTAATAAGAGGTAACATACTCGTAGTTGCATTTATATTATTACTAGGATAGTAGACCTAGTAAATTTTCTATGATTGATATTTATTAAATAAAAAGTAAAGTTACCCTTTATAACTGTATGATATAATACCTTAAAGCTACGTAGGAAAAGATAGGAACCAATCAGAGTAAGAGTTAGCCAGCTTGCAAAAATTAAGCCAACCAGCGTTCAATGTTATTGAGGCGACTGGCGTTTTCGCGAAAAACCTAACTTTTTTCAGTAAGATTGAAAAATATAATCATTGTCTAATTATCCGTATTTTCGCAAAATCCCTAGAATTCTCGCGAAACTACGAATTGTCAAATCATCCTACGACATATATAAAACTAGACACGGCATTGTCATAATAAAACGAAACAACAGCCCAATAAGCATAGATTTAATTAATAATTACCCAACAAAATTAAACTAATACATATTACTTTTAAACAAAAACAACATTATTGCACTTACACCTTCAACAGTTTTAAATAATTTGGTTTTAACTTCCTTAAAGTGATAGCATCTAGTTCGGATACCCTGTGTATTCTTAGGTGACTCTTCATGTTGCCCCTTTGCGCATAGCCTCTGCCACATATGGGGCATTTGAATGGCGTTTCGCCAGTATGTAACCTCATATGCTCTTTTAGATAGTCCTCATGGAAAAAACTGCTGTCGCATACGCTACATATTGCTGGTCTGTCACCTGTAAAATGCAATTCATAATATTCAGCCATCATGCTTCTCATTGGAAAAATGGGTTTCTAAAATATCTCATAGATTATTGCAGTATGACGAAATTGCCTTGAGTAACAAATTGTAAATAATTTTGATTAATTATGTCAATGTTGTAATTTAAAGTTCAGCTTTGCCTCAAATTGAAGTGTATGTCATTGAAAATATCCTCTTTTTTTTAAATTGTTAATAGAATATGATACTTTCAAAAAGTGGCGTTTTTTGAGATATATCAAGATTTTCTGTCACCATAAATATTTTTTACCCACGACAGGATTGAGACAGTATATGTGTTAGCTTAAGAGTTTGGTGTTTGTGAGTATATCTGAACGGAATTCGGATAAAGTTTTTCATATTACATAGGTATCATCTTAGAACAGCTGCTTAGACATGTTTTACAGATAACGGCCTCCAGATCGAGCTGCAAGAAATGTATTTCTCTAAAACGGTTGGGATTTTGATGCAGATTTTTACTACTTAGATATCACTTCAGGACAGGTTCTAAATATATTTATACATATTGAATAAATATATATACAATTATGGTCACCAGGAGCGTTGCAGTTTATTCTTCTAAAACTACTGGGTTGACTTCGATCCCGTTTTTAATATTACATAGATATTACCTCACAGCTAGTTCTTAGACATACAGTTATAGACCACCGGGAGGTTCTACAGTGACATTTTTGTCTAAAATATTGTGCAGTTTTTTGTTTTACATAGGTACCACTTCAAACCAAACTTAGATATATTTGTCGGTTATAGGCCACCAGGGGGTGTTGCAATAGATGTCTACATAAAATGGCTGGACAAATATTGATACATTTTTTGTTTAACATAGGTATTACCTCAGATTAGCATAATATACATGTGTTACGGTCATAGGCCACCTGAGGGCGCAGCAGTAATATTTTTTTAAAACAGCTGGGCTGATTTTGATGTGGTTTTTTGCATTGCATAGCATCACCTCAGAACATGTTCTTAGATTAGTTAAAGGTTAAAAGTCAAGGGAGCTGTAGCAGATATTTTTATTCATAACAACTTTTTCATTATTATTATCATCTGGTCATAAATATACTAATGTTGGGCGAAGGCTTAATAATTAAACATAAAAAAGTAAACGAAAAAGGTAGTCCTTTTAAGAGTAAGATGTCAACCATTGTGCGTGCCATGACAATGATGGTAGTTTATCTATGCAGTCTATGGGCCACATACAATTGTTAATTAACATGCTTTTAATGCTTTAGTTCAATTATGAGGCGAAATACAGTTATTTCATTATCACCCTCTTTTTAAAGAATGACCTTATTAAACATTTTTTTTCTTGTGGGTTTTTTAAATTCAATATAGGTACAGTTCCAATCAACCTTTATGGCAGATGTGAACACAGACACAAGTCGCATTGCAGTAACCAGTTTTAGGTGTAGCGGGACGCAGTGGAGCGAGGGGCATATGACTGAACCTGCGCAAGCATGCATAAGGCGTTGTATTCCGATCCGCCATAAAGTTTGGAACTATAGCAATGTCTTAGAAGCCAGTGCTATAATGGCCAAAGTAATGTTATATTTACCTGTGTGCACAGACCTCTCATGAATCACTATAGATTTCTGACATTTGTATGTTTTATCACAATACTGACATGAATATTGTTTTAAAGGATATTTCTGTTTATCATGGAGCCGAATATGTTTATTTAATTCATTCTTAAAAGCAAATCTACCTCCACATATATTACATATAAAATCTTTCTCATTGCTATGTTTTCTTTTTATATGCCTGTTCAGATAAAGTTCAGAGGTGCAAATTTTTGAACACTTCTCGTGCGGACATTTGAATGATTTTCTAAAGTGTACAAACTTTTTGTGTTTAGTTAATTTATCCTGATTTTTCATAACTTGACCACATATATCACAAAGTTTTTCCACTTTGGCTTTCTTTTTTTTCTTTATCGGCCTTATTATTCGCAGTTTTTCAACTTTTATTTTTGGTTCCTTTTTAGGAATTACTGGTTCTTTCACAACAGATGATATGCTGAAAAGAAGAATTAGATGGTATAAATAATATGTGACATTTGAAATAAAATGATGAATCAAATGAAAGTTTGTGAAACCAAATTTTTCTGGATATAAAAAAGTCATGAATGTTATTTCAATTGAGCCCTGTTTTCAAACTTCCATAACCAAAGAATCCACATTTAGTTGTACAGTAACTAATTGGCTCATAAGCTTGGGCTTGAAACTAATAACCTATGCCTGATGTTTCTACTTTAAATTGTGTATAATTTATTGTCACCATGTCACATCAATAGCAAACACATTTTCATTTTCATAAAATAGTTTTCATTATTCTTAAATTACATACTTATATAAAAGCCGCTTGATGTAGAGGTTATCAACATTTTGAAATCCTTCAAATCAGTCTTTCAATTGGCCACAATATCCTTATGATGCAATAACTCAAATCTTTGGCATGCCAGTTTAAAATTTCATGAATATTATTTATTTTATTATTTTTATCTTCCACTCATATTTTTTGTCAAAGAACAATTGCCATTTTGATGCCCCTGAAAACCCTGTGCCCCATCAGCCCCTCCCCCATCTAGTTATGTCCCTGAGGGTTACTGCAAAGTTACTGTACATAAATATTTAACATGGCTAAGCTCACCACCATTGTTCGCCGGTCCATGCATAAACACTTTCCAAAACTGATGCAGCAATATTGTTTATTTTGGCTACTTTTCTATTTTTTGATATTCTTTTTCTTCTGGTCACTTTATTATGTTTAGATTGTCTTATTTTAAAATCAAGTATTGATTGGGTATTATTAACTTGCTCATTATTTCCATCTTCAAATTCAACTTTAACATTATCTAATAGTAATTCTGTATCTGATAGTTCTCGATTTGAGTCTTCTCTCAATAGCTCATTTTTGACCAAATTTAAACTGTTTTGTAGAATTCTACAACTCTCTTTAAACTTATCAATAAATAGACAAATTGTTTCAACAATATTATTGCAACTGTTGCAAATAAATTTTGGATATCCTTCTATATCTTCAATCTGTAAGTAGATAGTATGAATTAACAAAAATTATACACTAGTAGGTAGTCTTTTTTAAGTGACTCAGAATTAGTACAAGAAAGTCCTGATTCTCTTAAATGATTATGGTTAATATCCATAAAGGTAGACTAATGAAAAAAAAAATAAGACTAGAAAAAGTGAATCTAGCTATTATAAGAATCATATAAGAAAACGGTATACCTCTTGTGGCAAAAAAGACGAAATTTTCTTGGAGATGCTGTTCTCCACATTTTCATAATCAAATATCGGTAAATATGCTTCTTCTTGCAAACAAATTCTACATAAGCTCTCTAAAATAGTTTCCGACTTCAATTTCTTTATACATTGGACATTTTTGGTTTTCATCATTAAACAACTTTAACATTGAATAGACGATCACGTAATTATTAGACGTATAATTTTAATAATAAAATATTGTTAGTATTACATATTTATATTTAGTAAATCATAATAACCTGTTCCCTATATAATCTGTGATCATAATATTTTTATAAAGAAATCCAAACAACTGTGATTGTCACCTTGTTTGTGTCATTGTCGTCACGTCATGCATGTCACAACTCAATCAAACTTGTCAATTTTCAATGTCAATACAACCTAACTAGAAAGCCAACTATAGCTTTGAGTTTCACGGTACACACTGATTGACCACGTTCCACTCGAGCTTTTGCAGTTGAAAATTAACTATATGTGTACTCTTGCGCGTTTCAGCCATTTAGTGGGTCGAAATCAGCAGGCATTTAGAGTTCTCGTTTATTTACTTTTTGTGTTCTTGCTACAAAAACCTAAAGGGTTGTTTTTCTGAGTGTCAATGTTCCATCAGCCCTTTTTGATACCCTACTGGAGGGGCTTAGGCCTCTCATCAAGATGAGGGGGCTTGGAGCTTAAATTTACCACTCTGCTCCAATGCGGGTTGGCGGATTATAAAGACCGCCATTTATTGACAGCGAACGGAACCGACTAACGTGCTCTCCGAGGCACGGAATCACTGATAGTTAATGTACTTAAGTCAGAAAAACTCAATGGTACACGCCAGGATTCGAACCACTGCCTCAGTCTTATACATTTGAAACTGGTTTGCTGCGCTTTGGGCTATCACGTCATACATGTGATGTAATACTGTCAACTGGCAATTATTTTCTGATAAATAATAAAAATTTGTTTCAAGTTTTGGATGGCAAATAAATAATTAATTTATGATTAATTCACAATTTTACTAACTATAATGGTAAAACTAGGTACACAGATCTACTCTGTTTAATTAATTTTCTTTTTTTGTAGTGTAAACACTGAGGAAATCACAAGACCAACCATAGACAAATAGTCTACTTTGTTGTCTGTCATCAGGTGATTTCGAACAATACGGAGTATTATTCCTATTAGGGACTAAAATAGTAATTCTACCCTAATTCAGGATGTCCAATAAAGACAAATTAGCTATTTTCCCCTCTCGGGGGTAAGTACTTTTATAAATATTTCAATTTAATATACAGTCGTCAATTACGTCAAAGGTAAAAATATTTTATTTTGGACTGATAAAATAAATTCCTTTACAGAGCTCAAATGTTAATGAAAGCTCGCCTGGCTGGTGCTCAAAAAGGTCACGGACTGCTCAAGAAAAAAGCTGATGCCTTGCAAGTCCGTTTCCGGATGATCCTCAGTAAAATTATTGAGGTGTGGCCTATTTATCTCATAGGATTTCATAATTATTTAACCTTAGCAAAATTGACTTGATTTTCAGAATAACTATTAAAAAGTACTACTATGCTGATTAAAGAACAGCTTTTTCCAAACCTCTTACTAGAAAAATCCTGCTTAGTTTATGGTGGAAATTTGGTTTCCTTAGAGCTCAGTGGCTACGGCCGTGGCATGCGTGCTTTGCTCACTTCTACATTTATATATTCAGCTGATTGAAATGGTAGTGAGGGTACTCCACATGTATATAAATTTAAAGCATTTGTAACATTTCACATTATTTTATTTACTTGAACTACAATTAGTCTACTAGGCATGTTATGAATGCAAAAGGTTGAAACTGACACATTGTTACAGTAGATTTATGACAGTAAATTAATAATTTCAGACTAAAACCTTGATGGGTGAAGTAATGAAAGAATCTGCATTTTCTTTAGCTGAAGCCAAATTTACTTCGGGCGACTTCAATCAAGTTGTACTGCAAAATGTCACTAAGGCTCAAATTAAGATCCGTTCTAAAAAGGACAATGTGGCAGGTATTTTATAATTTTGTTTAATTTTTACTATAGAGTTGTCTACCTATGACCCTTAATCCTAGATTCTGTCAAGCTTTTTCTGCATGTACTTCCATTACTGGAGGAGTTTTTTTTTTCAAATAATTGCTTGCAGTGTATTATTATTTTATGGTGTGTAATAGTCTATTGGATAATTTCTAAGAGTAGATTTTTTTTTAAAAGACTGGCTCCTACTCCTACGACTCCTAAAATTGTTTGGATTTTAGTAAATATTTACTAAAGAACATAATATTTTAAAGGTGTAACTCTACCAATTTTCGAGTCATACCAAGATGGATCAGATACTTATGAACTGGCGGGTCTGGCACGAGGTGGACAACAATTAGCTAAGCTCAAGAAAAACTTCCAAAATGCCATCAAACTCCTGGTAGAGTTGGCATCATTGCAGACAGCGTTCGTGACTCTCGATGAAGTCATTAAAATCACAAACCGACGTGTGAATGCTATTGAGCATGGTAATAATTTAATTTTTATGTTAATATTATATTAATACCTGACTGATCGATTGGCCGAGCGGTTAGAGACCTTAAATGCAGAGCCAAGGGTCGCAGGTTCGATTCCCGCCCAGGATAAATATTTGTGTGCATGAACATGTCTATTTGTTCCGTGCCTGGGTGTAAAAAGTATCTATACACGTATATATATTATAAAGAATATTTAAGTATGCATTTAAGTATGTGTATCAGTCGTCTAGACCCATAATACAAGCTTTGCTTAGTTTGGGACTAGAAGGTGCTGTGTGAGCAAACCTTTTTTTCATATTGATACTGGCGATTAAGTACGAGAAGTGTTAAATCACAGACAAGTCAACCTTATAGACCACGCTTTGACAGGGAGTAGCATTCGCCAAGGCTATGTAGTGGCACTACATAACTATGTCACTAGTGAGCCGTCAGTTGTAAGCAGGTAGGAAGCCATTAAATTGTCAATTTTGAACGAGCCAATGAAAACTAGCCGACTTCTCCCTGCACCCCGCCACTTTTTGGCGATTGCGTTTTCATACTGACGTTTATTAAAGCGTGGTCTATAGGTTGACTGGTCTGTGTGTTAAATAAAAAGGGAGAATGAAATAGATACTCCTTGGTCAGAAAATAAGTAAATACAGGCATAGCCCGGATATTTGTTGTAATACTAATTTAAAAAAAGTTGTTGGTATTCTTTTGTTTTGAAAAATCGCAATAATTTGTTTCCTATATACCTACAAGAGCGTGTTCTCAAAAATGAATAATTGAAATCGCATGATTATTAAATATGTGTTTAAATTTTTTTACTATGGAGTAGGTAAATCAATACTTGCAAGGAACATTAGGTGTTAAAGCTCCTCCACATTCAACAGTTGCTTGTCGGTATGCTGAGTTTAAACAAGGAAGACCTTCCATTAACGACGAACTACGCTCGGAGTGCCCTACGACGGCAACTAAAAAGTTATCTATAATATTGCAGTTGTTAAATTCATCAACAAGCACCTGGAGCAGCGTGGAGGATTAAGCTCTAAGCACCCCCATGCCGAGGGGAGGTTAAGCCCCTGCAGTGGGACATAATGGGTTGATCTGCGACTTAGCCACTATCACTTTTCTTAACACCTTGTTTCAATTTAAAAATATAGATAAAATATTAAGAGGAGAGAACCAACAAACTTCTATGATAATAAAGTCTGTCTGTATGATGGATGGGTGGTTGCTAGCACAATTGAACTGGCACAGTGATCTAGATTCCAAATGTTTAGCCTAGATTATTATGTCGGTTACCACCGCCTCTTCAATGTGATTTCTCAATGAAGCCACTGTGTATAAAAAAAGTTGCATTATTTTTTGGTACGGGTATATTATATTTTGTTATTAAACACAGCATTTCACACAAATATGTTGCTGTTCTTTTTTTCATTACATTTTAACAATAGTGTTAAGTAATGTGTGGAATACTAAGTGAATACTATTCGAAAAATAAATCTTAATAGTACTTTTGTGATGAAGTAGAATAATACTAGAAAAAAAGTACCTACCTGAAATTATTTTCACAAAGTCTATAATTTTTTTCAGTGATCATTCCCAGATTGGAACGTACACTACAATACATTATATCTGAGCTTGACGAGTTAGAAAGAGAGGAGTTCTACCGCCTGAAGAAGATCCAGGACAAAAAGAAGATTATACGTGATAAAGCAGAAGCAGTGAGTTTTTCTTTTAAGACCAATAAAAAGTAATAGTTGTGATGTATTTATTACACATAGTCACGAAAAGTAACTAGTTTCTTCAAATGCTGTATGTTTTTAATATTTACTGAAGTAACTGCTTGAAACATGAAATGCAAATCTGTAATGTTGTATTAATACTGCATTTTATAACATTAAGATAGGATGTTTGATATTTATGAGTATTTTAAGATGTACATAAAAATAGGGTAAAGCATGAAAATTAACATCCGTGTGGGGACGGCAAAGAATACTATTCCCCACCGCCACCGGGAAGCGTGTCGTAAGAGGTGAATAACCCAGGTTAGCAGAAGATGGGCAGCAGCATCTCTGTGAAACTATATACTGCGATCACCAACCCGCTTGCCAAGCGTGGTGATTATTGGCAAACCCTCCCAATGATATACACAAAAACACAAGGGCCCCCAGTCTCCGGCGGCCCTTCTATTCCTGGCCACGGTAGCGGTCATGGTAATGGAAAGGCAAGGGGTGCGAA
Organism: Luffia ferchaultella; assembly: GCA_949709985.1. Lineage (NCBI taxonomy): Eukaryota > Metazoa > Arthropoda > Insecta > Lepidoptera > Psychidae > Luffia > Luffia ferchaultella. Next base: position 15,697,563 of record OX453258.1, on the reverse strand, counting down.
GAATCCCCGGATAAAATTCGGCTGCCATAACAAACAATTATTTGTGGCGACTTTTAATAACAGGACCCAGATACGAGACGAGCACGTTGAGGGGTTGGAAGTAGAACTGAACAGAATAAAGTAGCATATTCTTGGATTATCTTGGGTCCGAAGACAGGAGAAGGACACGATAATCCTGAGCTCCGGTAACTTGTTCTACTTCCGAGAAGGCGATCAGCTGTCCCAAGGTGGTGTTGGGTTTCTCGTCAACAACGTAGCGGAGATCTCCAGTGTGTCGACCCGGGTGGCATATCTGGTACTGCAACTAACCGACAGATACCGCCTAAAGGTTATACAGGTATACACACCAACCTCGATTCACTCGGACGACGAAGTCAAGGTAGTAAGGCAGTATATGACGACATAGCGAAAGCTATGCATCATACAAGCCCGACTCAGTTCACCGTTGTTATGGGGGACTTCAACTTAAAAATGGGAGTACAGTAAAGCGACGAATCCAAGATGGGGCCGTACGGCATCGGACGGAGAAATCACAGGGGGCAAATGCTAGCAAACTTCCTCGAAATGAAAGGTTTGTTCTTGATGAACTCCTTCTTCAGGAAGGCACCACAGAGGAAGTGGGCCTGGCAAAGTTCAGATAAAGTGACGAGGAACGAGATTGTTTTCATCATGACGGATAAAAAGCGCATATTCAGAGATGTCTCAGTGGTCAACAGGTTCAACACCGGAAGCGATCACCGCCTGGTTCGAGGCACTCTGAACATCAACTATAAGCTTGAAAGAGCCCATCTGATGAAAGTCAATCTCCGGCCGACACCGTCCCAACAGATTCGACGCACTGGAAACCACGGCAAATGTTGACGACATGGCAAGGAAACTGATCGATGTCAGAGAAGTGGGCTGCAAATATTTTAGGTCAAGGCGCAAAGGCAAAGAGTCTGAGCTCTCCACCGAGACTCTGGATTTTATGCGAGAAAGACGTGAGAAGTCGCTACGGGGAGCATCGTCAGACCTGGTTCTCAACAAAAAAATCAAGAAGCTGATAAGACAGGACCTTCGCTTCTTCAATACAAAACGTATAGAAGAGGCGATTGAGCGTCACAAAGGTTCGAAAGTTTTCGTATAGCAACTTGGTCGAAGTCAACTGATGAAACTCAGAACTAGTGACAACAAAATCGTCTACTCGAGACCAGAGATACTCGCTGAGATAGAGACATTTTACAAAAGACTTTACGCCACACATGCACCTCCCCTTGCAGCCTGTGACGGCAGCGATCGGAGGGCTCCACTAACCCGACACTACACAGATGACTTCCCGATGTCAGTCTAGGCGAGGTCAGATTAGCGCTCAGGCAGCTTAAAAATGGCAAAGCACCCAGTGCTGATGGCATCACGACAGAGCTCCTGAAAGCAGGCGGGACACCTGTCCCCAGTCCTGAAAGAGCTACAGAAGTAACTCTGTCATACATAGCGGTGTCACACCGGATGTATGGAGTGAGAGTACGGTCATGTTATTCTTCAAAAAACAAGACAAAACGCTTCTTAAGAATTATAGACCGATCTCTCTCTTTAGCCACGTGTACAAGCTGTTTTCGAAAGTCATCACGAATCGCCTCGCCCAAGATTTCATGAATTTCAGCACCTGAGCAGGCCGGGTTTCAAAAAGGTTATAGCACCGTAGACCACATACATAGGCAGATTATTCAAAAAACGGAGGAATATAATCAACCTCTGTGCCTAGCCTTTGTGGACTACGAGAAGGCCTTTGACTCCGTCGAGACCTGGGCTGTTCTGGAATCCTTGCAGCGATGCCGAATCGACTGTCGTTACATTGAGGTGTTGAGATGTATGTACGAAACCGCGACAGTGACTGCCCAGGTCCAAGACCAGCGGACAAAACCTATCCAATTGCGAAGAGGAGTGCGACAGGGAGATGTGATATCCCCGAAACTGTGCACCAACGCATTGGAAGATGTTTTCAAGACGTTGAACTGGAAATATCGTGGCATCAATGTCAACGGCGAATACATCTCTCACCTCCGCTTTGCTGATGACATAGTCATCATGGCAGAGTCGCTGGAGGAGCTCAGTGGAATGGTAAACGGCCTCAATGCCGCCTCTCGGCGGGTGGGACTCGGGATGAATTTGGACAAGACGAAAGTCATGTTCAACGAACATATTCTACCGAGACCGGTAAACGTAGAGGGTGCGACTCTTGAGGTTGTGCAAGATTATGTCTATCTAGGACAGACTGCCCAGTTAGGTAAACACAACTTCAACAAAGAGACCGATAGAAGAATTCTGCTGGGCTGGGCTGCTTTCAGGAAGCTCTGTCGTCTGTTCTCGTCGCCACTACCACAATGTCTGAAGACCAAGGTCTTCAACCAATGCGTCCTGCCTACAATTACATACGGTGCCGAAACATGGACTCTCACGGCAGGACTGGTCTACAAATTTAATGTCGCTCAGCGCGCTATAGAACGGGCTATGCTCGGTATTTCCTTGATGGACAAAATCAGGAATACTGAAATCCGTCGAAGAACTAAAGTTGCTGACATAGCCGAAGTGAATAGCACGCTGAAGTGGCAATGGGCCGGTCACATTTGCCGTAGAACCGACAACCGATGGGGTAGACGAGTTCTCGAGTGGAGGCCACGTATTGGAAAGCGAAGCGTTGGACACCCCCCGGTCAGGTGGACTAATGACCTAAAGCACCATACCCGGGGGTAATTGGATGCAGAAGGCCGAGGACCGTGTGTGGTGGCAAGCCTTGGGAGAGGCCTATATCCTGCAGTGGAGATACACGGGCTGATGATGATGATGAAAATTAACATGATCTGTGCACGATGTAGTGAAAATAGATGAGAGCATCATCGTTTAACATTGACGAAACAAAGCTACTAAATGAGAAAAATTGTTACTGGTACTTACAAAAAATCCTAAAAAGTTTGAAAGAAAAATTCAGGATGTAACATAATTTTTTTACAATAGAAATATTATGTTTTACAAATTAAAAGCTAGAGTCAGAGCTCCCACATATTGCTAAAACATTCAAATAAAGCGTAGCTGCACCCTATTGAAGTTTCCGACTACAACTTAAGTTTTTTGTATTAAAAAAGCAAGTAATGTGTTGTTTTTCATTCTCTAAAGCTTTTACGTAATATAATTTTTGTTTCTCTATACGTCCATATTCATATCTATCGAGTTTATAATGCAACACTAATTCGAAACAAAAATTAGATTATGTGGAACTGTTACGACGAATGGTTGAAGCCTACTTTGATTAATTGTATTTTATATTCTTTTAGAAAAAAGCCGCAAAGATCGCCGCCGATAAAGATACACGAGGCGCCGCTAATCTTTTGGACGAGGGTGACGAGGACCTTCTGTTCTAAATGCTGACAAACTTTTAGAGATTGTTTCCTTGATATTAGCGACATAGTAGACTTCCAGTTGGAAGCTAAGTGTTAAAATAATGCAGCTTGTAAGATGTTCATTTTTTTGTAAATACTGTATTGTTATTGCTGTTAAGAATAAATTGAAATATATAATCAAGCTTATTTGTAAGTCAAGCATTCCGCCATTTTTTTTTTGTATATCAGTATTTATGGTCAATGAAATAATTCTGCTCTTAGTTTCCAAGCATGATACAGTGTTACATACATTCAGGGAAATGTGTAATTATGGATTGTTAGTAGTTTTAAAAATGTTTATTAAGGCACAGTGTAAATATGATTTCAATGATATTTAATAATTACAGTGAATATCAACTAGTTTATAGTTTCAATAACTATTTCCCAAATTCCTAGAAAACGACAGGATCTCATTTATAGTACAAAAAGCACCATAAAGTTTAAAGTTTATTTATTCCTTCTAATAATGTTGACAGACAATTTATATGGTCACTTTTAACTATTTCAAGCCCCATTAGGCCACACAAATACCATGCCTGTTCAAGCATTAACAGCCATGTCAGTTAAAACCAAAATACATCAAGAAATATGTGATTTTGCCATTGCTTCATTGCATAAGACCAACCATGGCCAAAGCATATGCCAAAGAGAGATGACCAGTATTGACTCCCGCAAAACTAAAATTCTTGCTTGTAACTACAATTGTATTAACTTATTTAGAAAACTGTTTTCACAAACTATTAGTTGCATAATATTCAACTGCCATATGAGCAGCACATGTATTTTAGTGTACCTACAGTTACATATATATATATATAATAACGACCCGCCCCAGCTTTGCACGGGTAGCAGAGCATATAAGTCGTAGGTGTTTTTCTGTCGTAGTGTCATATCAGCTTGTTGCGTCGAACATGTGAATTAGATTTACATGTTACGTAATTTCATCCTACTTGGAGTATTTTTAATGTATTTTATTTCCAATTCTGTAAATATTTGAAAAAGTATAACCTATAAAAGATTATATACATAACATACATAAAAACATACTAAAATATTTCTTTATATAGGTATAACATTGAAAACTTCTGCCTAACCACATGTGCCGCATCGGTATGGAGACGAAGACAAAAGTAATAAAGACAGAAATAATATTACTAACGTAGGAAAGCGACGCCGCGATCTCGTCTACACTTATCGTGATTACGTGCCGAAAGTGTAACTAAACCATAATTAAAAACCTTAAATTAATTTAAAACCTTAAACAACAATTCAAAAATGTGCGTGTTAAAAACGTAAAAAATGAGTGAACTGCGAAGAAAAAGGTAGTGGCCTAACTTATCATCGGTAAGTAAGCAAACCATCAACTAAAATCAATCAAAACAAATTTTTGTCTTTTGCCGCCATTTCTATATGAAAATCATATATTATGAAGAGTGAACCGTATAGTTTGGATATGTATGTATAAAATGTTGAGGAACTATATCACTTAGGTGTAACTGATTATTTTTTTATGTCTTTATTACTCAACCTATGCTATCTGTCTGTCACAGAGTGCTTTCAGTCAGAAACTTACTAAGCTAATTTTATTTAAGGGTAAGTAAAGTTTGTGTCACATTGCAACAATGATTTTCATTGCACTTAATCGTTCATTTCTTTACTGATAAGGCAAATAGAGATAAAGTATCAGGTCTAGTTAGTGCAAGCGCATATTCTAGTACCTATATTCAGTACCAATTACAATTTAATGTATAATTGTTTTACGTATATGGGGAAATATGTATACACAGTATTAATTACAATAGACATTGTAATTACAACCATCAGTTTGGCTCTTTCAATTTATTTTGCTATGCTCCTTTACAATACCCAATTCAATAGGCAGAATATAAACAAAGTTTCGCATCTCGCCTCTGTGACGATGACATCGTATATCTATGACTCATTAGTACGGCTCATTAGCCGCTTCGTGTGCACCCCGTAGTGCTCACTGCTGCACACGTTTGCACTGTTCGCGCCGTCTCCATAATAATATTACTTCTATGTTTCTATGCGCCGCACCCGGCCTCGGGTTTTTATTTCGTGATAATTCCTAAGATATTAATTTAAATTGTATGGTGTAAAGGGCGATCATAATCTGCATGAAATGTTGAAGGTAAATAACGTATTTAATTCGATAAGGATTAATACTGTATCCGTATAAATTGCTTTCCGATCACCTCATTATATGACACCATTTTTTCAAACATAAAAACAGACATAGTAAGCTATCTATAAAAGATAGACATATGCCATCGCAGACTTTTGTAGTACTATACAAAAGGAACAATTTTTCCATACATTATTTTGTTATATCTCAAAAGGATTAGGCAGCGTTTTTGATGAAAGTTCCCAGCCGGTTTGATTTTTTTCCGACTTCTTCAACTATAATCATCATATTTCAACTAATATGCACAAAACATTGATAAATTATATACGTAAACCTACCTCTTGAATCACTCTGTCCATTGGTGTCAACCATATGCCAATGCGTTCGGTAGTTTTTGAGTTTATCGCGTTCAAACAGACAGACAGACGCGGCGGGGGACTTTATTTTGTAATATGTAGTGATATATAATTTATTTATATTTACAAATAATAAAATTAATAATAAATACGATATTATCGTATTTCGGCTTATAATGTAAATTACAAAACATAAAACGCAGTACGATCATGGATAAACCCAAAAGAACTATCAAAGTTTGTCTGTCATCAAATGAAGTCAATGTGTCGGAAAGCTTTAAATGAAAAAAAAAGAATGGTCAAGACCGAATCAAGTTTTTCCAAGGGGAATTGACCAATATTGATATTACATTTAAATACTTTTCTAGGGTCATAGTTATAGACAATCATGAGTATTTTAGTGATTTTTCACAAGTAGTACCTATGGATTTTTAAGGAATCGTCAATTGTAAAAAAATTTATACTTACGATGTTTTGTATTGTTTGGCCGTCGACCGCTGCATGTAGTAGTGACGTCACGCTAATGTTTCACGTTTTGTTTTTATAACTGTTATAACGCCATTAAATCACTCTGGCCAACATATAACATTATGATAAAACTGCAGCAAGAATTATTAATGCATGTATCTTGCTACACAATATTGCTAACAGAGTTAGGCTTCTTGTGAATATCTACCAGTGATGAAGTTACCTTAGATTCAGCTCGACGAATTGCTTAAAATGTTCCACTAAGGAACTTAAGTAGCCAAGTAGGTATCGATTTGGAAATTGGTCAACAAACAAGAGAATGTATAATTCAGCGTTTATGGAACTGGAGACAATAAAACAAAATATATTAATTTTTTTCCACAATTTTATTTAAAATTTCTAATAAAGTCTTATGTCCATCTATTAAAATTTTTTGTCCTTCGGCCATTGATTTAGACGCTTCCGCATTGATCATCGCTGCATCGGCCATCACTTTTACGGAGTCTGCAATTTTTTCTTCAGCAGCTACCCGGCGTTGCTCTAATTTGATCATCCATGATTTCACCCTTCGCTTTTTCGTAACAGGGGGCCCGGGATCAGCTAAATTGATTGGGGGAGTTTCCGGTTTCAGTGAGTCATCTGTAAAATTATCGATGATCAATATTTCAAATTTCAATTTATGGGTAATTGGAAATCAACGATCACACAATACGAGTACTATGTGACATTTAAAACCAGCAATCTGTCATTATTTTCTGACTATAATATTTTAACATAAGCATCAAATCATTAATAGAAGCATCCTTTCACTTTTTAATATGAGAACGAAGTCCTGCCAGAATTAGCGACGCTGTTGTTATCGCCTTATATGTTGATATATCTCGTGAATCAAGGTCGATACCGCCAATTGATGTACATATTTTGCAAATAGTGTCCTATACCTGTTAGTGCACTTACGCTAACGTACACTTACGTCATCGAGCGGGGTGGGGTCGAAGAAGGCCTCGAAATACACTTCATGCGACCAAAGAATTAGTTATAACTTCACAACGGAAAGGGTTAGACAAAATATTAAGGTGCTCAAAAAATAGTCAAGTAGAAAGCTGTCAAGTTTTCCTCTTATTATACTTGGGATAACGAAAAACATTTTTACGCAAAAAATTACGATCGTGCAGCGATACCAACATACTGATTTTCTTTATTTAGTAAATTCAAAGTAATTGAGCCTTTTTCTTAGATTAAATATAGTATAGGTAAAAGAAAAATTATCAGAGTTAAAAATGGTAAGCGTGTAACTGTACCACCTTACCGTTTAATACCAGCGAAAAAGTAAATTATAAAATCCGAAATCGAAAAGATGATCGCTGACGACATCATCGAAGAATGCGAATCAGCATGGAGAGCTTCAGCTTTATTAGTACCAAAACGCGACGGAACTTTTCGTTTTTGTGTTGATTGTCGTAAATTAAATTCTATCACGAATCCGATCCAATGCCTCGTATCGATGAATTATTGCAGTCTTCAAAGGCAAATACCCGTTAAAATTAGCGATCAGAACAAAACTGCTTTTACTGTACCTTTTGGGACTTTTCGTTTTAAAAGATTACCGATTGGTCAGAAAAACGGTCCCGCAACGTTTCAACGTCTAATTGATAAGTTTAGATCCATTTCGACGTTAAAAGACACAACAGAATTAGCATATGTTGACGATTTACTTATTATATCTGAAGATTTTTTTTTCACAGATAAAAGACTTATGTGCTGTTTTCAAGCAGGTCCGTACATACAATTTACATTTCAATGCGTTTTTGTGCGAGAAACGGTCAAATATTTGGGTCACATTATTTCTCAAGATGGTATTTCAGCTGATGATCGGGCAATTCTAGATATGAAGAAGCCTTCAACGTTGAAACATCTGAGAAGGTTCGTTCAAACATGTACATGGTTCCGTAAGTTTATACTGAGGTGTCGTGATAGCCCAGAGCACAATGAACCTGTCTTAAATTTATAAAGCCCCACAGGGCCATGGTTCAAATCCGGGCGTGTACCAATGAGTTTTTCTGACTTAAGTACAGAATATCACTGACACCGTGCTTCGGAGGGCACGTTAAGCAGTCGGTCCCGGACGCTGTCAATAGATGGCGGTCGTTACAGTTCCCAACCCGCAGTGGAGCAGCGTGGTGGACTTAAGCTCCAAGCCCCCCTCCTCACCCTGGGGGAGGCCTAAGCCCCTGCAGTGGGGTAAAAATGGGCTGATGATGATGATGATACTGAGGTTTGCTCAAATCGCTGAGCCGCTTACAAAACTAACTCGGAAAAATCAGCCATGCCAATGAGGCCCAGACCAAGATGAAGTCTTCAACGAATCAAAGAGGTTATTGACCATCTCACCGATTCTCATCCAAGCGGACTATAGTAAGCCATTCATTTTAAGAACAGACGCTTGTAACTACGCCCTTGGAGCAGTTCTTTTACAAGGCGAAAAGAATGAGGAAAAACCTATTGAATACGCTAGTCGTCTTCTCACACCGGCTGAACGTAACTATAATACCACTGAACGAGAAGCTTTAGCAGTCGTTTGGGCTGTAGATCGTTTTCGTGGATATATGAACGGACAACTAGTTACAGTCGAAAGTGATCATCAACCATTAAAATGGTTGATGATCACTTTCGCCATAAAAATCACCATCAGGTCGTTTAGTACGGTGGGCATTGAAAATTCAAGCTTATGATCTACATTTTGAATCTCAACAGGATAAAAGGAAGGACTATGCAGACAAATTCCGTTAGACAGGTGACCAGTTCAATGCTGGAGATACAGTTTTGTTAAAATTTCATGTATTAAGAAATGCTGTAAAAGGCGTCGCGTTAAAATTTGTTCCAAAGCGAGACGGTCCTTACATAATTGCTAACAAACTTAGTCCTACTTCTTACCAAATTGCTCCTGTCAACAAACCGAATGAGTTTTGGGCAGATTGCACGTCTGTGAGTTAAAACATTTTCATGGTCGTAATGAGAATATCCCGGATTCACTCGTACCTAAACGTAAGGGAGGGCGCCTTCGTCGTCAAAATTGAGAATCATCTGCTAGCCCACGAGCGAGGACGTTCTCATGGTCTAGAGGAGGAGTATATAGAAATGAACTATATCTCACGGCCCCTAAACGCCTCATCATTCGTTGTTGGTTGTTCCTGTTCGCTTGCTGTCTGTCACCTCTACTATAATACATTATTGATCAAGCATAATGTTACCTGATCTTGTGGTTTCAACCACTTTAGTATGCGATTGCATCAAACTACTGTTGTATGGAGAGAGCGACGACTGGCGTTGCGCTAATTTGGTCATCCATGATTTCACCTTTCGCTTTTTCGTAACAGGGCGCCCGGGATCAGCTAAATTGATTGGGGGAGTTTCTGGTTTCAGTGAGTTATCTGTAAAATTATCGATGATCAATATTTCAAATTTCAATTTATGGGTAATTGGAAATCAACGATCACAAAATACGATTACTATGTGACATTTAAAACCAGCGATCTGTCATTATTTTCTGACAATAATATTTTAACATAAGCATCAAATCATTAACATAAGCATCAAATAATTAACATACGCATCAAATCATTAACAGAAGCATCCTTTCACTTTTTAATATTGGAACGAAGTCCTGCCAGAATTAGCGACGCTTTTTTTGTCGCCTTATATGTTGATATATCTCGTGAATCAAGGTCGATACCGCCAATTGATGTACATATTTTGCAAATAGTGTCCTATACCTGTTAGTGCACTTACGCTAACGTACACTTACGTCATCGAGCGGGGGAGGGGTTGAAGAAGGCCTCGAAATACACTTCATGCGACCAAAGAATTAGTCATAATTTCGCAACGGAAAGGGTTAAACAAAATATGTGTACCTCGTTATGTAGATATTAAGGTGTTCAAAAAATAGTCGAGTAGAAAGCTGTCAAGTTTTCCTCTTGTTATACTTAGGATCACGAAAAACGTTTTTACGCAAAAAATTACGATAGTGTAGCGATACTACCATACCGATTTTCTTTATTTAGTAAATTAAAGTAATTGAACCTTTTTCTTACATTAAATATAGTATAGCTAAAAGAAAAATTATCAGAGTTAAAAATGGTAAGCGTGTAAACGTTATACATATCAGTATTTTTTTTTTTGCATTTCTCACTTGATAGGGAATTTAATTATATATGAATAAATGCTTCATCAAGCTAGTTTTTTGTTTAAAAAAGTTTAACTCGTATCGGTTAAGTGATTATAAAGAAATGCGTCAACATACATACCATATACACCTGACAACCACAGTTAGCTTATTTTTTGGAATTGCTTATTAAGAAAGAAACTTGGTTTTATTGCAAAGATCGGTAAATGTACTGAAAGATTATTTGAAACTTACGAATTGTATTTGGTTCGTTATCACTAGTAGCCGGCGGCGCCTTTTCAATCGTTTCAACTAAAAATATTAAAGACATTTCTAAGAATTAATGCTAATGGAATATGCATACATCTCATATCATTATAATAATCATCAAATAACTATTTAATCATAACATCATTTAATTACTTATACAAACAATAATTATTGTATTACATTATATGATTATTGTTTGCAAATATCATACAATTACTATCTATCCTTCAATCACTATTGGAATTATATCGAATGTGTAAGGGAAAGACAACCCAAAAAAAAAAACACTTGACTGTACAGATTAATATATTATCGATCAAGCATAATGTTACCTGATCTTGTGCTTTCAACCACTTCAGTATGCGATTGCATCAAACTACTTTTGTATGGAGAGAGTGACGACTGGCGTTGCGCTAATTTGGGCATCCATGATTTCACCCTTCGCTTTTTCGTAACAGGGGGTCTGGGATCAGCTAAATTGATTGGGGAAGTTTCTGGTTTCAGTGAGTTATCTGTAAAATGGTCGATGATCAATATTCCAAATCTCAATTTATGGGTAAGTGGAAATCAACGATCACAAAATACGAGTACTATGTGACATTTAAAACCAGCAATCTGTCATTATTTTCTGATTATAATATTTTAACATAAGCATCAAATCATTAACAGAAGCATCCTTTCACTTTTTAATGTGAGAACGAAGTCTTGCCAGAATTAGCAACGCTGTTGTTGTCGCCTTATATGCTGATATCTCGTGAATCAAGGTCGATACCCCCAATTGATGTACATATTTTGCAAATAGCGTCCTATACCTGTTAATTACGGTGACCAGAAGTCCCGAATTTGAAGGTTTTGTCCCGGTGTCCCCAAAACATTTAAAAAGGTCCCGAATTCGGAGAAAAGCTAACGAATCGAGCAAATCGGTAGATGCATAGCAGGGAATAAAACGGCGCTGCGGCGGCGGAGGAGGGGTAGACAGAGACGAACGAACGAACACAACGCTCGCTGCCCACGCGACAACCAACCAAGCGACAGTCATAGCCACAGATTTAGGCAACAGCCGATTCTGTATTTTCTCGTTGAGTTCACGTAACTTTTTGATTGTTTCGCTCAACAAGTAGTGTTGTCGTGAGTCGTGAATATGTGTGTACAAACTAGGAAAGGGTTAAAAAGAAAGTGCACTTTCAAAAGTTTCAAAAAGAAAATCCCTTTTAAAAAAACGTGACAGCCCACACGTAACTTTGTGTACAAAATGTAATTTTGAATTTAACATTTCTCACGGAGGAAGAACAGATAATAATATACATCTTCAATCAAAAAAACATAAATTAGCAATAAATGCAATTGCTTCTAGTTCTTCAATGACAAAATTTATAACTACAGAAAGTTCCGAACAAAAGGAACTTCTTACAAAGGAGGCGGCAATAGCATACCACACGGTAAAATATAATCATAGTCTTCGATCTTTAGATTGTACCTCTAAATTAATTGGTCAAATGTTTGAACCTTTTCATCTGTAAGAACCAAAAACGAGGTAATAGTGAGACACGTTTTGGTTCCACAAGCTCAAAACCTTTTGAAAGTAGAGTTAAGTGAAACTTCATGTTACTCGATTATTGTAGATAGTTCCAATCATAAAGACCAAATGGTTATACCAATTTTAGTACGATATTTTCACCAAACAACTGGCGAGAACAACAAAGTTCTTGAGCTAGATATGTTGCCTGGTGAAACAAGTGAGCAGTTAAATGATTATGTTTTCTCTGTTTTAAATAAATGGGGAATCGTACATAAAATTGTCGGTGTCCCTGCGGATAATACCAACAAATTTTGGAGGTGCACAACGTGGGGGTAACAGAAATCTTTTTCCAAAAATTATCTAATAGTTGCAACAAACCATTAGTGGGGATCCGGTCATGGCACATATTTGTAATACTTGTATAAATAATGCATTTGATGTACTGCCTGTTGATGCCGAAGTTATAATTGTAAAAATATTCAAGTTCTTTCACATTTATACAGTGCGAGTTACGCAAGTTAAAGATTTTTGCGAATTTATCGATGTAGAATACAAGCGCATTTTGTCATATTCAAATACAAGGTTTTTGAGACTGATGCCTGCTTTAGAAAGGGTACTGCAAATGTATATACCACTTCAGGTTTATTTTTTGGAAATTAATAACGCACCTACGGTTTTGAAGGCATTCTTTGAAGATTCTAAATCAGAGTTGTAGGTCTGGTTCTTACACAATGCAGCATCAGTTTTTAACGGAACTATTTTAAAAATGGAAGGAGATGCTAAATGTGCTGCTGAAATAGCAAATGTTTACATGACTCTATATAAAAATGTTTGTGAAAGGAAAGTAGAAAGAAAGAATTAATAAGTAAATTTCAAGAAGATGGTATTGTTGTATAATGTGTAATGGTATTGTATTGTTTTAAAAAGTTTCCGATACCTTTTACCAAAATTGTATCAATTATTTAGACTTGTGGAAGTCAAATAATAACCTTTGTCAAATGTCGTGAATACAACTAAAGATACCTCTCAAATGGGATGCATTAGAAAAAACTTCAATCACTTTTAAAAGTATTATTCCAGATATTTCTACTGAAGACATTTTTAATGAATTGTGCAACATAAACTCGTATCTTACGAATTTAATTCCCGAATTGGAAAAAGAAGAAATTCCTACAGAATTGAGATGGTTAAAGTTAATAAACGACTTTCGACGTGATGAAATAAACATATTAAATATTTAAAAAAATGTGTGAATTCATTCTGTCTTTACCTGGCACCAGCGCAGCAATTGAAAGATCATTTTCATTGATTAATAATTTTTGGGGTTTGGAAATTAATCCATGATGTCGATTGAAACAGTAAAAGCTTTGATGATTATTTATGTAAACTGTAAAGAAACATGCCAGGAAAGGGACAAAAAAATCAAAAATGTTTCTTCGGATAAGTATGCCAAAGAGCAACCATCAACTTCAGTTGTGTAAAAATTAATATATCTGCTGATATATACTATACAAAGAATAATAAATGATTGAATAATGATTGTAATTTCAACCTAACTGAAAAAATTAAAAAAGTAATATACTATTTTGCTTTTATTTTTCACTAACAATTACAAGCTCTGTCCCGAATAGGCTTCTGGAAAATATGGTCACCGTACTGTTAGTGCACTTACGTCATCGAGCGGGGGAGAGGTGGAAGAAGGCCTCGAAATACACTTCGTGCGACCAAAGAATTAGTCATAACTTCGCAACGGAAAGGGTTAGACAAAATATGTGTGCCTCGTCATGTAGATATTAAGGTGCTCAAAAAATAGTCGAGTAGAAAGCTGTCAAGTTTTCTTCTTATTATACTTGGGTTCACGAAAAACGTTTTTACGCAAAAAATTACGATGGTGTAGCGATACTACCTTACCGATTTTCTTTATTTAGTAAATTCAAAGTAATTGAACCTTTTTCTTACATTAAATATAGTATAGCTAAAAGAAAAATAATTAGATTTAAAAATGGTAAGCAATGTAAGTAAGTAATGTAAATGTTATATATATATATCAATATATTTTTTTTGCATTTCTCACTTGATAGGGAATTTAATTTATATATGAATAAATGCTTCATAAAGCTAGTTTTCTGTTTAAAAAAGTTTAACTCGTATCGGTTAAATGATTCAATAGAAATGCGTCAACCATATACACCTGACAGCCAAAATGAGCTTATTTTTTGGAATTGCTTTTTAAGAAAGAAACTTGGTTTTATTGCAAAGATCCATAAATGTACTAAAAGATTATTTGAAACTTACGAATTGTACTTGGCTCGTTATCACTAGTAGCCGGCGGCGCCTTTTCAATCGTTTCAACTAAAAATATAAAAAGATATTTCTAGGAATTAATGCTAATGAACTATGCATACATTTCATATCATTATAATAATCATTAAATAACTATTTAATCATAACATTTAATTACTTATACAAACAATAATTATTTTATTACATTATATGATTATTGTTTGTAAATATAATTACTATCTATCCTTCAATCACTATTGGACTTCTATCGAATGTGTAAAGCATAAAAAACCCAAAAAAAAACACTTGACTGTACAAATTAATACATTGATCAAGCATAACGTTACCTGATCTTGTGGTTTCAACCGCTTCAGTATCCGATTGCATCAAACTACTGTTGTGTGGAGAAGGCGACGACTGGCGTTGCGCTAATTTGATTATCCATGATTTCACCTTTCGCTTTTCCGTAATAGGGCGCCCGGGATCAGCTAAATTGATTGGGGAAGTTTCTGGTGTCAGTGGGTCATCTGTAAAATTATCGATTATCAATATTACAATATTCAATTTATAGGTAATTGGAAATCAACGATCACAAAATACGAGTACTATATGACATTTAAAAACAGCAATCTGTCATTATTTTCTGATTATAATATTTTAACATAAGCATCCTTTCACTTTTTAATATGAGAACGAAGTCCTGCCAGAATTAGCGACGCTTTTTTTGTCGCCTTATATGTTGATATGTCTCGTGAATCAAGGTCGATACCGCCAATTGATGTACATATTTTGCAAATAGTGTCCTATACCTGTTAGTGCACTTACGCTAACGTACACTTACGTCATCGAGCGGGGTGGGGTCGAAGAAGGCCTCGAAATACACTTCATGCGACCAAAGAATTAGTCATAATTTCACAACGGAAAGGGTTAAACAAAATATGTGTACCTCGTCATGTAGATATTAAGGTGCTCAAAAAATAGTCGAGTAGAAAGCTGTCAAGTTTTCTTCTTATTATACTTGGGATAACGAAAAACGTTTTTATGCAAAAAACTACGATAGTGTAGCGATATTACCATACCGATTTTCTTTATTTAGTAAATTCAAAGAATTTGAACCTTTTTCTTACATTAAATATAGTATAGCTAAAAGAAAAATTATCTGAGTTAAAAATGATAAGCGTGTAAATGTTATATATATCAATATATTTTTTTTGCATTTCTCACTTGATAGGGAATTTAATTATATATGAATAAATGCTTCATAAAGCTAGTTTTCTGTTTAAAAAAGTTAAACTCGTGTCGGTTAAGTGATTATAAAAAAATGCGTCAACATACATACCATATACACCTGACAACCAAAATGAGCTTATTTTTTTGAATTGCTTATTAAGAAAGAAACTTGGTTTTATTGCAAAGATCGATAAATGTACTGAAAGATTATTTGAAACTTACGAATTGTACTTGGCTCGTTAACCCTAGTAGCCGGCGGCGCCTTTTCAATCGTTTCAACTAAAAATATTAAAAAGATTTCTAGGAATTAATGCTAATGGAATATGCTTACATCTCATATCATTATATGATAACATTCATCAAATAACTATTTAATCATAACATCATTTAAATACTTATACAAACAATTGACTGTACAAATTAATACATTATTGATCAAGCATAATGTTACCTGATCTTGTGCTTTCAACTACTTCAGTATCCGATTGCATCAAACTATTGTTGTGTGGAGTGGGCGACGACTGGCTGATAGGCTATCACAAGTGCAAAGATTTTTGTTAAAATTATAGTGTCAAAGAAAAGTGATCAATATAAAGCAAATAAGAAGAATATTATATTAGTTATGTAGACAGATATTGTACTTAACAGTATTTTTTTATTTTTATTAAAATATATGAACAAATCTCATTATCTAGATGATAGTAGGATTCTACATATTCTAATTTATGCTACATGTTTTTAAATTCAAATAAAAGATTATTTGAACATAACAATATCAACTGGGTGCTTTGATTTGAATGAAAATAGTATATATGTACTTATTTACATTCACAAAACCAAAATCCAAAACCGCGGAAATGGGTAGGGGGGGGGGCAGCTCAGCAGCAAGGAAGATTGTATACATTTGTACGAGGGCTGCTATTTATGAAACCGGAACTGGTAATTAGATACAACATTTAAAAATGGAACTCTAGTTGTAGAAAATACAGTTTGTTTCATATAACTGCCAATTGTATTTCTATTGTGGCGAGATTTTGAAAATTGTGTGCCTTCATCACCATGAATTTGACTTGTGCACATTTTCGTGTGATGATTTTTTACGATTTTCAATGTGGGCTAACTCAAAAACAGTGCATCGATCAACTAACTTCAACTTTTGAATACCTATTGTGTATTTTTTTAACATTTGTTTTTTGACATGAGCCTGTTTTTGATCAATTGTCAATTCGTACGGAATCCAACGCGAACAATTTTTTTCGTAGCCAAATTGCGTAATATATTATGTATGCCCGTCATATTTATATTCAGAGATGCCTGTATCTCACAATATGTAACATGACGATCTTGAATTATTAGTTCCCGCATAGCATCGATATTTTGTGGTACAAAAACCGATTTAGGGCGACTTCTTTAAATTCGTCCGTGACCATAGACCGCCCACGATTAAACTCCCTGAATCAGTGATACACAGTAGGTTTCGATGATGCTTCATCCCCAAAAATCGAAGTCAATTGATCGATGCACTGTTTTTGATTTAGCCCACGTCGAAAAACGTAATAAATCATCGCACGAAAATGTTCACAAAGTAATAATGAAATAAAGAGGTCCCTACTTATCTGGGTAAAGCAATTTGACTATGAGGGCATAGAAGGGATGCTAAACAGTTTTTATATGTGACATGATTTGTACATGCATACTTTCACACATTACACATTTTCCTTTCCAAGAAACATTATTTTTGTAAACACACCCTCTACACACACACATACACACAAACTACACGTCATTCATCTACACAGATACATACACTCAATTGTGGTATCACAACGATCGTGTTTTACCTGCTTAATTTTAGATTTAATATTGTATTGCGTTTAACTTTTTTTTTTAAATTTATTTTGTTAAAAAAAGTTACGAAAACTGTTTCCTATGTATAAAAATAAGTTGTATCTAGACGGGAGAAGTCATCGACACCCATATACAGTGAAAACTAGTTCGGGAGCCTATGGGTTATGGTACTTTGTATTTTTTTATTTATAAAAAAATATATTATTATTTATTTTTTTACATTTTAACTTTTTAGTTAAAGTTTGTATATGTGGACAAAGTTTTGAAGTCGGAGTTCATATTGTTGTAAAAATACCTTTTCATTGTGGAATTTAAAAAAATGTATTTTATATCTGGCAATTTTATAGAATATCTAGAACTCCTGACACCCATTACCTATGAGTATGTAGATTTATAAACAAGTCATATTATAGGGAATATGCTGTATTTTTAAGAATTAATACCCACAATTAAACGCAGCCGGCCTCGTGAGTCTGCACCATCTCCCAGGATACCCAACACTTTCCTCTCCACCTCAGACACTCTATAATATGATGGAGAGCCACCATCATTACTACACATGTCATTGATGCAACTGGAAACTTTCGTTTTGACACGGTGTTTATAACTCATCCAATACTAAAACAACAAAAAAATTGAATAACACTAAGATTATAGCTGTAACTTGGTTTTTTTTTAAATCAACTTACTTTGTTCCACTGCACTCCCGTTTTCACCGCACCGAAACCATGAGAATTCAATTTCTTGGCCAGCTCAGCCCATAACACATTCACGGCCTCCTTCGACCTCGGCCCTGCGTATCCAGCACCCTTGGCAAGGTTTGGATGTGCCACTACATAATCTACCAAATCCTCCAGCTGGGCATAGGATACTTTTTCGTCCATCTATAATTCATTATTATTATCAGTTACGAATACGTACACATTTCATAATTTTGTAATAATTAAACAATATATATAATAATTTTCCCTAAAATAGAAAAATATTTTCAATGAAACAAAGAAATTATATAAAAAATACGAACACAAATGCAGCACACGTATTTTTTTTTCGAATTTAACAAATAATCTTTCGAGTTTACAATGAACTTTCATTTTCAAATTGATTTCTACATTTAAGTAATCCTGCATTTCATTCAGATTTAATAAACATAACTCGTACTGTGGGAAAAATGGGTGTTAGGGTTGAGAACGAACCTACTCAAAACGCACTCGCGTCAATTTCAAAACGGACTAGAAATTTGCTGTAAGCTATATATACTTATTTTGAACCACCTCTTTTTAAATGTGAAAGGTCCACCGAAATTGATTTAGTAGTTCTTAAAATATGAGAGTAAGTACAAACAAACAGACGATGTAACAGATGTAATGAAAATTATAAGTGCCATTAATTTTATGTTATGGTATGACTAATTGATCGATTTCAATACATTTCTCGAAAATGTCTTTCATATACCATGAAAGATTGTCATATAAGTCTGGACGGTTGCGCTAGAAGTACTATACGCGCCACCTATCTAAAAGGCCGCTTGAAGTTCGCTACGGACGAAGTCGCGCAGGTACAGTCGAACGTATCAATTAAATTAAACAAATATAATATTTAATTATTTTGAACTTCAGAAATCGTTTAACTTAATAAGCTTATATCGTCAATCTTAAGTGCTCATAATAAGTTTAATAAATAGAAATACAACATATTTCAAAATATTTAAGATAAATTAACGAATAAAGTAAAACAACTTTTTCTTCACCTCGATTTTTGTTAAAGTGTACGAATTACTCATATACAAAAAATAGCTTGAAAATCACTTAGTTTAATTAACTTATCACTGTAATAAATAAAAGAAAGAAATTTAAAAAAACTTTCATGTAAATTAAATTGTGAAGGCAATAATTCTGTGAACGAAACGGAACGTGGGTGTATTGGGTGTTGATTAATTGCAGTGTGACCACTGTAATACACTTTTTCTTGTTAGTTCGTTTTTTGACTCTTTGTCTGTTTTTGAGTATTAAAAATATTTTTAGGCAGATTTCTAATGCCATTGCAAGCAATGATCTATTTAGAATAAAAATAAATAAACATATACCCCAAGAAAAGAAGTATCTGAGTTTTATTTACTTTAAAAGGTTGCATTTACACGCGCAAAAAAAAAATAGGCTTACGTCATAAAAAAATTACCGTTCCGTTTGCTTGTATAGTAAACAATCAAAATAAGCAATAAGGAAGAATTCATTTCATCCGAGCTTTACTTGCATAAATACCTGTATAACCTAAAAACTAAAAAAAAATTTTTTCTATGATTGAGTGCTGCCGGTCGCCAATCAACGTGCATTCATCTCGCTCCTTATGAAATAAAGTCCCGAATAAAGAATGAAATTCCCGCAAAAGAATGTACTATAAAAAACGTAAAGGGTTTTTGAAATAAAAGTGGACTAGTTTACAAAATAAATAGTCTATTTAATCGTAAACAGCACTACAATTCAGTACCTACTTAAGAATAGTCCAGTAATAGTCCAATAATCTCTAACTCAATAAAAAAATATTAAACTACATATGTCAATGACCCATAGAGCATAGCGTAGTCATATTCTCTCATTGAAAAGAAGACAAAAGAACTATGCCCATACAGCCATGTCGGAAGTAGTTTTATTAGATATTTATTATTCCTGATGTCGTATCGAAATAATTAATATATAATTATTTTTATTGCACCTATACTTATCAAATCTACCAATTATTATATTTATACCAATACCTATAAAATTAGGTCCAAGCTAGTATGGGACGCGACCGGTGTTCGTTATATTCTATATTTATATTGCTTTTTGATTTTTATTCTCGTCGTCATTCTGTTGTATTTATTATTAATTAAATAAATCAATTAAAATATTTCGTATTAGTTTTATTTTCCTATTCGTAATTCTGGCAATGTCATATATATAGTTTTTTACAATGGCCTGCATTCAATGTATGTCTAAGACAATGTAACAAAACACTTAACATTACCTATTAATTAACGATAATAATAAATTCACAAAAACAACGGTAACAGAATATAATTCATAATAACTGATGCTGCGCGGGTTAAAATTACGAAAGTAAAATACTAAATAAATAAAGACTAAGTAAATAAAGACTTATGTACGTCGACTGTACATAGACGGCGCGGGTGCGAGGGACGCGACCTGCGGCCGTACTCTGGTGAATTAACGCAGTGCCGAGTTAGCATCAAATACGCGCTATTTCAAAAATCCGTACTCTCACCCATAGTCACAGTGACCAGATTTTTGAAACGGAACGTTTTCGGCGCTACTTCGGTGTCGTGAAAAGTCAGAGTAGGGCCACTGCTCTCGCGGCCGATCCGCTCGCCGCGCCAACTGCCTTCACCGCCCCTTGCCCATATTTTTGGTGTTTGCGCAAGTATCTGGTGCTAGCTTGAGAGCCTTTTACTTTGGTGGCGCGTATAGTACTAGGTGAATATGGATCTTTAACCTCAAGACATAGCTCAAAATTCAGGCCAAAATACGAATTTTACATATTTCTATCCTTAGGATCTTAAAAGTATCTCTTCGGAATTCTTCGGACCATGCGAACTAATAGATATCAATGTTGAAACCAGAAACAAAAAAGTTCAAATTGGAGCCATTTTTTTTTCAGTTTTGACCACAGATTCGTGATTGGAGACCACACGGACCCTGAACTATCAATTTTGAAAGCAATCGGTTCAGAACTAAAAATATTAGAAGGTGACGAAATGAGAAATGAAAAAACCGGCCAAGTGTGGATCGGAGTCGCACACGAAGGGTTCCGTACCACCATACAATATAAAAAAACGAGCGTGACGTTAATCGAACTTAACCATTAATCGTCATTATCATGTAATTTAAGAATTATTATATAAAATATATTATTTCATTTTTATTTCGTTAGTTATTTAGAAGGCGCTCGATCTTCTCTGGCTAATCCGAAAAGTAATAACATGAATGCACTGATAGCTAGAGACAATTTTTATTACTTATTTTATCACAGTTGACCTTTGACTTTTAGTATCGATTGTGAAGAGAATAAGCTCTGCAAAGGAAAGCGTGAATTTATAGTACCTAGTAATACAATGTAGTTTTCATCATAAAATGTCTTTTTTTTAAAATTATCATTCACAATAACATCACAAAGAGAAAATGCATCTACTTTTCGCTTATTGGCCAAGCGCTATCTGTCATTTTCTATAGAATTTTTACAAAACTTTTACTTATAAAAGTACATTTTATAAGTTACTCTATTACTCGTTAAA
This sequence comes from Luffia ferchaultella, assembly GCA_949709985.1. Lineage (NCBI taxonomy): Eukaryota > Metazoa > Arthropoda > Insecta > Lepidoptera > Psychidae > Luffia > Luffia ferchaultella. Next base: position 15,675,577 of record OX453258.1, on the reverse strand, counting down.
TAATACAGTCTAGTTAGCTGTGATAATTTTCCGTTTAACTACGTTATATATACTCCTGTCATAAATTTTTTCAACATATCCAAAAACAACGGTTCAGCTGATAGAGGGGGGAGCAAAACAAAAATACAACAAAAACATATAACAAAGATTAGGACTTTAGGAGTGCATATTTCAACGACTGTTGACTTAAATAAAAAAATTGTTTGAAACCTTGATATCATTTTTAAGAGCTATCGTTTGGTACCTCTCGCGTTAATATACGATGAATTTTTTTTCGTACTTCAGTTACATGTATGGCGACCTATCCCAAAAAAATTTTTTTCTTAATTTCACTACGTCATTGTGTAGCGGTTCATAGATTACACCTACCTTCCAAATTTCATCTATATATTGCCAATAGTTTACGAGTAAAACGCCAGACAGACAGCCAAACAGATGGACGGACATGGCGAAACTATAAGGGTTCCTTTTTTGCCATTTGGCTACGGAACCTTAAAAAGTCACCTCATTTAATGGGAACTCGGCTTCGCCTCGTACCACAAAGAAATGCACTCATATTGCAAAACCTCTCATTGCATCACAGTGGCACAATATATTATTGTGAAAATATTTTTTACGAAAATTCATAAATTTTATACCTACTATACCGTAACATCCTAACCATCTAAAATGAAGCAACATTTATGTTGCGGCTTAAAACAATCCTGTATTTATTCCGTAATCCAAAATGCATCTCCAACTTTTTACCTACCCTTGCCACTGACAGCACCTGTCAGTCGTAGTCGCGCCGAGCCCGTGACAACACGAAACAAATATTTTATCCGCTATCATTCACGCGCGCGTGGCAATTACCTATTGTTTACGAGCGAGCTGAAGGTGCGAAAAATAACAAGGCAGTCCTTGGTGAGTCCTTCCTTCTATTACTAGTTTTAAGGCGAACAGATTGTCCCTCTAGAATAGGCTAGGTCAAGGATCATACCAAACGGAGTATCGCCGATATACGCCATCATCGAGCGATCCACATTTTATGAAATAACTTTTTTTACTTAATCTTTTACTTAATGTTAACCAAGCCGTAACATTAAAGTTGGTCCTTCGAGCCGGATACAACCTAGGGATTCATTTCAGTTCATAATATATTTCTTTAAATATCAAGTAAAAAATTATTTATCTACCTACCTGATATTTCATAATTTTTGTCGCTCGAAATATGTACTCGAAAAATATTTTATAATATTTTGCTATAAAATAGTGATTGTATCAGACCTGCAATCATTCTTTTTTCTTTCATATTTTTTGTGCAAATACCAATTTATTAAATAAGTTTTTTTAATACTAATTTTGTAACTTTATCTACGTAAGTGAAATTACATATTAAAGATATGAAAATGGAAGAAGCTAAATTAAAATCACTCATTTCTCAGCGTGAATATAGTTTTCGTATGATTCAAATTTTGTACGATCTATCGATCGAAGTAGCATCAGACAAAACCAAGTTAAAAGCGTTTTGGTCTAGATTCGATAAAATTGATTCAATTAGGGATGAATTTGTTGCTATAAATGAACAAGTTAATTTACTAAATTTAAAATTAATACCCGATTATCAGATTAATACACAACTTTTAAGCGCATACGATGAGCTATATTATAATATAAGAAGTGTTGCGAAGGAATTGTTATCGGAACATAAACCTTGCGAACCGGCCGCCGCACTAGGTCCGGCCGCGGATCCGCTCGGGCCGTATTCGGCCTCTTTATCAACATCGTTAGGTGATCATAATAGTAAAGCCGCCCAGCCACGGCTACCTAAAATAGAATTACCTAAATTCGATAGTAAAATAGAAAACTGGCAAACATTTTACGATACGTTTATAACATTAGTTCACGAAAATAAATTTATTTCGCCGGTTGAAAAGTTTCATTACTTGATTTCTTGTTTATCCGGACATGCGTTATCAATAGCAAAAGGGGTCCCAGTTACAAGCGATAATTACACTGTCGTTTTAGACGCCCTAGTTCAACGTTTTCAAAATAAAAGAATTTTGGCAGCTACGTATTTGGATAAAATTTTTAATTACGTACCTATTAAATCTTGCAATTTAAATGATCTGTTAAAATTATCAAACCTTATATCTGAATCGGTGAACGCACTTAAGGCGATGAAAATTGATAATTTAGGTGAATTTGTTTTATTTCATATGGCGGCTCGAGCACTCGACGCTGATACGCGGAAGCGTTTTGAAATTCAAAACAAATCTGAACTACCTACTTTTCAGGATTTACTCGAGTTTCTTCAAAACTACGTTAAAGTTTTAGAAACAACCGAAATAAATTCTTTTACTCATTCAAGTGCAGTCTCGCGTGCAGTTCAACGAAATGTCAAGCCCGGTTATCATAGAACTTTGAATTTAACTTCTCAAAATTATAGTAACGATAGCAAAAACTATAAATGCCTTTGTTGTAATTTAGCTCACAGTATTTACAAATGTCCGAAATTTCAGTCAATGGACTCACGGAGTAGACTAAATTTCGTGAATAATAAAACATTGTGTATAAATTGTTTACGTTCAAATCACTCTTCAGCTGATTGTAATTCAAAGACCGCTTGTCTGACGTGTGGTGCAAAGCATCATACTTATCTTCATGTTGAAACCGAACCTGAAAAGGTAAAGCCGTCACCTAGCGCAGCTTTTACTCACGCTAGCACCAGCACTCACGTGGGCCAAAGTGAAACACTAGTATTACTCGGTACTTGCGTCGTTCGAGTTCATTCACCTACCGGTCAACCTCATCTCGTACGTGCTCTGATGGACAGCGGGGCGCAGGACTGTTTCATGACAGTCGCCTGTGCTAGACGTCTCGGCCTGTCAATTCGACGCTGCGATCTTACTGTGGCTGGTGTAGGACAAAATGAAGTCCATCAAGTCAAGGGAGTGACGACTTGTACAGTTCAACCGAGGGACGTGGACGATCCACGTTTTTACATTCAACCTATAATTTTAAACAATATCACTACTAAAATGCCTACCGTCGAAATTCCTTCCATTGTTCGAAGTCACTACAAGCACTTAGTGTTGGCCGATAAAGACTTTGACAAACCAGGTCAAATCGACCTACTCATAGGTGCAGAAGTTTTTCACGACATCTACGATGGCCAACGTGTGGCTCCAGGACCGGGTCTTCCGGTGGCCCTCCATAGCGTCTTCGGGTGGATAGTTACAGGCAAACTGGATCAGAGCAATCGACCCCCGCAAACGGTCTCCGCTCTAGTTTCTTCGACGTTTCGCCTCGAAGAAGTAGTTCAACGCTTTTGGGAAGTTGAGGAACCTCCTCAAACTCAAATCACAGCTCCTGAGGACGACGAATGTAAAAATTTGTACTCCTCTTTAGTATCTCGTGATGTGGACGGTAGATACATAGTACCAATACTTATAAAACAACCTACTATGTCACTTGGAGATTCCTTTAAGCAGTGTTTACCACGTTTACTAAATCTAGAAAAACGATTGCTATGTAATGAACAACTTAAGATCGATTACATAACGTTTATGCGTGAATATCAAGAACTAGGTCATATGGAACCCGCATCAAATGGAAAGTATATATTACCTCACCATTGTGTTATTCGGCCAGAGAGTACTACAACCAAACTTCGAGTAGTGTTCGACGCCAGCTGCAAAACAAGCAATCAAAATTCACTCAATAACATTGTGTACGCAGGACCAAAATTACAAACAGGTATTGTCGACATTCTGACCATGTTTCGACTACACTCTGTAGTATTCACTGCTGATATATGTAAGATGTATCGGCAGATTCTCATTCGTCCTGAAGATCGCGCGTGGCAGCATATATTATGGCGCAACTCACCTGTTGAACCGATTCAAGAATTTGAATTAAAAACAGTGACGTATGGCGTAAGCAGTTCGCCCTATCTGGCCATACGTACGCTACGACAACTAGCTGATGATGAGGGTCATGAAACCTCACGCGCAGCAGAAGTGCTTCGCTCTGAAATATTTATGGACGACATAGCTACCGGAGCTTCTTCGTTGTCGGAAGCACTCGCACTTAAGGATGAATTGATTACTTTACTAGGAAAGGGACAATTTCAGCTACGCAAATGGAGCAGTAATTGTACCGACTTTCTTCAACAAATTCCAGCTGAGCACTATCAAGCTCCAAAACCATTTTCAGAAGAGAATAATCAATATGTGCTAAAAATTTTAGGTGTCCAGTGGGAGCCTACGGGGGACTACTTTACATATTCCGTGTCTCAAGTTCACGTCGAGTTTACGAAACGTTCCATACTATCTAACGTTGCTCGTATCTATGATCCTCTAGGCTGGCTAACTCCGATAGTTTTGTTAGCTAAACTGCTCCTTCAAAATTTATGGCGCTTACGTATTGAATGGGATGAACAGATCCCTCACGACCTTGCTAAAGACTGGCAAGAATTTGTTTCCGAGCTAAACAATTTATTTCGTATCAAAATCCCTCGCCTTGTTACATTGCCTCGTGCTGCACAATATCAACTAGTCGGTTTCTGTGATGGCTCGACTAAGGCTTACGGATGTTGTATCTATTTAAGAGCAGAAGCGATAAATGAAATAAAGGTAAACTTATTGATAGGAAAATCAAAAGTTGCACCTCTAAAAGTATTGACAGTAAATCGTTTAGAACTTTGCGCTGCGGCCTTGCTTTCGCGCGTAATGAAACATATGCATGAGTTACTTCAAGATAAACTAAACATCACTCAAGTTATCGCATTCACAGATAGTAGTACAGTTTTATCTTGGTTAAACACTGAGCCCCACAAACTCAAAACTTTTGTTGCTCATCGTGTGGTCCAGATTAATACTAATATAAACAAATCAAATTGGCGTCACGTGTCTACTCAGGAAAACCCGGCGGACTATAGTAGTCGTGGTCTCACCTGCTCACAGCTTACAGACTGCCTGAGTTGGTGGACAGGTCCAACCTGGCTGTCAAAAACATATGAACACTGGCCAAAAAATATACAAATCGAAATTGGTAAAGAATTACCCGAACAAAAAACTGTTACTTACCTGTGTCAATCTAAAGAAACATCGAATATTACAAATTCCACTTCTACAGTTGAACGATTGATACATAAGCTTTCTTCTTTCACGCGCATTCAACGTACTTTAGCATGGTGTCATCGTTTCATAAACAATTTAAAAGGCTCCAAAGTTAAACGTTCTTTAGGTTTTCTAACCACTACGGAACTTGAACAATCTCTTAAGACTATTATAAAATATGTACAAATATCTTCATTTCATAAAGAAATTAATTGCATTAAAATTAATCAACCATTGAACAGAACTATTCAGAAACTCTCACCATTCATAGATTCAGAACATTTGTTACGAGTAGGAGGACGACTAAATAACGTAAATATACCCTCGTATTCTATACACGCTTATCTATTACCAAAAAAATCAAGAATATCGGAACTTATCATTGATTATTTTCATGTATTGTATCTACACTGTGGACCACGCACTCTACAGTCACTCATACGACGTAAATTTTGGATTTTGGGTATTCGAAATCTAATTAGGTCACGTTTATCAAATTGTATAATTTGTTTTAAAGTGAAACCTATTCACTATCAACCAAAAATGGGCGATCTACCTGCTCCTCGTCTTGAACCAGACCGATGTTTTCAAAATTGCGGAATAGATTTTGGCGGGCCTTTCTTTATAAGAGAAAGTAGGAGAAGTCGCGCCCGTTCTTATAAGGTTTACATTTGCCTTATAGTGTGCCTTTCTGTAAAGGCCGTACACCTTGAAACCGTCACCGAGCTTTCTACGGCAGCCTTCATAGCAGCTCTTGATCGTTTCGTATCGCGACGCGGACTCTGTCAAAGTATCGTGACAGACTGCGGGACAAACTTCATAGGAGCAAAACGTTACCTAACAGAAATCGAAGCGCTTTTAGCACGTAGTTATTCAAATATTTCGGAACAACTAGCAACTCGCCACATCGTGTGGAAACTTAATCCCCCCGGAGCACCACATTTCGGTGGTATATTTGAAAGCGGCATAAAATCGACAAAATATCACCTACGACGTGTCATAGGCAATCAAATATTAACTCTAGAAGAATTTAACACAGTTTTAGTTAAAGTCGAGGCCATTTTAAATTCACGTCCTTTGTGTGCATTATCTACGGATCCTCGCGAAATAGACGCACTCACTCCAGGGCATTTCCTAGTGGGAGGACCGCTAGTATTGCTTCCAGAACCACGGCGCGACGATATCAATATGAAAGTTCGCACTAGGTGGCAATTGCTTCAAAAACTGAGTCAATGTTTCTGGCGTATCTGGCAACAAGATTACTTACATACATTGCAACAACGATCTAAATGGCTTACCACCAGTCATCGCAATTTAAAAGTAGGTGATGTGGTAACTATTGTTGAACCAAATTTTCCTCCTTTAGAATGGAGATTAGGCCGGATTGAACAAGTTCATCCCGGCAAAGACAAGATTGTTCGGGTTGTTACCGTGCGCACCGATACAGGTACACTCAAACGACCTGTCGTAAAGGTGTGTCCGTTACCTTTAAGTTAATTTAGATTTAAAATAATTAATTAAGCTTCTTTTATTAGTATCAAGGTAAACATCATTAGATTTTAAGTTTAATTTAAGTACTTAGTTAAGATTATTCTCAAATTTAAACTTTTCTTTTCGAGTACATATATTTAGTCCAGGCCATGCTCTTGGATGTTATGCTCTTTGAAATCCCTAGCTGATTTCAGGTGGGAGGAGATGTTGCGGCTTAAAACAATCCTGTATTTATTCCGTAATCCAAAATGCATCTCCAACTTTTTACCTACCCTTGCCACTGACAGCACCTGTCAGTCGTAGTCGCGCCGAGCCCGTGACAACACGAAACAAATATTTTATCCGCTATCATTCACGCGCGCGTGGCAATTACCTATTGTTTACGAGCGAGCTGAAGGTGCGAAAAATAACAAGGCAGTCCTTGGTGAGTCCTTCCTTCTATTACTAGTTTTAAGGCGAACAGATTGTCCCTCTAGAATAGGCTAGGTCAAGGATCATACCAAACGGAGTATCGCCGATATACGCCATCATCGAGCGATCCACATTTTATGAAATAACTTTTTTTACTTAATCTTTTACTTAATGTTAACCAAGCCGTAACATAAAAAGCCGTAAAGCTAACATAAAAGATAACTAGTTCTTCCATAAAAACAAAAATAAAATTAATAATGATCAAGACTAGTTATTTGCGTGTATTAGCGCCAAGTATGAGTGCATGGTGCAGATGCGCGTATAGTGGTAAGCAAGCTATGGTGTAAACACCTATTCTCAAGCACTCACCTTATGTAATTACGCCCTTAAGCCTATTAAAACCATAATCAACAACAGGCATTTTCTGTAATGATAGTCTTTTATTAATATATTTAAGTGCTCTACTGGGGTCTGTTTACTCAATGTTGATTGGACTACTAAGTACAATACCTTCCACACATTTGTCTCGTCTAGACTTGGACTAGGAAAGAAACGGGGTTGCAGCATATCAGCTCCAATGTCCAATTCTTCTTTGATTATCATCTCCTCACTGTCCGCATGTACCTTGTCCAGCTTTTCGTGGATAATTTCATCACCCTGCCAATCAAAATAAAATTCAAAATAAACTTTATAATTTTTTTTTCTTTGTTGAAAATATAGCTAAAACCGTTTTAAACAGATAAAATTTAATATTAGAAGCGCCACGCCGCCACCGGCAGATACGAATTTACAGCGATATGAGTACCCTCGAACCCACCCGCTGACACCTAAAATTTGCTACTGTGACATTACATTTGACTCGTTCTATCATAGATATAGTACCTACTATGATTTAAGGTTAAAATTTCATTAGTGTTGTTCAAAGAAAGTATGACATAGTATAATAATATTTAAATAGATGAAGCTGATATCAAGGCGCCTGTCTCTATGAGCAAATCACAAAGTTAATGATATGGTGTAAATAACGAATCCTCAATCCCTCTGATTCCTTCCAATCAGCTTAAAACTAGCTCAAGTACTTGCAAACTAGAGGTCAAAAGGAACCTCTGTCATGTTAAACGGTTATAGGGACTGCCGATAGAAGTGAAAACTTACTTTTAGTATTAAAATTTGAAATTTCATAATGTTTAATTTAAAATCATCAACATCAATCTGGTTATCACATCTATCCACATTGTGGTCCACCACTTTCGGTATACATTGGAACCATATAAACATGTAATTGTTGCTAGGAGTGTCAATAGATGTGAAAACCAGATTGATGTTGATAATTTTAATTTAAACATTATGAAATTTTAATACTAAAAGTTCTAAGTTTTCGCTTTATCGACAATCCCTATTTTCTTTTATTAACTATACCATAAAGGTAACTGGATTCGTGAATTTTTTTTAAATATAAACTGTAATACTATGATTATCATCTATATTTCTTGGTAATGAATGTACCATTGTATTTACTTCTATTGGAACATTTATTACCTGCCCATAGATTCCGAATTGAACATTAATATGTTGAAGTCTTCGAATTTAGAATATTTGAAACCATTATATACCGAAAGTGGTGGAATACGATTCTTATTAATTGTTATTAAGCAAGTTGAGCAAATTTTCACCTCAGCTAAACCAGCGTTTTTGAGCATTGTTCTTATAAATTGAATATTGGGAGTCATATCATTATGGACAAAAATTTACAAATCTTTTTTAAACCACAGTCTATCGCAAATGTCACAAACATGGCCAAAATTATTTTCAAGAAAATCTTTTTGAATTTCTCGGTGGGCACTGGAATTTTGCCTGAAAGAAGAGTATGTTTGTACAGATAGGTTATGTTGAGACCACATGTTTTGAATATTATTTTGAGCATCATGTGAAAGAATATTTTGAGGATTTGATGCATAGTTGCATTATTGGTTCATCTAATTGTGGAACATAATTTATTTGTGAAAAAAAAATCGTTTTAAATGTCGGTATTATAATCTGAGTATGATTTTGAAAAGTATAATTCATTTCGTATTGATGGGCCAGCAGCGCTAAGTGTATGAGTTGGTGGAATATATGGAACATTTCTTGTTGACAGGCCTGGAATTTGTGAGGTGTGGAAATTCTGACGTTCAGGAACATGCTTTGCAATTGTTTTTCATGGTTGATCTGTCTATAAATTAATCAAATTAACTGCTCTTTTATCTCCATATCATTTACTTTTTTGTTTGTCTTGTTCTTTACGACGTTTAATTATTATCTCCTCTTCAACTATTATACCACTTTTTCTCTTATCTCTATACCGCCGACACTTAACTTTATTTTGGAGTGTTTGAATGTCGGCATTATAATCTGAATATGATTCTAGAATGTATAATTCATTTCGTTTTTATGGGCCAGCAGCGCTAGATGTATGAGCCGGTGAGATATATGGAACATTTCTTGTTGACAGGCCTGGAATTTGTGAGGTGTGGAAATTCTGACGTTCAGGAACATGCTTTGCAATTGTTTTTGATGGTTGATCTGTCTATAAATTAATCAAATTAACTGCTCTTTTATCTCCATATCATTTACTTTTTTGTTTGTCTTGTTCTTTACGACGTTTAATTATTATCTCCTCTTCAACTATTACACCACTTTTTCTCTTATCTCTATACCGCCGACACTTAACTTTATTTTGGAGTGTTTGAATGTCGGCATTATAATCTGAATATGATTCTAGAATGTATAATTCATTTCGTTTTTATGGGCCAGCAGCGCTAGATGTATGAGCCGGTGAGATATATGGAACATTTCTTGTTGACAGGCCTGGAATTTGTGAGGTGTGGAAATTCTGACGTTCAGGAACATGCTTTGCAATTGTTTTTGATGGTTGATCTGTCTATAAATTAATCAAATTAACTGCTCTTTTATCTCCATATCATTTACTTTTTTGTTTGTCTTGTTCTTTACGACGTTTAATTATTATCTCCTCTTCAACTATTACACCACTTTTTCTCTTATCTCTATACCGCCGACACTTAACTTTATTTTGGAGTGTTTGAATGTCGGCATTATAATCTGAATATGATTCTAGAATGTATAATTCATTTCGTATTTATGGGCCAGCAGCGCTAAGTGTATGAGGCGGTGAAATATATGGAACATTTCTTGTTGACAGGCCTGGAATTTGTGAGGTGTGGAAATTCTGACGTTCAGGAACATGTTTTGCAATTGTTTTTGATGGTTGATGTGTCTGTAAATTAATCAAATTAGCTGCTCTTTTCTTATCTCTATACCGTTTACTTTTTTGTTTGTCTTGTTCTTTACGACGTTTAATTATTATCTCCTCAACTATTATACCATTTTTTCACTTGTCTCTATATCGCTGACACCTAACTTTATTTTGAAGTTATTTCTTTTTTCAATGTCATCATATTTTCCTCTTGATTTTTGTCACTATCCGAGGAAATCGCTCCTCCCAATTCTTCTTCATCTTCTTGCCTTTTTTTTCTTTTACCACCGTCTGAAGACATCGTCAGGATCAAGGATCTAAACAAATATGAAAAACGGATATTTAAAACAACCCTAATTCCATGACAATATTATTTCGGTAATTTCTAATAATAAAATCGAATGATATAAAATCATAGACAATCATTTTGCAAAAAATTGCAAAGCACATTTTTTCCCCAAATTAAATAAATAAATAATGATTTCGAAATATTAAATTATTAAATAATATAAAATATTTAATGGAATACAGTCAGAGTATTTTTCATCGTTTTAAACTAAAGATTTTAATAATATAAGGTAATAAACTATTATTCTGCATTAATAATCATATTTTAAACTTCAACACATTAATATTAAATTATTATTACATTACATAAAATTTTTAATTTCAAAATCCAAGATAAAATATGATTGATCATTTAGAAATCTGTTTTACCAAGATAGTAAGAAAAAGTCGTAAAATACTAATTGTGTGATGCATTGCAGAGGTTAAAATATTAGAAAATAAATAATATAAAATTTTCAAACGCCGAAATAAATATGAAGATTTAAAATATTCTCTGTTATTTATTTTTCATCTTAAAAATATTTGTAGGTAGGTATATGTATTTAGTACTCACTTTTGTACTGCACAAATATTTTTTTTAATATCCATCACTCTAAAGAACACGAATTCAGTTAATAAAACATTTACACTATTTATTATTTATTATGACATCTATCAGCAGAGACTTGCAATTCATTTTCAAATTTCACATGTAATTAAGCATGTACTGTTGATGTTGGCTGATGTTGTCTGAATTGTATTATTTAAACAATAGATGGCGCTATTATGAGTATGTCATGACGCGAATCCATAAGATCGACCCCTACCGAAAAAGCCAATGCGGCTTAAGTTTTCACTTTAAAAAAATCTGTTTAAATATAACGACGTTCGAGGACGGACGGACGAAAGTAAACGGCACGCGCGTCACTTCTGTACATAAACTAGTTGTTCTTGATAAATATACAAATCACATAACGAACTAAACGTTTTTATTCCGATACCCTAACAAGACCGAGATGTAATCCAAGTTCGGTAAGTCCCAAAAAAACGCAATTTACCAAGGGTGAGTAAATTTACGAGTAGTGCCAAATTTTTACGGTAGCAGTACAGTTCCAATCAAACTGTATAGCGGATGTGAACATAGGCACAAGGCGCGCCGCAGTAACCAGTTTTAGGGGTAGCGGGAGGCAGTGGAGCGAGAGGCATATGACTGAACCTGCGCAAGCACGCATAAAGCGTTGTATTCCGATCCGCCATAAAGTTTGATTGGAACTATACTTTTGTACCACAACTGATGAACTAAAATTATTAAACAGAAAATAAAACAAACCTGACTGCTAAACCACTTAACTGAAACGCTATTTCACTACATATTATTAAAAAAAAACCTTTTTAACATCCGAAAAAAATTAAAAAAGAAAAAATAATCCTTTCTTATTATTTAACCTTAGAAGCTAAGTTCTTAAACTAATGTACTTATTCCTAAGTAATTTTCAGTCGGCGCCAAACAAGCGTTCAAGTTTCACCGAGTCTTTACATTTAAGGTAATTTAGTTCATTCATTGTTTGGCGCCGACTCAAAAAAAGAATTTTCCAAATCGAACTACCTCCTCCGTTTTTTTCCTCGCTTGATAGAGTCCCCCGCCGCGTCTGCCCGTCTGTCTGAACGCGATAAACTCAAAAACGAACGAACGGATTGGCATATGGTTGACACCAATGGATGGAGTGATTCAAGAGGAAGGTTGATGTGTATAACTTAATGTTTTGTGCAAATTAATTGAAATATGACGATTATTGTTGAAGACGGCGGAAAAAATTTAGCCGGCTGGGAGTTTTCATCGAAAACGCTGCCTAATCCTTTTGAGATATAACAAAATAATGCATGGAGGAATTGTTTATTTTTTATAGAACTACAAAAAAGTCCGTTATTGCATATGTCTATCTTTTATAGATAGCTTACTATACCTAATTTTATGTTTAAAAAAATGATGTCATACAATGAGGTGACTGAAAAGCAATTTATACAGATATGATATTAATCCTTATCAAATGAAATACGTTATTTACCATTAGAATTTCATGTACATTATAATTGACTATACACCATTCAATTTAAATTGATTTCTTCGGAGTTATCGAGAAATAAAAACTATGGCGCGGCCAGTGGCCGCACCGGCGCGGCGCGCCGGCCGGGGCCCTACACCGACGAGACTCGCGTTATGTAAAATTAGGCAGAAATTATCAATGTTGTATACATAGAAATATTGTAGTTTGTTTTTATGTATTAATCCTTTAATTTTTCAGATATTTATGGAATTGGAAATAAAATACATTAAGAATATTTCAAGTAACATGAATTTATGTTACATTTAAATCTAATTAAATCCAATCCACATGTTCGACGCAACAAACTGATACGACACTACGACAGAAAAAACACTACGGCTTATATGCTCCGCTACCCGTGCAAAGCCAGGGCGGGTCGCTAGTACTATATAATTTAAATTGAACAACATACCTAGAATGCACCATGTAATGTTTTTTTTCTGTCTGGTACCTACCTTCTTAAGCAAATATTAAAATATACTATCATATATGACTTGAACCATATAAAGTATTGCAGGTCCTGAGGACAAACAAAAACTACAAAACGTATTTGTTGTAAAAATCTTTATTTTCACGTAAAGACCATAGCAAAACATATTTTTGTTATTGGTTTGTTTGTTCCCGCGCCGCCTGCAATCAACCATATACCATTAAAGTCATATTTATATGGTACTATATTTTAATATCTGCTTAAGTAGGTAGCGGGCCAAAAAACATTGCACGGTGCATTCTATGTTGTTCAAACCAAACAACCAAAAGTAACAGGAAAATTAGAAGTGCCATTTTCAAGTTACGGCATGACTAATAAGTCAATTTCAATATATTTCTCGAAAATGTCTTCCATTTACCATGCTGAATTGTCGCTAGTTATGACATAAAGGTCCGAACGGTTGCGCTCGAAGCTCTAATATGGGGTTTCAATCTCAAAAGAAAGTTAAACGTTCTGACCAAAATACTTTTACATGTTTCTATCCTTAGGATCTTAAAAGTATGTCTTCGAAACTTTACTACTATAGCATAGGGTGCCTACTTTTACCCTTTTACAATCCTAATAAACAGAAGTTATTTTGTGTAATGCTAGTCTTTTATTGACACATTAAAGTGTCCTACTGGGGCCTGTTTACTCAATGTTGATTTGGCTACTAAGTACCTTATACATGTCTGTCTCGTGCAGACTTGGACTATGAAAGAATCGGGGTTGCAGCTCATCAGATCCAATGTCCAATTCTTCTTTGATTATCATCTCCTCACTGTCCGCATGTACCTTGTTCAGCTTTTCGTCGATATTTTCAACTCCCTGTCAACCAAGATAAAGTTTAAAATGAAGTTATTTACAGATAATTGTAATTGCTTTCTTTGGTTAAGGATATAGCAAAATTAGTTTTTAAATACATAAAGCTTAATATTAGAAGTGCGCGACAAACTTTATGGCGGATCTGAATACGAGTCGGATACGAATGTACAGCGATATAAGCACACCCATTGACACCTCAAATTTGCTACTGCAACGTTGATCATTGTCCATGGTCACTCCACATTGAACTCTATTTTCAATTTGGCTGCAGGCTGCTGTTTTATCGAGTTAGGTATAAGCACAGTGCCTGAAAAGTAAATCTAACTTATTATTATCATTACTCATATGATATTATAATCTGTTCTATAAAATGGCAGCCCACATCTGTTTGATCAAAAGTATAATAATCATCATAATTATGATTATAATACCTAAATGTACTACCAAAAATCCTAGTCGTGTTATGAGGTCTCTCAAATTCTGAATTTCACCAGCACATAGAGGAGACGGACGTCATCTCGGCACGGTTATACGATTAGTTTAAATTCCTGATCTGTCAACATTAATAAGGGCAAATTCGGTCCAGGCAACTTTAAATTATTAAATTAATTTTAACATATAAAAATGAAATTATTAATATTAGTATATTAAAAAAATAAATTGATGAGTTATGGTAAAAATCAAGCTTTGTTTATCACTACAATAATAATATTTGTTGGTGTCAGAATACGCATTGGAAGTTACAAATTTTGGATATTGCGATAACTATTGGTACCAAAATATATATAGGAAAAGAGTTGTTCCATCTGTTAAAAAAAAATTAACAATTTTAATTAAAATTAATTTTTAAAAATACGAGTGTGCCACACGACACGACCAGATAAAAAAAAAATTTAATTTATTATGGGTTTTCATTGATAAATTCATATTTTTGAATTGATTTTTTATTTTTATTCATTATTTTCATTATCCGATACATCAGACATGTGCAATCAATTACAGTAATTACTGTGGTTGATTGCACATTGTGGTTGAATATGCGCCATTTCAAAAATCCGTACTCTCGCCCATAGTCCTAGCGACCGGATTTTTGAAACGGAACGTAGTCAGCACTACCTTCGCTGTGGTGTTAAAAGTCAGAATAGGGCCACCTCTCGCGGCCGACCCGTCTCCCCGCGCCAACTGCCCTCACCACCCCTTGCCCATATTTTTGGTGTTTGCGCAAGTATCTGGTGCTAACTTGAGAGCCTTTCAGTTTGGTGGCGAGTATAGTAAATAATTTTCAAGGCGGCAACCTTTTTAAAGTAAATAAAACTCAGGTACTTGTTTATTTGGGTCTGCGTTTATTTATTTTTATTTTAAATAGATCACCGTCAAAATTAGTGAATCTAATGAAGAAATACGATACATTTTAAAATTTTACTATAAAAAAGGAAATGTAAAATGCGAAAAAAATTTGTGAGGTTTATGGCCTTAAGGGGGCAATTACAAAAAAACGGCATGTTTAGGTACATTTTTAGGAAGTTTGGAAAGGTATATGGTCATAAACCTAATTCTAAAATAAAGATCAGTTCTTAATTTACAATTGTGTTAGAAAACATTTGCATATTTTACACTCTTTCACACTGAAAAAATATTATTTTGTAACCCACTTTTGCCGAAATCTCGGAAAATTAACATTTTTCGGTACATATTACACCATCATCACAAGGTTTTTTGAGATTAAAAAATCATTTAAGTATTGTTAATACTTCATCCTTTCTTTCTGTTAGAGGAAATTTTGATAATAAACGGAAAAGTGGCAGAAAAAAATCATCAATAATATGCAATTTCACCGAAATTTCGCCATACTATTTTGTATGAACTGACAGCACACTGACAGCATAAAACCAAGCGCACACGGTATCGTGCTTCAGACCGCTCCGAGGAGCGCTATTGAAAGGTCGGGTGTACGTCTTTGTTTCTCTCCGATCAAATGCTGTACGTATGGTAAAGTTGAACTCAATCAATCTTGAGACGTGGGTGAAAGTAAAAGTGAATGGGCATCTTTGTATGGGCTGCGTACCCAGGTTGTATCAAGTTGTGGTATATGTCATTTTAAAGGTCGTATCAATAGCTTTATTTTATAGTATGGCACCAACCATGAAACACGTGCAAGGAAATAACTATGAGTTATTTTATATCTCATATAATGAAATGTTATTTTTAGTGTAAATGTTACTTATTGTACAATATTACTTTATTACTAAGCATACCTACTATACGGTTACCAATCGCTATTCCACCGCCGCTTGCACACCTACATACTCTTAAGACTGGCCAAAAAAATTGCAGGTTTTGCATAGGCTTCGTCTCCATGCTGTATCTAGTGTAGGCATGTTGTTCTTGGATTTCTTATTAAAAAATATAATTAAAGGCTAGTATTGCGTAGGTCGAAATAATTAAAAAAAAAATATCATTGAACTAATAATCTAGATCAACAATTATATCATCTAAAAAAGTTGCTGGCAACAATATATAATTTTGATGCCTCGCCCACCCCAAATACCATATAATGCTTATTATATGTGAACATGTGCCGACTGTTCTTCGCCCTATTAGGCACGAACAGTAATTATCGACTCCCTTCCCGTCGTTATTGTAGTTACTACAATATAGGAGTAATATATCCGATTCGACACATGACAGGACTGAATCCAACCTTTAGTAGTATGTATGTGTGTGGGCAGGGCGGTGTAAGAGTTATACTGACAGGTAGCCGCAACGCACAGTATGCTATATAACATGGTAAATAAAATAATATAAGTAAAAAATAAAAACCGACTTCAAAAACATAAACTAAAAAGTTAAAAATAAAATTTTCACTTTAAAGAAAGGAGCATTAACAGGCGGCATATAGTTAATGAAGTCGGTGCCTACTCACTCAGACACTTTAAATTGTGTTCCATATTTGTTATAGTTATAAATATATAATTGTTGTAACTGTTATTACCTGGTAAGTACCCATTTAAAGTGTCTGAGTTGGCACCGACTTCATTAACTATATGCCGCCTGTTAATGCTCCTTTCTTTAAAGTGAAAATTTTATTTTTAAATTTTTAGTTTATGTTTTTGAAGTCAGTTTTTTTTTTTAATTATTTTATTTTTCAATTTTTAGTTGAACGCATCTGTAACTTATTTGTATTAAGTATAAATGGGGCTACTAAACGCGCTACTCTAATGAGACAGCACCGCGATTACGCAACGTAAATTCATTGTCAAATTGACGAATCAGCATGCCTAGTAGGCAGTGGTATTCCTATGTAAAACTTCAATCTTAATTATTATTTTTGTGCGAACTGAACATTTTGGCATATTCAACCGTATGACGGAAGCTCAACAAAAGGTAACTGCTGTAAATCGTTGAGGAATTCCCCCAACTGTTTATGGTCTTCATCATCAGACCTGTTATGGCACTATAACTCATATGAGTGCAAAGTTCTCTTCAATAGAAATGAATTAAGTCCAAACACCAGGTAATTGCTGTAAATCGTTAAGGAGTTCCCTCGATTGTGTATGGTCTCCATCATCAGATCTGTAATGGTACTTATAACCCATATGGGTGCAAAGTTCTCATTAATAGAAATGAATGAAGTCCAAACACCAGGTAATTGCTGTAAATCGTTGAGAAGTTCCCTCGATTGTGTATGGTCTCCATCATCAGACCTGTAATGGCACTTATAATCCATATGGGTGCAAAGATCTCATCAATAGAAATGAATCAAGTCCAAACACCAGGTAATTGCTGCCAGTCGTTGAGGAGTTCCCTCGACTGTCTTTCAGCTCCATCATCAGATCGACTCCCGACCTTCATTAAATAGTACTAGTAGTAGTACTTTATCAAAATACTTAAAATACGATACTTTAAAATACGATTTTCGAAGGTTGCCCTCGATTTCTCTGGGATGCCATCATCAGATCCTGGTTTCCTTATCATGGTACCATTTCGGAGATATCTCCCTTTCACAAAAAAAAAAATCATCCAATTCTGTTCATAAACAACGAAGTTATCCCTGAACACACATAAAAAAAAAACATATATACGGTCGAATTGAGTAACCTCCTTCTTTTTTGAAGTATTTAAATAAAAATTAAATAATTTTAAATTTAAATTTCAAAGGCAGTAATTAAATAATAAGTTGGTGTCATACAATAAAATGAAGCTATTATTAAGACCTTTAAAATGACATATGTCACAACTTGATACACCACTGGGTACAGTGCCGTCTTTACGCAAAGTCCTAATAGGCCCGGGCCTAGGGCCCCAGGCATGTTGGGGGCCCCCCAATCGCAAAAAATCATTTACAATCATCTTTTAGAAAGAACGTTGAATAACAAATGGTAAGCTTTAAAACCTCCATAGTAATAAAAATAAAGTAATTAATTACGTTAGTCATTTAATTTATAATATAATATTTATTATGTAATATGGAAATGTAACATTACAATTTTTTTCTTGATTTTTTGTGAGCGAAATCAGAAATTATGTCTTCAAAACTTATATTATTTAAAATGTCCGATTCTATAAACATAATCGAAAGATAATTTAATCGAGGATTTAACATGGCATTTCGATGATCATTTTTTATAAATTTTAAGGCTGAAAATGATCTCTCGCCGCTACAATTCGTGACCATCATGCTTAAAAAAATTCGTAAACTTATTTCTATATTAGGAAAAGTAGATTTTAAACATTCTTTTTTAATTTGGGTGTGCAAATGTGAGAAATCTAACTGTATATCTTTTCTAGTTTCTAGCAAATAATATTTAAACTGAATACATTCAGAAATTAAGTTTTCTTCTGATAAATCGTTATCACATTTTTTTGCTAACTTACTACAATTTTCCATTATCGAATCTTCAGAGAGATTACGTAAGTGTGTTTAATTAAATTAAATTTAAAATTAAATTTAATTAAATTCCGCGCCGCGCCGCATATAGCAGTCCAGCCGCGCATGCGCGCGCTACCAGAGCAGAGCACGCGGTAAATTTGAAAGTATTGAAAGACACTGGACAAACTTTACACGAAGATAATTTTAAACCGAACTTGAAATAATTCTAAACAGATATTTTTTACACAAATAAAATCTACAGATTTATTACGCAGAATTTTTTATCTACACTATAGCAAATATCTTACAAATAATTTAGGGTTATTTTTAAATAAAATTTGTGTCTGGTGTCATTTGAAATAGTTGCTTATGTGCATAATTAAGTGATTATGATCTAAGCTTCTATAAAAGCGACTTACAACTATAATGTTACGCTATAAGACTTAAGGTTTTGATATTCGAAAGGTTTAATTTATTCTACATTTATTGGGGGCGGGCCCCGTCGATACTTGGGCCTAGGGCCTCATACCTTGTAAAGACGGCACTGACTGGGTACGAAACCGCCCATTGTCTTTTATAATATTTTATGAATTGAATTAGTTTGAATTATTTTTTTTACCAAGGCGGAAAGCTATTAAACTTAAAATAAAAATCTTACACTATATATACAATGTACATAATATATACATTACCGAGTTGACCAACTAATAATTTTTTTATGATAAAAAAATTAAATTAAAACATATGTAAAAAGTGGTGACCTCTTGGAATGGTGTAATTATTTTAATTTTAATACGCTTTTATAAGTTCCACCTGTATGTTTTTTTGTATCTAATGGAATCTTTAAACGCGGTTGTCACCCACTTCCACTGAAGATATTGGGCTGAAATTCAGAATACATATGTAACTTCGATGACAATACACTAAAATGATAAACATAACTTGATGTTGCAGCCAGGATTGTTTCCTCATAAGGATACTCTTCACCGGTTAATAGCACGAACACGAAACTTTGTATGTAGGTTGGATTTCGATAGTTATCCATGATTTTCACTATAAACTGATGCACCACGATAATTTGTTAACGAGGGAACTCCTCAGTAGTTAGATTAGCACCGACATGAAGCTTTGTGTCGGTGTGTATCATTTCATCGTGTTATAGGTAATTGTGAGTTCCACCTTTATGTTAGTAAATTTTGATGGAATGTAGTTTAAAAAATATAAAGACTAAAAAAAGAAAAAAAATAATATGTTAAAAAAATATTATAAATTACACTTTGATAGACAATCGAACTTTAAAAAAGAAAATAAGTAGAAAAAAAATAGAAAATTAATGTAATTGTGAAAAATCGTGGAGTGCAATGAAATATTTAAAACAACTGATATCGGGCACCCCACGTTTTGTCACAATAACATTATTTTTCCTCATTAAACACTTTATTCTTATTCCAAAAGTTATTACGCTACTGCATAGCTTCTATCGCGGGCCTTTGAGCGCGGGGACCGAATCGAGAAATTCCGTAACGAAAAAAACCTCACGCTTATAATCAGTGCAAGAAAATAGGAGTGCATAAATCGTTAAGAGTGATTACTGATCACTGTACGTCGACCGAACTACCTCTAATTTATGCGATCCTGGTAATGCGCTTATAATACCACTACGCATGGAATCGCGCCATTGTCGCGCTGGACCACAGACAAAATTGTCTGTGACTGGGACCCACATAACTTATTAACGTCAAATACCATTGTGACCTACTTGACTATAATCTCCACGTGCTTGTTGTTCTCCTAGTACAAGGTGGCAATATGAATAAGTCTTTGTCCGAATCAAACTTAAACGACTCGATTCTGCTTGAACCAACTATTACCCCATCAAGGTCTTCGTTCGTGCGAAAAAGAGAAAAGAACACGACAGTCCCTCTGATTTATCGCAGCCTAGCACTAGTACTGGTAACAATGAGTTGTCCGCATTTAAGGAAGAAATGCGGTCTTTTTTTATTAAATTCTTGTCGTTGGGCAGCAAGTAACGATGCAAACATCCCACACATTTCTTCCTTAAATGCGGACAACTCATTGTTACCAGTACTAGTGCTAGGCTGCGATAAATCAGAGGGACTGTCGTGTTCTTTTCTCTTTTTCGCACGAACGAAGACAGAGTTTGGTGGGGTAATAGTTGTTGGTTCAAGCATAATCGAGTCGTTCAAGTTTGATTCGGACAAAGACTTATTCATATTGCCACCTTGTACTAGGAGAACAACAAGCACGTGGAGATTATAGTCAAGTAGGTCCCAATGGAAGTATATTGTTTGACGTTAATAAATTATGTGGGTCCCAGTCACAGACAATTTTGTCTGTGGTCCAGCGCGACAATGGCGCGATTCCATGCGTAGTGGTATTATAAACGCAGTAGGTACCAGGATCGCATAAATTAGAGGTAGTTCGGTCGAAGCACACTCACGGAAGTAGGAGACGCAAACGACGACGAGGCGGCGATAGGCGTATGCACACGCACCGAGCACGAAGTGACGTAATCACTCTTAACGATTTATGCACTCCTATTTTCTTGCACTGATTATAAGCGTGAGGTTTTTTTCGTTACGGAATTTCTCGATTCGCTTCCCGCGCTCAAAGGCCCGCGATAGAAGCTATGCAATATAGCTTAAAAAGGAATTTTAACTAAAAAAATAGGCTTTTTCTAAACTTACTTTTTTTATTACGATTCGTACGACATTCAAAATATTAAAAAAAACGGAACCCTAAAAGATTTTTTATTGTCTAACTATCTGTACAACAAAAACCAGGAACTCAGGAATGGCTTGAAGTATAAAGTTCTAATTAACCTCAACAGACATTTATATGTCTGTCCTCTTGGTCATTTAATACCAATTCAAACTAGCATAAAAAATGGCTTTAAGCTTATAAAAACTTAACTAGGCTTTTCTAAATAACCAACCTATTTTGTTACGATTCTTCTGTACTTCAAAATGAAAAAAAAACGGAACCCTTAAAAGATTTTCATTGTCTATCTGTACATCAAAAACCAGGAACTCAGGAATGGCTTAAAGTATAAAGTTCTAATTAATCTCAACAGACATTTATATGTCTGTCCTCCTGGTCATTTAATACCAATTCAAACTAGCATAAAAAATGGCTTTAAGCTTATAAAAACTTAACTAGGCTTTTTTTTTTCTAAAGGTATATTACGATTCTGTACTTCAAAATGAAAAAAAAAACGGAACCCTTAAAAGATTTTCGTTGTCTATCTGTACATCAAAAACCAGGAACTCAGGAATGGCTTGAGGTATAAAGTTCTAATAAATCAAAACACTAAATGTCTGTCCTCCTGGTCATTTAATGCCAATTCAAACTAGCTGAGATAACCATTTCAAAGGCTTTTCTTAAATTACTTATTTATTCTTGTAATTCATTCAAAATATAAAAAAAAGACGTGTGGCACTCGAGGACTGCCGCGGTAAAGCTATTGCATACATTTTGTATCAACTTATGCAATTATAATTATTTATTTATTTTATTTATGCAGTATTAAATCTGAGTTACTCCTAGTCGCGCCTAAAGAAGTTTTACTTCAAAAACAAAGAAAAAGAAATACTGCATAAATAAAATAAATAAATAATTATAATTGCATAAATTGATACAAAATGTATGCAATAGCTTTACCGCGGCAGTCCTCGTTTTCTTCTTTATAGATCGATTTGGTATTAAAGTGCAAGTTTCTTATTTTTTTTAAACTATAATGTTTTTAGAAGGCGGTCTGAATGATCGTGAAATTTGAAGGGCAAGTTAGTCAAAACAGGGGTGTTCGCGCGGTTTCTCTATTTATAGAAATAAATAATGGTGGGATCTAAGGGCGCGAGCGGGTTGCTTTTTGCGGTTTACGCATGCGGTGCAAACAGAATGCTCGCTTGTGATTGGTGTAAAGTAAAAAGATTTAGTACTGTAAAATACAACATTGTGGTACAAGTTTCGATGTCATAAAGAACGTGTTAATAGTAACTGTATTGACAAAAGTATTAATCGTTGTTGTAATAACGCATACAGACTTGTTTTTTTTTTTGTAATGTGGACCAAATAATAATAAAATTTTAATCTATACGAAACAGACTTTTTTTAGTAGTGTTAGGCCCAGAAAGAAAGAAGTTCAAAATTGCAGACACTATTTTCAGTTTTGACCGCAGATTTGTGAAGGGAGACCACATGGACCCATAGATATCGATTTTGAAAGCAAGCAGTTCAAAAACTAAAACAGATTCAAAGGCAGTAATTTTTTTTTAGTTCTGAGCACAGATTCGTAATCGAAGACCATATACCGTAATCTTAGACATTTATTTTGAAAACAATCGGTCCAGAATCAAAAATAGTAGAATTTGACGAAATGGGAAATTAAAAGGTCACCTCATTCAATGGGACCTCGGTTTCGCCATCGCCACATATCACAAACAAAATGCACTCGTATTGCAAAACTCCTCATACGATAACTGTGGCACAGTATAGTATTGTCTAATAATTTTTTTTTATGGAACTTTAAAAGACATCGTAACCCACACCCATAACACAAGCTTTGCTTAGTTTGGGACTAGATAGCGCTGTGTGGGATGTCCCAGGTATTATTGTTATCACTACATATTATAAAATAAAGTCTCCCGCCGCGTCTGTCTGTTTGTCTGAACGCGACAAACTCAAAAAGTACCGAACGGATTGGCATATTATTGACATCAATGGACAGAGTGATTCAAGAGAAAATTTGTTGAAATATGACGATTATTGTTGAAGAAGTCGGAAAAAAATCAAGCTGGTTGGGAACTTTCATCGAAAATGCGGCCTAATCCTTTTGAGATATAACAAAATAATGTATGGAGGAATTGTGTCTCTTTTATAGAACTAAAGAAAAGTCCGCGATAGCATATGTCTATATTTTATGGATAGCTTACTATACTATTTTTATGATGTAATATGATGAGGTGATTGGAAAACAATTCATACGGATATGGTATTAATCCTTATCAAATTAAATACGATATTTACCTTCAGCATTTCATGAACATTATGATCGCCATTTGTATTCTACAATTTAAATCAATATCTTAGGAGCCATACCGGACGACGCGACACACGTGGTTAGGCTGAAGTTATCAATGTTGTATACAAAGAAATATTTTAGTTTGTTTTTAGGTATTTATTCTTTACTTTTTCATATATTTATAGAATTCGAAATAAAATACATTAAAAATAATCCAAGTTGGACGAACTTGCGTTACATTTAAATCTAATGAAATCCAGTCCACATGTTCGACACAACAAGCTGATACGACACTACGACCGTAAAAACATTATGGCTCTGCTACCCGTGCGAAACCGGGGCGGATCGCTAGTTATTATATAAAATAAAGCAACATTAAAAACCTGACATAAAAGAAAACTAATTTTTAAATAAATAAAAATAATAATGATCAAGACTAATTAGTTCTGGTATAGAGCCAAGTATGTGTTGCCTATGGTGCAGATGCGCGTGTAGTAGTAAGCAAGCTGTCAAGTAAAACCTATTTTCGAGCTGTCACTTTTTGTACATACGTCCTTAAAGCGGTATCAGTAAGAGTAGCACAAAGATGGTTTAAACGTTTTCAATTTGGGATTTTTGGTGTCAAAGATGCACCTCGCTGTGGTCACCCTGTCACGGCTAAAATGGACGCCATTTTTGAAAAAGTGGAGCGAGGTCGGTATATCAGTAGTTACGATAAAGCTGAAAATTTGGGTACTCATTTGCGATTCTTCATTAAGAGTCATGAAACCAAACCGTTTTTGAAGAGATTGATAACTAGTGATGAAAAGTGGATCAAGTAAGATAAGAACGTGTGAAAAAGGTCGTGGTCAAAGATCGGTCAGGCTTCACAGACTGTGGCGACACCCGGGCTAACTTGCAATAAGGTGATGCTGTGTGTATGGTAGGATTGGAAGGGTATTGTTCATTATGAGCTTTTACCGGCGGGCAGACCCATCGATTCTGATCTCTACTGCTAACAACTGATGAGATTAAAGCAAGAAATTGAGAGAAAGCGGCCGGAATTAGTCAATTTTTAATTATAATAATAACTGGGACATCCCACACAGCGCCATCTATTCCCAAAGTATTATGCTTGTATTATGGGGTACTAGACAACTGATATACATAAGTAAATACTATAATTTTTTTATAATATGTACATATATAGATACTTTTTACACCCAGACATGGAACAAATAGACATGTTCATGTGCACAAATATATATTTGTCCCGGGCGGTAGTCGAACCCGCGACCCTTGGCTCTGCAGTTGGGTCTCTAACCACTCGGCCAACTAGTCAGTCGTCAATCAATAGAAAGGGTGTGATCTTTCGTCACGATAACGCTAGACCTCACACATCTTTAGTCACTTAGAAAAAATTAAGAGTTTGGCTGGGAGGGGTTAATGCATCCGCCATATATCCCTGACCTTGCACCTTCAGATTTTCACCTGTTTCGGTCTCTTCACAAATCTTTAGACAGTATCAGGTTAACATCAAGAGAGAACTGCCAAAACTACTTGTCGCGTGTTTTTGATCAGAGGTCCCAAAATTTCTACAGCAACGGGGTCATGTTACTACCTACAAAATGGCAGACAGTCATCAAACAAAATGGCACATATATATTGTAATTAAATGTAAGTAAACTTTGAAGAAAAAAAATGTCTTGAGTTTTCATATAAAATGCGAAGAACCTTTTTCCCCGACCCAATATATACTTCATAGTCCTGTAAGTAAACATCTTTTTTGCATTTCTTAGCAGATGGGGCCCTAAGACACCTACCATATGTTAATTAAATTTATACATAGTGTATATTTAATAAATGAGTTAATGTGTTGTATGTGATAAATAGTTTTTGTTGTTAAGCTAGTTATGTCTAACCGAACCCTCATCAACAGTGCATAGGATGCGTAGACATAAACATCCGATCACGCCACTTAGCGACCGCCGCGCCAGTGCAGTCTTTATCGTTTCAGAGAAGTGTTTGTCGAAACGCTTTCCATTACTCATACGCGGGCAGAGTCCGCCATGTACCTATGTCTGAATATCGAACGATGTATCATTCTTGTGTTAACCTTTGTAGAGTTAAACTGTCTTCAGTAATAAAATAAATGTTTTTAAAAAAGTCTTTGTCTGATACTGAAACTTGACTGGCGCAGCCGGTAGGATATAGTCAGCTAATATTCTTGCTCCGTGTTCACCCCAAATTCGCGTCAACACGTCGCTTAAAGAAAAGCTTTCGTTTCAACGATTTAGACTATATTACGTACCATCAAATAAATAAGTCAAGGCAAGACAAAACAACTGAAGACAAACACAAGTTTCACTGGAGGACAATATGGAGACACACAGCCTGTGAGTACAATTTCATTCACTTCCTGTAATTTTCCTGTCTTTCCTTTTATAATATATGTATGTGTTATCAGAGACCGAACATCGCTCAGATAATACCCGTTTTATTATCGTAACACATCTACGATTTAAAACTCAAATTAAATTTAAGAGAAAAGTGAAAATTAAATATTTTATGAATTGAATATTATATGAGTTAAATATTACTCGAATAAAATATATGAATGAATTTGAAATAAATTAAATATTAAATTGAATATTAATTTGAAAACATTTAAATAAATAAATATTGAATTAAATTTTATATTGCTTGAATTATTAAAATAAAATGGAAGGAATACGACTAGTACCTAAAGAAATATTATGTATCGTACCTAAGTTTGACGGTGACGAAAAATTGCTTAATTTATTTGTCAAAAAGGCAGAATATGTTATAAGAATATTTAGAGGTAGTGATGCCCAAAATCAGTCCTTATTTCATTGTATTACAAGCAGATTAATAGGTAAAGCCGCGGCGCTTATTAGCGAACGCGACGACATCGAAACATGGGACGACTTAAAATTAGTTCTATCCCAACACTTTGGTGATCCTCGAAGCGAAGAGTGTATCGCAATCGAGTTGGAATCTTTAAAAATTAAAAATGGCGAATCCTATTTAGATTTTAGCAATAGGATACAGTTTGTACGAAGCACATTAATATCTAAAGTTATTTTGTTGAACGACGTTAACTTACGAGAAAGCAAAATTATTATATATAATAATCTTTCTTTAAATGTATTTTTATACAATTTACCAGAGGATATGATAAGAATAGTTCGTTTAAAGAACCCTTTGAATTTAGAAGACGCATTAAGTATTGTACTCGAGGAAGTCAATTTCCAATATCAGTATAATGCTCGAAATAAAATGTTAAAACCTTTGAATCAGTTAAACAAAAATGAACCGTCTACACTCAACAACTCTTACATAAATAAATTTAATACACAAAATAAAAATTATTTTAAATATCACACAACTCCTCAACCGCAAAAACCTAATTTCTTTAATACTCCAAATAATAATTTTAAATTCGGAATTCCTCATCAAAATGCAAATCAAAACCAAAATCAAAACTTTAAATTTGGCATTCCACCGCAAAATAATCAAAATAAATTTAAATTTGGTATTAAACCCCAATACGGTCAATTTAGAAACTATACCAACAATCAACAATATAATCAACAGCAAAATCGTTTCGGTATGCAACAGTGGAACCAAAACTTTCCACAAAGGCAAGCACCGCAGTTCCAAAACAATGACGTATCAATGCGCACTGCACCGCCTCTAAGACCTCAACCATATAATAATCCGCAGAGATTTCCCACCAACGAAATAGAAGTCGAACAAGAATGTTACGACGAAGTAAACGATAATTCCCCATACGATTTCCCAGACTGTACGAACGAAATTACGAACGAATACTCTAATGACCCCAACGACGATCAATCCCCCGACGAAATCGAAAATTTTTGTATAGATGCCTCACACCAGATACGTCCGAAATTATTAATTTAAACTGTAACAACATTTTGTTTTTACCACACATCACAATACCGGAATTAAATGCTAAATTCATGATAGATACAGGTAGTACTCGATCTTTTATCAGTCCAAAAATAGCTAACAAATATTTCCTCAAGAATAAGTATCACGAACCTTTCGAAGTAATAAGCACTCACGCGCGTAGTACACATTCAGAGGTCATATACATTCAGATTCCCGGAATATTTAAAAGTACACTCAGACACAAATTTTATGTATACGATGTTGATAAACGTTACGACGGACTTATTGGCAGCGATTTGTTAAAGGAAATAAAAGCTATAATAGATATGAAAAATCAAATTTTAAAAACAACAAATGCAGAAATCCCTATAATATACAATAAACCTTACGAACTTGAACTGACCCCGCGATCGGAAACACGCGTTAAATTACCGACCGACTTACAAAACGGAAACGCTATTTTAGAATTTAAAATGTTCTGCGAAGGCGTACGAATGCCTAGCGCCCTAGTTACTTGTAAAGATGGTTTCGCTGAGACTGTCATCCAAAATTATACCGATAAGAAAATGACATTAACTATCATCCGACCATCTAAAGTAAAGAAATATGAACCGGAAAAATGTGAAATTAATTACAATAACAGTCAGATCGAAATCGACTCATTATTAAAGGACAACTTATCTAAATTACGTTTAGAGCATAGTAATGAAGAGGAAAAATGCAAACAGTTATTAACAAATGCACCGCTATTACAATATCCTGATTTTACCAAACCTTTTGTACTTACAACGGACGCATCAAATTTCGCAATAGGAGCCGTCCTCTCACAAGGTCAAATCGGAAGCGACAAACCTATAGCGTATGCAAGTAGAACGTTAAACGACACAGAAACACGTTACAGTACAATCGAAAAAGAACTTTTAGCCATCTTATGGGCCGTAAAACATTTCAGACCCTATTTATACGGAAATAAATTTTATATCTACACAGACCATCGACCTTTATCTTGGTTATATTCATTAAAAGAACCCAATAGCAAATTAACACGTTGAAGATTACGCCTACAAGAATACGACTTTGAAATAATTTACAAAAACGGAAAACAGAACACGAACGCCGATGCCCTCTCCAGAATAAAATTAAACGCTACAGACAACGATGACACCTCTATTCAGGTTAATATAGACGAAAAAGAATTATCCAAACGACAACCAATTAATGATGAAAATTCGAGCACAATATCCATTTCTGACACTTCACGAACTCTATCCATTACGTCATCTTCAAGTCGAAGCGACACTATTCATTCCGCTCAAGATTTAGAATCAACAGGTATACCTATTTTACACGAAGCAATCGACACAAAGCCTAACCAAATATTAATTACAACTTGGTATAAAAATAAACTCTTAGTAAAAACTTCATCCCGCGATAAACAAAAATTAATCGAAGTATATCTTCCACTTGATAATTCGGACTTAATAAAACAATTTTTAAAAGAGTACATTCAACCCAATAAAAAATATTTTATTTATTACGACAACAAAGAACATAGGCGACTATTTAGTGAAATTGTAATAACATTATTCAAAAGAAACACAGTAAAGTTTATAGAATGCACAAACCGTATAATATATGTCGAAAACGAAAACGAGCAACGCGACATTATCTTAAAACATCACGAAGGAAAAACATGCCACAGAGGAATCAAAGAAACACTTATAAGAATTAAACGTCACTACTATTGGCCAAACATGAATGACACCGTATCAGCTATAATAAACACCTGTGAACCCTGTAAAAAAATGAAATACGATAGGAATCCATTTAAGCCAGCAATTCAAATAACACAAACACAATTTAAACCGTTTGAAGAAATTTTTATCGATTTATTTTTCATTGAAAATAAGTATTACTTAACACTAATTGATGCATTTAGCAAATTAGGTCAAGCAATCGAAATACAGAGTAGAGCGACCGCAGAGGTAGCCCGTGCATTAATTAAATATTTCTCATTATATGGTGTACCCAAAAAAATAAGTTGTGATCCCGGTACAGAATTTAATAATGAATTATTAAGAGAAATGTTGAGCTTATATAAAATTAATTTACATATAGGAACTCCTAATAATCCAAACTCAATGGGCTTAATAGAACGATTTCATTCAACTCTCACCGAAATATATCGTTTAGCTAAATACGAGCAGAAATCAACCGATGCTGCATCTGTAATGACATACTCTATAATGGCATATAACCACACTATACATTCAACAACAGGTCTCACGCCCTTCGAAATAATATTAGGTCACACGGAATCAAATAGCACATTTAACGCCGACTATGAAAAAATATATATGCAACAAATGGTTAAGGAACATGCTAAACGTACCGAATACTTATATCAGTATTTAACACAAAAGATGCTCGATGCGAAAACAAAAGCTCGCGATAAACGCAAAGGCGAAACCGACATACATCTAGAGATAGGAAAAACTGTATTTGCAAAAAGCACTAACAAACGCAAAAGTAAAGATAAACCCCGCTATCAAAAAGCGATTGTCACAGGGAAAAATAAACGTAATATTTTACCTGTAACGATCAGGGAACGCGACACTAAAGTCCCCATTAAAAACGTAAAACGTCCCCCGCAGGTTCTTCAAGACCAGCCTGGTTCTTCTACTGACTCTGACGGACATGGCAACCGCCCTACAACTTCAAAGGATTGAACGAAACCCCGGTATATTACCGATACGCCAAGGACAAGCCGTCTTACAGAAAGACAAGTGGACAGTTTTCAAAACTCTAGATTTAGATTTAATAAATAAGGAATTAAAAATAAATATTAATACTTATACGAAGTTTAATGAGATAGTCCGATCATGCTATAATAAAAATTTTATTGATAATTTTACAAATTTAATATCACAATTAGATTACCTTAAACAAATCACTATTAATAAGTACAAACAGTTAGTTCCGTATGAGAGAACTAAACGAGGTATTCTTAACCCTCTTGGTTCAATTATTAAAATTATAACAGGTAATTTAGATAATGATGATGCTGTTAGATATGATAAATTATACTGTGAACTCAAAAATCAACAATTTATAGTTAATAAAAAGGTATCTATAATCGCTAAAATGATGGAAAACTTTGTAAACAATTCAAAAACTATTAACGATAATTTTATTGTCTTGAATGATAAACTAAGCAATTTCGAGCGATATCTCAATGACTCGACAAACCGCAATATGTACTATAGTAATATACTTAGTACGTACCATTTATTCATGCACAACTTCCGCACGATATATATTAAACTCAATGAAATAGAAACTGCTATAGCCTTTAGTAAAATATTAATATTACATCAATCAATAATTAACCCTGATGAATTATTAAATATGTTATTAAAAATAGAAAAATACCATAAATTGATGTATCCCCTTACTTTGAATAATTTAATTAAAATTAAACAAAACATTATCTTGAAAGCTTATATTAAAGAAAAACAAATTACTTTTATTCTAGAAATACCTTTGGTCAGTGATGACATATACATATATTATAAAATATATCCCCTACCTATGTATGATACCTTTCAAAATCAAACCATCATTGTCTCTCCAAAATACCCATACCTTATAGTGAAGGAATTAAAGTACATATCACGCATGACGCCCTGTAAGGAAATCGATGACGTCAATTTCTTATGCGACGACAATGACGAAGCTCAGTTCTCTCAAGACAACTGTATAATAGACTTGATGAAATTATCTACTAATATAAATTCATGTACTCAAATCGCAATTGTAATCGAGGATTTGAAAATACAACATATAAATTCAAATAACTGGATAATATACTCAAGAAATGAAAACACTTTAACAAAGAAATGCGACTACGATATTACAAAGGAAATCATCCGAACCTACATATTAACTTTAGATGACTCATGTGAAGTCACAATACAACATTTTAAATTTACATTGAAACAATCGGAAATTGAAGAATATAATTATAAAAATATACCCATCATCGAGTTACCTCACCTACCAGCGACAGTGACGTCAGAATCATCACAACGTCGACCAATCAACCTCAAAGGAATAAATCTGAGTGAATTGCAGTATCTTACACGTGTTTTAAAAGAAAGTGAAATGTCTAACAGTGTTATAAGTGAATACCCAGTGAATTTTAGAAATATAAGTATCGGAACTGTCATACTCTATGTAATCATAGTTATAAGCCTTTTGTCACTTTTAATATGTTATTACTATAAGAAAATTTTAAAATTTTGTGGTTTGTATCGAAATCACCCGAGTGATGTAAAACATCCCCCAGTTGATTTCGAACTTATGGAGGGAGGAGTTATGTCTAACCGAACCCTCATCAACAGTGCATAGGATGCGTAGACATAAACATCCGATCACGCCACTTAGCGACCGCCAGTGCAGTCTTTATCGTTTCAGAGAAGTGTTTGTCGAAACGCTTTCCATTACTCATACGCGGGCACAGTCCGCCATGTACCTATGTCTGAATATCGAACGATGTATCATTCTTGTGTTAACCTTTGTAGAGTTAAACTGTCTTCAGTAATAAAATAAATGTTTTTAAAAAAGTCTTCGTCTGATATTGAAACTTGACTAGCTTGATCTCCAGTACATACAATAATACATAATTAGGTATGTGAATAGCGGTGTGTTTAATTACACTCACACTTGTGTTGGAGTCCACAGACATCATGCAACCTTTTTCTTCACCAGAATCAGTAGCAGCACTCTGTCTTATGTCTGCTCTCAAGTCTGAAGCAACCTTCAGCCCAAAATCAGAAAAGAAATTATGCGTGTCAGCTCCGACGCGCGACTGGGGTATATTTTTGAAGTGCGATTGTCCAGCTTCTTGACTCGAAATCATTTCAGCAGAACCTGATTTCAATTTTGCTTTAAGTTTTTGTCTGAACCTGTAGTCTCACTGATAATCGGCCCTAGTTATTTTGGCTTGCTTATCTTTAATAATATTTTGTGCTTCTTTTAGTTTTTTTTGTCGGAGTCTGTACTCACGTTGTCGCTCTGTTCGAGTTTTTGTTTTTTTTCGGAGTCGGTGTTAATGGCGGGATGGGTATAAAACTGTGAACAGAGAAATTCAATCATTTTTATATTCAGAAGTACAAATGTCAGATCACATCAATTTTTAAAATGCATTATTTAAATATATATATACACATCGTGTTCGGCTGTACGTAGTCAAAACGTAAAGGACGCATACAGTTTACTACACTAAACAAAAAGTTTTAAACTACTGTATACTAAGGGTTATCGAGAACGAAAATTTCACAACACGGATAACTTAAATGCTTGGTCTCCCTACTGTTAAAATATTTCTGAGATCAGGTAATGACCTAGTTCACAGTTATGTAATGATCAGCTCCAAGCTAAATATATTTTTGTGTACATGGAGTGAAGTATAATTGGCTAAATTTCTAAATTATCTAAATCTAGAATCTAAAAGTTCTAAATTATCGCAGAATGATGGGTACATTAAGTAATTGAAAACTAAGATTTTTTTATGTTTTTTATCGGCTACTCGCTTGCTTGATTGTTTAATTTCTTACAAATATTGGATTTTTGCTAAGAAGTAAATAATCATTTACCTACTAGCAGTTTTTTAAAGGGCTGGCTTGTCTAACTGGCTAACTGGCTTGTCGAGTAATTGCATCTGCTTGGATCATTATGGGGAGATTCATACATAGAGCTTCGCTTTGCGCTCTAGAGATGAAAAAAGGAGGTCTACAGCCGCAGATGATAATGTTTTCAGACATATAGCCTTTAAAATTGCATGTAAATATGTAAAGTTCCTATTTTAGGCCTTTACAAATTGGCTTCGCCTTAAAGAACGTATGCGAAGCTATTGTTCACGCAACCCGTCAGTTCATCAATTCAAAAAATTTGTCTAATAAAATAATTGTAATAATAGATTATATAAACACATTCCATTCACTTGAGCGTGACCGCATCTTAAACGAAGTTAAGTTGATTCGCTCTAATATAGTTCTATACATTTGGCAATGCTATTACACTCTTTCTTCTTTATTTTTTGAAGGTAACATCATCAAATCACAGGTTGGATGTCATCAGGGAGATCGTTTAGGTTTGGCATTATTTTCTCTTTCAATAAATCCTTTAATTAGCAAGTCGTCCACAGAGCAGGGCGGATCCAAGGGGAGGGTCATGGGGGTCATGACCCCCTCTGGGCTGGGTTGGGTGTAGCTCGACCACTGATCATTTTTCTAATCTCTTTGATTTTGGTGAAATAAATTCATTGTATGATGGTAAACACAATCGCATTATACATGTCGTTCTTTTATGTGGTGTTATTATAATTAATATGATGTGCTAGAGGTGGCTAGACAGTCTAATGTAATAAATATTGTTTGCACGATTCAAGATTGATTTTGCACTGTAGCGTGGTCGTGTTATGCGCCTTGCGCTGCTCAACGGGCTGAAAATCGAGTTTCATAGCCATTCTATTACTGTATTTTTCAAATGTGTCGCTTTTTTGACTAGCAATTTAAGCCTAAAAATAGCATCTAAAATTATCGGCCTCAGAATTATTTTTGCTAAAAATTTTAATGGAGATAACATTAAAAATTTCGTTTTAGGTGGCATTTCTATGATTTGTTTTCAATTTTTCAATATATTCTACGAAACTGACACAGACACGTTTTTTTTAAATCATGAAAATAAAAAATTATGGCATAGTTTCTTGCTAGAACTGAAAAACTGACAAGAACTAAAAGGACCGAGCGTATGCATCTAAGTTTCGATCAGTCGAATTACTGTTTGAAGTAAACCGACTTAGGTATAGAAATATTATTTAAAAATAAAATTATATTATTCGACATGATACTAGGAAGTTTTATATAACTTAAATAACTACAAAGAAAACACATTCATTAAAAAAACCACAAGTGTACTTACTTGTGTTGTTAATTTTTAACGAACCTTTTGTACCTACCTAAGTACAAAAAATCTACACACTGAAAAACCTATAGATTTTGCGCTTTTCGCAATTATCGGAGGACATTAAAAATGAACATTAAAAATAAAAACTTGTCAAACAACTAAAAAATTTTTGTCAATCAACTTTATTAAATTTTTGGAAATAAGTTATGGACCAACTTTCAAAAATTTTGTACCATACAATGCCCCGCGAGCTCCTGCATTTTTTGACGCTATTGCTTTTCGTATACCTTAAAACTTTCTAAAATATAACCGAATCTCATTCTCCGGTGTAACTGATCTAATGATCATTCAATAAAAAGGACAGCAGATTTACTCTCCCCCACAAAAACAATCTGATAAAAATTTTCAATGTTATAATCAAACTTGAAAACAAAAGAATAATTTCAATTATTTTCTGAATCAGAGTCTAGTTATGCAATATTGTGACATACAAATTCAGGTTTTGTAAGATTAAGCACCTCCAAGGTGTCAGGAAAAAATCTGCACCTTTTATTTACTTAGTTTGATTTCATTTTGACTTGTTTAAGTATAGGTCTATTTATAGGTCTATATTTGTTTAAGTATAGTCTATTTGAAACGGTATAATGTCTACTGATTTCCCTGAAATGTATATTATTATGCTTTGGTGCTTTTAGTTATTGTCAGTGTTATTGCATACATTTTGAATAGGTGTTTATAAATAAAAGCATGTCTGTGTCAGTTGCGTGAAGAATATCGAAAACTCTTTCTAATAGTTCTAAAAGGAAATAAAGTGCAATCGGTTGATGATTGAGATATTGAGATTTGTAATGTTAATTGCATACAAATTTTCAGAAAATCCTAAAACGTCGCACAGATGTACAAATTAGTACATACCTTAGATATAGTAACATAATTTAAGAGTGTTCTGTGGCCCGCAATGTATAACGAACAACTAACAAATCACGCTGCAGGCCGATCATTGCTCTTGTAGTCCTCTTCTTCATAACTTTCATCGAAAGAGTAGATTTTATTATTTGATTAAAATTATTATACTTATAATAATAAAATACTACATTTTTTTACTTTGATTTATTATTGTAATCGAATTGGAGCTGGTCCTGACTAGACCTCGACTCGACATCCAATGCGTCCTGCCTAGAATGACATACAGTGCCAAAACATGGACTCTCATGGCAGGACTTGTCTACAAATTTAAAGTCGCTCAGCGTGCTATGAAACGGGCTATGCTCGGTATTTCTTTGATGGATAAAATCAGGAATACTGAAATTCGTCGAAGAACTAAAGTCATCGACATCGACACATAGCCGAAGTAATTACCAACCTAAAGTGCTAGAACCAAGAAATCGCAGGTTACGTATAAACTAATTTCAATGGTATAAACGTACCGATTATAAACTGAGCACGCCGTTGTAGTGGAAATTTTCTATAGATACATTTCGTGTGTATTTCCATTTTTTAGAAGATCAAAATTCTAAGTTTTTGACGTACCTACGAGATATTGTTCTGTGCGTAGGTAGGTGCGTAGCTATTTCCGTCATTCCAGAAAACGGATTCTTGTACTTTCGAATATGTATGTTCACAACTATCTAAAAGCTACTTTAAACAACTTTATATATGTGATTTATAAAGACAATCTGAGACAAACTAACAAACTAACTTTTCTAAAACAAACTAATGAAAGAAAATTAATCACAAGATTAACAAGCAGGTCAAGCAGTGACAAGCACAAAACAGCAAGAATGAATACAAACAAAATAGAAATCACAGATAAAAAAATTGAAATCAATTGAGAAATACAAATGCATTTTTTGTCTGGCTTTATCTGACTGGCGGTTCTTCGTTCTGTGGCGAGACATAAAACTTCTAAAACTAAAACTTCTAGGTAAAAAGTTGGAGATGCATTTTGGATTACGGAATAAATACAGGATTATTTTAAGCCGCAACAACATCCTTTTTTAATAATACTGAAAATTTTCATATATTTATAAAATCATTAAATGTAATATAACATAATAAGTTTCAAAAATACTATGAGACTAATAACATCCGAATACCGAGACCAACATGGATGGGCGTAATATACCTACTACGTAGGTACAGGACCATGCACTCCCGAAACTGTATAATACAAAAATGAAACCTTTGCGTTACGTATAAGGTTTACTTGAAATTATACAGCGCAAGGAGGCAAAATGAGTTTGTATGAGACAGCTACCGGAGAATTCGTTTGTCCCTTTCTAACACATGCTATTAAAAAAAAATATTTTATCTAGCAGGTTTATTATCGATTTTCATACATATGAATACTCGTCTTAAATCTGTTTTCTGTGAGTTCTGGTTATTGATGTCTTGGTATTTGCATGATAATAATATTTTTGAAAGTTCTTATGTTACATTTTACAAATTTATAAAATATTTCAGTTATATTTAAAAAGGATGTCTAAATATATGGTTTTATACTGGCAACTAAAACGAGAATTCGAGGAATTTTGACGTGTGTATTGTCAAAGTTGAAGTTTTTGACATCATATTAATAAGGTGACCATTGTTGTTCTTCATGAAAATTAAAAAAATACATAATGAGTTCAAAATATCCAAATTTTTTT
This sequence comes from Luffia ferchaultella, assembly GCA_949709985.1. NCBI lineage: Eukaryota > Metazoa > Arthropoda > Insecta > Lepidoptera > Psychidae > Luffia > Luffia ferchaultella. The sequence goes on along the minus strand of OX453258.1, from coordinate 15,638,148 downwards.
TGCAGTGCAAATTTAGAACACTATGTTAAAAACAAAACTATTCTGTTATAGTAAAAAATATGTTTAAATTTATATAATAACATAGTACTTACGCACAAAAATACCAATGGAGCATCATACGGAAAATCAAAATGTCTGACTACATGAGTGCGAAAAGGAATCAGCAGCAGAAATCAGTACAGCGTAGGATAATATAGAAACACATACATAATAAAAAATACAAAGGAACATTACCACCGTAAACAGGACGATGATCATTCGACCGATCGCGGCATGTAGTACGATTTGTTTTCCATCACGAAATTAATTATGGTTGTTACATATATAGTAAGCGATTCGTCTTATTATATTGACGATGACGAGAGACGAGAATGACGATTTGACGATGGGTCAAAACGTTCACCGTCCCAAATGTGACCTAAAACGTTATCACGTTAGTACTAGCATTACAAAATGTTAGAAAAAAAATGTTAATGTTAGAAAAAAAACATTGTGGAAGAGAATCAGTGGGTGGTTGTGGTAATTTTTTTTGTCATTGTTGTCATTGGAAATGACTTTCATTTCGTTGAAATATAAAGGGTCATTTGGGAGTTTTGTGAGACAGGCAGATTGCACAAAGGGTTTTCGAGATATCGGGGTGAACTTGGTGTCAAAAGACGCAACTCGGCGAGCTCTAAAAGATGGCAAAAGACAATTTGGAAAAAGTTCAAAAACAATAAAATTATCGGCAAAAAATGAAAGAAATCGCAATTTTTTTCCCCGTTTTTCATTTTGGGAGCCCGATATCTCGAGAACTAGGTCCGAATAAGAAAAACAATAAAAAAAACGGCTCGGGGTAATTAGACGGGGGATCGATTGAGACTAAAATTGTTAGAATCGGACAACCGGAAGTAGTGGTTAAGGGTGCCCTTAGTTGGAAGTCGGATATGTGTGGGTGTGACATTTCGTAATTATTCGGTTTGTTCGATCGAAATGTCGTACAGAATGTTATATTTCGAAGTTTTAAGCTTATGCAGATACAGTTGTGTTATTTTTTTTACGAAAAAAATTTATTTCGAAAAATATTATCCAAAATATGTGTGTTTACTTTATTCCGTAAGGTTCATTTCTTATGTCTTAAGAAGTTCGTGCGAAAGCAGGAAATCCATTGATTTTTTCACTGGTAACTTTAAATATAGTATAAAAAAACTGGTCAGTAATAAATCTTACATTGTGGAATTTAAAGCAGTGTCGAAAAGAGAACCAAGAACAAGTTTTTGACAGGTTTCTAATAATAAATTGCGGTTTGCTTGTAATTTATAAAATAAAAAGTTTAACGTCATTACGGAAACTGCATTCTCCTTCAGTTAGCAAGACAAGTAATTAATCTATCTTCCATATAAATAAAATAGCGCCTGTCTGTCTGTCTGCTCCGGCTAATCTCCGAAACGATTGATCCGATTTAATGAAACTTTGCAGACATGAATAGGGCGTTTTCGGAAGTGACATAGGCTGCCTTTTATCACGAAGCTTCTTTTCCCACCTAAGAAATATTTCTTATCGCTGAGTCTCGCACCAGCGCTCAAGTGTAAGACATTTTGGCCCTAGAAATACTGTTTCGAAAGCTTAAGTATTTTAAATTAGTTTTTGTCCGCCGGATTATTTATTGGGGATATTTGTGATTGTTGGTTTTTTTTTTGGAAAGGAAAGGAGCTGGTCACCTGTACAAAGTTATATTCTTAGGTTTTCACGTTCGCATAAGGCAGTAAAGCGAGACAAAATTTATGAGAAATATATTTTAAACATTGATATTTAGAAAATTCCCAATCTTCTGTACAGCGTGCTTAGGCACATTGGGATCCTTTTAACGAGATATTTCCTACGTGATGGGTCCTAGAGACCCGGGCGTGCAATAATACGTAACTTGTCGTGCTTGACTCCTTACTCATGTGGGACTTAATTAATTTGTAAACAGAGGCGGTCGGCCATCTAATTATAAATCACAATCTAGGTACCTTCATTTCTGTGATCGAATCGGAGATTTATATTCAAAGCGGTATTATACATAAGGGGAGCCTGACGCTAATTTATTAAGGTGATTAAGGTATCTATCTTAGAAGCTTTGATTTTAAGAGTTCTAACTGCTTCACAATTTAATTTCAAGGTGATAATCCTCTGCCGACGGATCATATTTTAATACGTGTTGCCGCTTTAGTGATTAGCTTTCTTGAACTTTTTTGAAAAATACAAAAAAGTTTCCTAATAATAATAGAAGATAGCGTAGATACTATATGCTTAAACTTAAGACGAACCAGAATCATAAGACAAGTCAACCTTATAGACCACGCTTTGACAGGGAGTAGCATTCGCCAAGGCTATGTAGTGACACTACATAACTACGTCACTAGTGAGCCGTCAGTTGGAAGCACGTCGGAAGCCATTAAATTGTCAATTTTGAACGAGCCAATGAAAACTAGCCGACCTCTCCCCGCACCCCGCCACTTTTTGGCGATTTCGTTTTCGTACTGACGTTTATTAAAACGTGGTCTATAGGTTGACTGGTCTGTGATTGGGTATAATCACTGCCATCTATAGTTTACAAGCCATGCTACTGAAATCTGGCAACGTTGCGTGTAATCCGAGCCTTAGTATCAATCAGGTAATTAATTCGCGTTTTCTTCCATTTAAACGTTATGTACACAGAGATATTGATTTAAAATAATAAATCAGTGTTAAAAATTACGTTTTGCATCGTGTTTATTCGTAATTAGTAAGGTAAGTTGATATTTACACAATAATCGTTTTTCGTTTCACGTCACATTCTTGACACGTTTGGGTGAAAATTACAGTATTATCATTTTTCGAATAGGTTCGAGGATATGGAATCTGGAAGATCCCGGGGAACTATACTTATACCTTTCATAGTCACTTTAACCGCATGCTAGCCACCAACAGGTCCGGCGAGATTGATTACGCAGAACCCAAGAAGAGGAATAAACTGCAAGGGAACGGTACATTCCCGTAGAACATTATACAATAAAACTAGTTTTTAAGATATAGCCTGTGATAAACGCACAAAATCATAGTAACACTAACCGAAATGAGATATAATAACCATTCTTTTTATTCTATTGATGATTCTATTCTATTCATAAAATCCATTTATGACACGCAAACGAAGTCGCGGACGGGTGCTAATATAATTTAATATATACTCCTATATCTATTTTCTGTTAAATGCTATCGATAATTTCATATTTAGTTATTTAAATCCCATATTTTCAATTATTAAATCATGACATCTTGTCAGCTGACGAAATAAATCAGACTACAAGTGACAGTTAATGCGACGTTGCCAAATCTAATAGCATGGCTTGTAACTATAGAAGGCAGTGGTATAATACATTTTTCGTTTCCACTGAGTATGTTGAATACATGTTGCTGTTTCGACCAAGATGTAGGATATATTTTTCTGAGTAATCTACATGTTTTATAAATTGGCTACAAGTGTGTATTATACTTGTAATTATCTACAAGTATTGGTTATCCATTGACGGGGGATAATCGCGACAAGTGTCATTTTACATCTGTTGACAAGCAAAGAAAAATTTAGAAAATATACTGTTAACGTCAGCCATTGACCAACTGATTAGCTGAGTAGTAGATATCCTAAACTGCGGAGCCAAAGGTAGGTTCGATTCTCGCCCAGAGCAAATATTTGTGTGCATGAACATATTTATTTCGTTCTTGGTCCGGGTGTATAGTATTTATATATGTATACATTATTAAAAAAATATTTAATAAGGAAATTATATTTTAAACTTCAAAACTTTATTGCATTCATGTCATGATTACAATATTAAATTTAGGACGGACTTAGAGAACTAGGTAATAATAAATGTAAAAATAGAAAAAGAAATATCAATTTCCAGGAGATTTTTTAGGAAACAGCACTGTCTTATAAAAAATACAAGACAAAAATATGTGGTTTAAATCTTCATCATCTAATCCGCCCATGCAAACCGAAGAGTCCTCATACAAGATCAACATGGAGAATGAAGATGTAGGTACCTATTCTGTTTGGTGTGTGCTACAGTTATATCTGTCTTTAACCACTATCTAATAATGTAGTAATAATACATTGAACATCCCACACAGCGCCATCTAGTGCCCCAAGGTGAACAAGTATTATGCTTGTGTTACGCGTTACCAGACACTTATATACATACTTAGTATTCTAAAATAAAATAAAATTTTAAATAGTTATGTATAAATTATTATTGTTATTGTTTATTTATTTAATTTTGCTATACTCTTTTCTTTATGTTGATCTTGCGTCCATACAATTATTCTATTATTGTTTCCACCAAAACATGTATAATACTTGTACGAATAAGTTATAAGTTTTATACATATATGTGATGTTGGTGGAAACGAAAACTGCATAACGATAAAGCCTTGTATAATACTCGCAAGTCTGTGTATTTTAGTGGAAACGATCCAAGCGTGACATGTATATGACACGTATATATGCATATATAATACGGTGTAGTGTATTATACGTATTATACTTGGTGGAAACGCGGTGTAAGTTCAAAGAGTACTTTTTAGTTATTACTGGATAATACTTAGTTCACCCTATAAATAGTGAATAATCTATGGTTCACCCGACCATGACTGTGACCTGACCTCAGACAGAACACCTCAGAACACAAAATACATAGGGTAGCTACAGAAGCGTCACTCGTGGCCTTTTTCCGTAACGCTGCTAGGTTGATGACAGGTCCTGAAAGAAGGCTGCCATCTTGATCCATAGAGAAAAAAATCTATATTTTGCGTAGATATTTTGTCTATGATGAACATATGTATACATACTTTATATACATATATATACACATGCGTTTGTGTATACGTAGGTATCTATAATACATGCTATATTATACTATTCTATATATGTATCTCGATATACATAGTATTCTGATATAGTAGGTAGGTAGGTACTGTGGCGTTTTACTATTTACGTACTATTTTCATTACGATTTTTTGAATTTTCGTAATTGAAAGGTACAATTACGGTTTATATTTTGATTAAAATACAAATATCGACAAATAGCTTTTTTTCAAGGTTATATTTTGATAGGTAACAACAAAAAATAACTTTGAAAATTTAAAAAAACTATTTATAAATACAATTTACCTACATAATGCGATAGCGTGATTGCGTAAACAGTATTAAAGACGCGGATGCCTATATCGCTAATAGGTATTTAAAAAAATGTTTTGAACATTGTCTAATAGGTACCTATTATCTAATAGGTCTGTCCCATTCATAGGTAGATAATACTTATCCCAATTTGGTATGTACCTACATAAAATACAATTTATCTTTATTTAGTTTAATGACTTCTTTATTAAGAACTTACCTACCAACCTAAATAAACTAACAGAATTAGGCGTTTGTTTAAGACCTACATTTCGCCTTAAATTTTTTGGCGGATCGGAATACAACGCTATAAACGTGTCATATACCCCTCGCTCCACTGCGTCCCGCTACACCTAAAAGTGGTTACTACGACGCGACTTGTGCCTATGTTCACATCCGCCATAAAGTTTGATTGGGACTGTACCAATGCTTTACTATGTACATGTCACGTTCTTGGTCATTTCAAACTATGAGACTCTCCATCCTGATTATTATACTATCTAAGGTCAACAAGTAGAATTTAACAAGAATCTAATTGGTATCGCATATCAAACAGGTACTTGAAGATAAAGTCTTATACTTTTTCTTATTGTGGGTAACTAATAACGAGTTGTAAGAAAGCTACATAAACTTGGCTTCTTAAGGAAACTATTAATCAAGTACCTACATGGACCTTTACCAACTGAATATATGACGATTATGAAATTGGCTTAAAATGAATGATATGAATTAAAATAAAATAAATTCTTTATTAGGCACATAAGCACTTACACTAGAAAAATATACAACGCTTTAAAAATTAACACTTTTGAAAAGCACCAAGAAACTCAATAGTACTATATTTCCAAGTACAAATTACATTACCTAATCGGTTCATATATTGTGTCACTGGCTGGAAAATTTAAACTTGGAATCTGACTAAAAAAAAATTGTGTGGTAAAGCCACTTTAGTATTTTCTCTGTTGCACCAATTTAAAAAATTTCACTGTTGATAGTGCAGACACTCAGCCAATAAGATTTTCATTTTTCTGCAAAAGCTCAATAAATCCAAAAGTTTAGTGTACCATCAGACAATTTGTACCATACTAACAAAAGGTACAATGAAGTGGGTAGTGTTGATGGTCAAAAAAGTACCAGATGGTATCGCTCAGTAGTACTTGGTACTAACTCAAATTCATGACATTAATTCATATATTAATTCACAATTCATTTTTTTATGTTTGAGCAGTGAGAGAGTATTGTATGAACCAACTAGGTATGTGTGCATTGTAACACTCACAATCTCACAAAACAAAAAAGTTTAGTTTCAAGCTTATAAAAATGTAATACAAAAATAATCTAATTATACACCAAGTTAGGGCCGTACAAATTAATATTTTAATAATATGGAAAAATTGTGCAAAAGAAAGGTAGGTAATATAAAATTTTAAGCAACAAAAAGAAAATCACTTATAAATCAATCAATTATTTGAAAGCCTCTGAGATCACGTTAGATGGCAATCGATAAAATCCACCAACCCGCACTGGAGCAGCAAGGTGGATTAAGCTCCAAGCCCCCTCGTCCCAAGGGGAGGCCTAAGCTCATGCAGTGGGGCATCAATGGGTTGATGGTATGATATATTACAGTTATTTCAATTACCTTAATGTCACAAATGTGTAAGGTGCAACATAGATATAAGGTGAAATAAAACTATTTGGTACATAGCCCTAAAAAGGGACTTATACTCGTAAAAAGATTGTATTTTATGTTGTAAGTAACTTAAAAGTGTTCAGAACTTTAATGTAATATTATAATTAAACTGACGTCAGAGAACTTATGACTGGCGCTGTGCATTCCTGAAGTGGCATCTCTCTCTTTCTTAATCTATTTCTTTTACTGTAAAGTTTTTGCAAAGCCTTGTTCTGCATTTTTGTTAAATTTCTATTTTGTAACCGAAATGTATCGGTACCTTTTAAAATCCTATTTATACTATTACACCAATTATAAATTTGAAATTTCAACGTAATGTCTATAAAAAAATCTTTTGCATCATTCTTATGAACACGACAGTTTAACCAATCAGTCGGTAGTTTTTGATTGACCAAGATTTTTAATTTCCGTAAGATATTGTCTTCATGACAATGATGCTCCAAAAAATTATTGCACTCTGAAATAAGATACCCGAAATATCGAACAGCATGCTCACTTGGGTAACTTAACTTTTTATTTATTAGTTCTTGATATTCTTTGTGAGAAATCCATTTATGTATATCGGATACAACCTCGGTTGTGAAATCATGTTTACAAGCCTGACACTTAAATTTGGTAAGTACTTTCCGAGTTACCCACCCAGTTGTGTAAGCTTGTGAATGAATGCTGAGCCGCTCTCTTAAACAAGAATGCAGCAAAGAGTTATTATTGATTACAGTACTAGCTCTATACTGAGTTGACAAATTCAAAGACTCATCAGATTGCATATGTACAGATTCAGAATCATCATTTGAAGTGAGTAAGGCTTCTATTTGTAAAATTGGGTAAGTAGCATCATCTTCACAATTAAAACTAGATGAATGAAAATGCATGAAGTCAGTAATTAAGAGAGCTTTAAAAGTATAAATGAAATTATGACAGGTAGGGTTGTTGTCTCTACTATTATAGGCTCGAACTCTACCAAAATAATTTTCTAATGGATCAGTGTTAAAATATCTTGGTCTTACTATTTTAATATTTTTACTATGAAGATATAAGCAAATGTTTGTTAAACTTTTTAAAGTTGTAACCCAGTTAATGAGTGAGGGCACACTTATTAATTTACCATCTTTATCTACAAACCTAATATTTTTTAGTTTTTTAATAGACTCAACCCAAAAATTTTGATGAGATGATGAAGCTGTGACTGCAGTCCTTAATTTCTTTCTTCGGGTACTAAGCTTTTTTCCAGGTAAACTGGCTCCATTTACACTATCAAATAGCTTATCAAAGAATTCTACAGCTTCTGCAGTATTCTTTAGAGTATTGCTAACAGGGTCCCCATTAGCATAATGTGCTGCAAAAAGTATTAAACATTTAATTTATATTTTCTTTCTAGAAGATAAATACAATTTTTATATGTAAGAACACAACTTATGATAACTTACAAAATGCTGACGTGAATAGAAGTGCTCCTGCTACAGTTTGACTAAGCACTCTCACACAGTTTTTAACCTGTAAAGAGAAATATAGTTATTTTAATATTACACACATGATTTAAATTGAAGTGTAATTTTTAAATTCAATAAACAACTATGAAGAAAAAGAATTTTACTATAATAATGTAATAAGGTTTTGATAATTGCTTCACCTTCATTTTCTTTATTTTGGAAGGTATGATATGCTCATCATTCAACTTGTGTAACAAACGTACATCTCCAGCATTGCAGTCCGTTTTATATACGTCAACAATATCCTGCCACTTAGCTAATTTGTTTTCGAACCAGATATTCTTGGTTAAAAAGTTATTGCGGATCCCTTTGATTAGATGTGGTGGATCATACACCACATTTAGTTTACTACCATGTATGTTGATAGTGTCATCTGAAATAAACAATAACAGGAATATTATAATAGCTTTGTTCTAATGAATTCATATACATAATATATTATAATACACAAACATACCACAAGGCTCATTTCGTAAAATTTGTTGACGCTTGCAATCATATTGTAAGCTTTTCATTGCTGATTGGAAATTTGATCCTTGATCAGAAATCAACGCTATAGGTACTAAACCTGTTTCAACAACAGCTGATACAATGTCTTTTAATATAGATTTGATTTCCAGACTTTTAGTTGCCCCGTCACAAAAGTAAAACGCTATAGGTTGGCGCCATTTCATGACTGCACCTCTCAGCATGAATACTAAAGCATGATCACCAAATCCTGGTAAATTTTTGTGTGATGATAGAAATCCATCGATTCTATCTTTTTGACTACCATAAGTAACATTAGGACTCAATGCTACTTCATCAAATAATATACTGCATATTTTTTTATTTTCTGGCCACCCAGATACCTGAAAGTGTAACAAATAGTATGAAACATTAAAAACAATTTAGTCATTACCTATTTACTAGTTCTAACATGCGACTTCATCCGAATGCTTTAGCATCATTTGGTTCTAAATGAATATTAAGCATATTTAATGTTTTTTTCAGTCTGGGATAAACTGTTGTGCTTATTGAACTATTAAACTTTACTTGTGTCTTACTGTTCTCCTAAAAATGACAGCATAACAATACATACTACTAAAGCCTGGTATCATTTATTTTAAATGTGAAACTGTCATTAAAATCAGTTTAGGACATTCTCAAGTGGTTAGTGAAAAAACTGACAAATTTTAAAAAATCAAGGAGCACTGTGGGTCCAGAAAGGACTAATCAGTTGATTACTATAAATACATTTGTCAACATCATTCATGTAGGTGTTAAATATACAGGAATCAATAGACATAAGTTTGATCTTATTTGGATAAGACTAAATAAAAATATATTTACCTGATTTTTAATAAATATGAACAGATTTTTATTAATGCCAGGCTCAATATTCAGCTTTTCAGTTAATCTATTCAATGTGCTTTTGGACGGAAGAGCAAATATTTTCTGTAAATATTTATAGCATTTTGGGCTATGTTTATATACCGAGAGACATAATATTTTTTCTTCAATTGTGAATCTTCTGCCATGGAGTTTTTTACCAGCCTGATTGACTTGCATTGATAAGAAGGACTTTGCTGCAGGGCTCAATTTAGAAAGTATTTTTTCTAATGAAGCATTTTTTGCAAATTGTTTAGCCTTAACAATGCGTGCTCTAAAATTTAGTTGTCTTTTTGCATTCATTATCATCTGGCATTTCTTATAAATTTTTTTACAGTTTGGTGTCATCACAGCCACTTTCATATGTCTCACTCGTTGTCTCTTCCTGGATGTAGGTGTAACTATAAACAATATATTTTAATCTTTAAATACATATAAATTCAAAAACTTAATCCATATTACATGTCTCAATCTTTTGTACATCTGGGTTGCAGGAATGTCTGAAAATACCCATATTAAAAACTATAGGTCACCATAACTTACCCAATCCTTGTATACTTTGATTATCTTTCTCAATTTCAGGGGTTGTATGAGATTGTGTACTCGGCCCAGGAATGGGAGAATTTGATTGTATAGCTATAACTTAAAAAATACATCATCTTAATATTGTAAGAAAATTAAAGAACTGTTAAGTTAATAAAACTACAAAAATTAGATAAAGTAGGTAGTTTGGAATAAATTTCATTGAAGCATAATATTCATTAACAGTCATTTTGTTCATAAAATTTAAACTTATTTAGTAGGTACCTGAACCCGATAAAGGTGGTGTTTCCAATAGTACATCACGAGTATAAGAATGGTCATAAAGAGCTGAAAAAAAAAAAAATGTGAAGTTTTAAAGTTTTCTTAAAGCCACATATTTAAGTCAACATGAATGTACAAAATGCTGTGAATCTTAAAATACACCATAACAACTTTGTTATTCTATTAATAAAATTTTATTTCAAAGCCTTAGAAAATCATACTTAATAATTTAAGTGTCGCGCTGTGTTTATTGACGAGGATCCTTTGAGCAACGAATACCTTGCTCCGAGGATCAGTGTCTTAATCCAGCGCAGCAACGCTGCAAGTATTCTTAGAACTCTGGACCCGTTGTCTTTTAAAAATTTTCCTAGTTCCCATTATTTTGATATTATTTTTAATTTGTGGGTATTTTTAGGGGTCGGCTTTCCATTGTTGCCTGATGAAAATTATTTTCATAAAAATGATCAATTTGAAATCTGGCTAAGCTATGTTGATGGTTCACCATTACAAAAAAATAGGTTAGGTTATGGTTTGCTTGTGATAATGCGAGAAGCGAAGACGAGCGGAGCGACGAGCCACTAAATAAGCCTTCTAATTTTTTTTCATTTCCTTAAAAAAATATTTATTGTTTGAGGTTCCTACATCCCTTTCCCATAAGCCTGACTAAATATTTTGTTACTTTTCAGCAGGCTGCATTGGAAAGCACTACCATTTTTAGTTTTTAAATTAGATTTTAATTTAAAGTTCTTTAGTAATGTTTATATTTGTTATAAAGTTTGCCTTAAGTTTGTAAGTAGTTATTTGAATTGTAATGTGCATTAACAATTCTATAGAATATAGCTTGTGAAGACGTTAATAGGTTTAAAATATTCTAAAATACATTACACATTTATTACAACATTAAGACCAACAACATATTAGGCATGCCTGAAACATCACTGTTACCTGAGCATGGAATTGACTTTCCTGGCACTGTATTTAGCAGCATCACATTGCTAGGGATGTGCAATGTTGGAATGGCGTCGATAGACAACCTATTACCAAGCCGCTTATACTTATTTTCGAAGTGTTTTTCACATACTTTAAGATTTTTAATGTTTATGTTAGGAGATAAACCCACATTGTTCCTCCACACATTTCTTCTTTCTTTGTTAGAAGGAAATATATGATAATGTATATTTCCTCCTATATTATTGCAAGTACTCACACAACACTTTCTTTTCATGTTGCAATATATTCTGCGCAATTTCTGAAACAAAACTTGCAAATACGCGTTACTTTTTGCAAAACACGCAAACAAACCGTTAATTTTTATTTAATATTGTGACCATGTGACATTGGGTATGACATTGATTGACATGACACTTGATGAGCGACATGAAGTGTGGTGCGGGAGTGGGAGAGTCACGTGATGGTCACGTGATCTGTCAGTTTCTTTCAGGACCGGGTGCTATTGGCGTTAGGCATGTCTTGTACGTAGACTTGCGTAATCTCATTCTGAATGATCTAAATGAATGGATTCACGTAACTGAACAATTTCGATAATTAGTCACTCCAAAACCTAGAAGATCACTCGTCAGTCGTCAGCGTCAGTCGTCACATATCAGTCGTCTATGCTGATGCCACGACCGGCCGGCCAGCCCGCCCACAAAGAATGATTTACGAGTGAACAAAACAAACATTTATTGCCAAAGCAATAGAAGTGATATTACAACGGCCAATTTCCAACGACTGGGTGTCACCAATTATCCGTCCTAATATCACTTCTATTGCAATAGCCATAAATACGTCTTTCGTTCGTTCGTTGCTAAGCGAGCAAGTGAAAAATTAGTAATAGTAAATTAGTAGGTAGACCTTTAGACTTAGACAATGTTTCACCAGTCGATCGGCTGAGTCGATATATTACGCTTGTACGAATTCATGTACCTAACTACGGCTTGCTCGCGCGTGACGTTAAGTTAAAATAATTAATTGTTTTTGTTAGTTAGTAGAAAGTTCTTATTAATATCGTTTAAATGTTAAGTGTATTAGCGTAATTAATCGATATTTAGTGTTTAGTTTTAAGTTTCGCTATCTGCTACGTGTTTATGAGCAAATTAACAGTTTTATTATTAACTAGCTTTCCGCCCGCGGGCTTCGCTCGCGTTGAGCACAGTTGTAGTGGGACAGTTAAAGGAACGCGACGCTCTAAAACATTGTAACACTTTCTAGAACGTTCTGAAATTGAACTGCCTAAGAAATCTTATGAAATTTTTATGAAATTAGGTAATATGACATGGTCACATAGATTTCGTCAAAACATCAAGTTTGAGTACCAACACGATAAACCTGCGATTGATAGTTTCGAAAATATAAGTATTTAAATATTTGGTCACGTGGTTACATAAATCTTGTCAAAACATCAAGTTTGAGTACCAACACGATAGGTCTGCGATTGATGGTTTTGAAAATATAAGCATTTAAATATTTGGTCACGTGGACACATAGATCTCGTCAAAACATCAGGTTTGAGTACCAACACGATAGGTCTGAGATTGATGGTTTCGAAAAAATTGTCATTTCAAAATGTGGTCACATGGACACATAGATCTCGTCAAAACATCAAGTTTAAGTAACAACACGATAGGTCTGCGATTGATGGTTTTGTAAATATAAGCATTTAAATATTTGGTCACGTGGTCACATAAATCTCGTCAAAACATCAAGTTTGAGTACCAACACGATAGGTCTGCAATTGATAGTTTCGAAAATATAAGCATTTAAATATTTGGTCACATGGACACATAGATCTCGTCAAAACATCAAGTTTAAGTACCAACACGATAGGTCTGCGATTGATGGTTTTGTAAATATAAGTATTTAAATATTTGGTCACGTGGTTACATAAATCTTGTCAAAACATCAAGCTTGAGTACCAACACGATAGGTCTGCGATTGATAGTTTCGAAAATATAAGCTTTTAAAAATTTGGTCACGTGGTCACGTAGATCTCGTCAAAACATCAAGTTTGAGCACCAACACGATAGGTCTGCAATTGATGGTTTTGAAAATGTAAGCATTTAAATATTTGGTCACGTGGTCACATAGATCTTGTCAAAACATCAAGTTTGAGTACCAACACGATAGGTCTGCGATTGATAGTTTCGAAAATATAAGCTTTTAAAAATTTGGTCACGTGGTCACGTAGATCTCGCCAAAACATCAAGTTTAAGTAACAACACGATAGGTCTGCGATTGATGGTTTTGTAAATATAAGCATTTAAATATTTGGTCACGTGGTCACATAAATCTCGTCAAAACATCAAGTTTGAGTACCAACACGATAGGTCTGCAATTGATAGTTTCGAAAAAATAAGCATTTAAATATTTGGTCACGTGGTCACATAGATCTCGTCAAAACATCAAGTTTGAGTACCTACACGATAGGTCTGAGATTGATGGTTTCGAAAAAATAAGCATTTAAATATTTGGTCACGTGGTCACATAGATCTTGTCAAAACATCAAGTTTGAGTACCTACACGATAGGTCTGAGATTGATGGTTTCGAAAAAATAAGCATTTAAATATTTGGTCACGTGGTCACATAGATCTCGTCAAAACATCAAGTTTGAGTACCTACACGATAGGTCTGCGATTGATAGTTTCGAAAATATAGTCATTTAAAAATGTGGTCACATGGACACATAGATGTCTTCAAAACATCAAGTTTGAGTACCAACACGATAGGTCTGCGATTGATGGTTTCGAAAAAATAAGCATTTAAATACTTGGTCACGTGGTTACATAGATCTTGTCAAAACATCAAGTTTGAGTACCAACACGATAGGTCTGCAATTGATAATTTCGAAAATATAAGCATTAAAAAATTTGGTCACGTGGTTACATAGATTTCGTCAAAACATCAAGTTTGAGTACTAACACGATAAGTCTGAGATTGACAAAAAATAGCCTTTGTCACCCCGATAACGCCCTCTGCACGTCTGCGAAGTTTCATTGAAATCGGTACAGTCGTTTCGGAGATCAGCTCGAACAGACAGACAGACGGACAGACAGAAAAACAAAAGGCCGCTTATTTCACCCATGATAACACCCTCTGCACGTCTGCCAAGTTTCATTGAAATCGGTTCAGCCGTTTTTGAGATCAGCTCAAACAGACAGACAGATGGACAAACAGACAGATAAAAAGTACCCTATGTTACCCGCGGTAATGCTCTCTGCACGTCTGCAAAGTTTCATTGAAATTGGTTTAGCCGTTTCGGAGATTAGCCGGAACAGACAGACAGACAGACAGACAGACACTTCAATTTTATTAATATAGATATATAAAATAAGTGAAAATGAACCAAATAAATCCAAGAAAGAAACGTAGTCCTGTTTGGGACCATTTTACTCAAATAGATAATCAAAAGGCCAAATGCGGGTTTTGTTTACAACTGATGAGTATCAGTCATGGATCCTTAGGTAATTTGCTATTAAAAACAAAGCATTCAACAGTCCCAATTGATTGATTAATAAGCATAATTAATTATTATTGTAAATAGAATTGATTTTTAAGTACGCCAATCTGATCAATGCTATAATATTATTATCTTTAAATTGTTTTTTGTAGCATCAAAACATTTGTCAAAAAATTAGTAACTTTATGTTCATAAAGTTATTACCTATAGATTATAATAAATATAATAAATATTATAATAAATAATAAAGTTATTATAGTTAGGTAGATTGTTAGGAATATAGTTATATACCTAATACCTATATCAGTGATGCGCTAATGCTCTGATATACTATCTAAATTAAATAGGTACGCCATAAATTAGTATTTATGATGTATGTACTTAACTAAGATAACGTCATTAGGTAAAATAATAGATATTTTAATAATAGAGATTTTTATTTGTCTAATAGGTTAGGTACCTATTTTATTTTATTTTTTGGTTAGATATTCTCATAATTACCTTGCTTTGCTTTTAAATAAAAAACTAGTTAAATTATCTTCTTAATCAAATCAAACATTCCTTAAAATTCATTTTAAGTAAACTTAAATAGCGCCACCTGCTACGTTATTACTAAACTAAAACAATATCACACTTTATTAATATTCCAACAGATGGCGTAAAAACGTGCAATAAACGTGTCTTTCAGAGCTAAACGGTAAGCGACCAAGACATAATAACGTGAATAGGGAATCAATGACCTTCTGATCTAAGTGAGCAAGTGAATGTTATGGGACTAATGATTTGTTAAGGTGAATTAGATCATTGTGGTGACTCTGACTAAATGAATTGACTCACATCAGTGAATTCAGACCACAGAACAATATATACTTCCCTACGGGAAGAAGAAATGTAACTCTATAGGGGGAAAAAACGACAAGAATAGCGCCAACTACTGGTTGCCCCTAGAACCATTTAATTGACAGCAATCACAAACCTCATGCCTCATGCACGTACACTCCTATATCTAAACACACACACAAACACACTTATTTTTGACGTAAAATTATTAGCCCCCACTGGCCCCCATATATAACTGAATAATCAGTCAAACTTGCAGTGTTACCATGTAGTAATGTGCAATAATATTTTCATGTATTTGAGGTAGAATTCCTATAGTTACAGTTCTTACCAGTTCTTACCTAGTTTAAGAGATACAGATCGCAAATTGATATTATTTAGATGGATTATATGATTACGAATAATAATATCAGTACCTACTGAATAACTGTGAGAATTTTTAGTTATGTAAAACACCGAATAAAATATTTTGTTAAAATTTTACTAATAAAAAATCATTATTATCTTAC
Source organism: Luffia ferchaultella (assembly GCA_949709985.1). NCBI lineage: Eukaryota > Metazoa > Arthropoda > Insecta > Lepidoptera > Psychidae > Luffia > Luffia ferchaultella. The sequence goes on along the minus strand of OX453258.1, from coordinate 15,621,805 downwards.
TATATAGTTATGTAATGAAAAATTTATAAATAAAATTGTAACATATTCGTACGGTCAACCCTGTACATAAGATATTTTTCCAAAACAATAATTGTTATGGGTTATGACGACAGCTTATCCTAGTGGGTAGCGACCCTGCCTACGAAGCTGGAGGTCCCAGGTCGGGTCAGTATTTATATGATGAATATTGATACCGGTACCGGTAATCCTGGTCTTGGTTCTTATATGTATGTGTTGCCTTCGTTTGGTACCTAAAACTAAAGTGCCCTTTGGGGCCAAGACGTTGTTGTGATGTAGACGTTATTATTATTATTATGTGTGGGTAGACGATACTTAAAACAATCGTTTTGGGAATTTTTATCTATTTGTATAAACACCATAATAAACACAAAAACTACTGAACCTATTTCGGTAAAACTTTTTGTGATTTAGCAGTCGTTATCAAAGGTCTAATCTAATATACAATTTGAAGATAAGGATGCAGAAATCAAACATCAGTGATGTAAAATCAAATAAATATATATAGGTAGGTAATTATTATTTACAAAAATTTGTTTGTGTAGTTGTCTACATGTTATGTATATGTGAGTAAAATATTTACACTAGATTTATTCATCATCTGTAAAACTTTAATATTATGACTAAAATATTGAGATACAGCGCTGTGGCGACGCGCCAGTGACTAACAATAACATTGTAGCGGTCAGCAGCCATTTGTGGGATACCCCTCACTGTAACTCGCAGTCGCACCGTTCTTGCGCGAATTTATGTTTAACTTAGTAGGTAATCTCGAAAAATGTTGTGCTTGTGCATTGTCCTGGTGGAACGTAAAAAATAATTTGTTTCTTCGTGAAATGCCGAAGTGTTTCCATAAATATTTTATGAAAACGGTTCACAAATCGAAATAACATTCGCTGTTGAGAGTTTTTCATTTCTGGAGGTAGGAAATGTGGATTACACCATAAGCATACAAAAAAAATTAAGTCATTTTGTTAGACGATTAAAAACATTGACAATCGCAGAACCAAAGGTCACAGATTCAACTCCCGCCCGAGACTAATATTTGTGTGCATCAACATGTCTATCTGTTTGGTGCCTGAGTGCGAAATATCTATGTATTTATATACTGCAAAGAATATTAAGCATGTATATCAGTTGTCTAGTGCCCATAATACAAGCAAAAACTTGCTTACTTTGGGACTAGATGGCGCTGTTAAGATTAATTTCCATTCAACTTGAGTTCGTTAGATAGAACTAAGTATTATGGAAACTGTCTTATTACTTGTATAATTCAATTTCGTTATCATATCCTTATAATTTTTTAATTCATGTTTCATAAAAGTGACTGGGTAAGGGTAAGACCATATTTTCTAACGTACAGTTTTTATGATCAATTGGAAACATATTGGTATAAAATGTTAATGTTTCTGCACATTATGCTTGGAATGGTTTATTAAAAGAAGGCAACTTTACAGTTAATACAAACTTTTTATCAAAATGACCTATACTTCACATGCGCCATTTCGAAAAAAATCTTAATCAAGCAGTCGTAAATCAGTGACTGGAAATCCATTTCAACTCTATACTCTCAATGGACTTGTTAATATGTCGTCATTTGGTCGTCAGGTTCGTTCAGTCAATCGCCTTTCTAAAAAATCAAAAGAACTAATTTATGTTTTCTTTTTAAGTTTTAACCATATTTTAGATATAAAACAAAAAAGGTACACTATAAAAAGTAATCTTATCGAACCGACCATTCCCAAAAATTTTAAATAAATTACAATACATTTCTTTTTTAAAGAATATGCAATTTTAATAACAAAATAGATAATTTATTTGATTGATGGGACAATAATCAACAGTTTAATAAAAGAGTTCGTACAAATATTTCACACAATGATTTTGTTAAATTCTTAACTAATTTGCTCACTGCACGCACATAGTTTATGAATTGTTCCATATACATCGTTCATAGTCGAATAAAACACTTTTATTAAAGTCATTCATACATTCTGCTGCGATTATCATGGGAAAAAAATCTTGAAAACATAGGATAATTGTGTTTCTGGTATCATTGGCAAATAATGTTGCTACAATAAAAAAGAAAAGTTGGCACACAGTAACTGGTATCACTGCTCCTGGCCCCCGTAGGTATGTCCATGACCGCGGCGAACAAGTTGCCTGGGCCTGATTCAGACTAAACAAGCCTACTTGTACGTAGTGAAACACCCGTGCCTCAGAACAAGACCTGACTCACCTGACGGACGTAGATAAAATTGGACCAATTGGACTTTGCCATGCCATAAAATGAGCTTTAGTCAAAGTTCACTTTATTTGATTGAGTGAGTTGATCTGATATATGGCTTTAGTAGTGAGTGGTAGTGAGCCTGAGCAGTAGTGAATGTTCAGAACTCAGAACAATTACCAAAGTAAAGTGCGAAGTAGTGCTCAAAACTTATCTCAAGTTAATTAAATTGCCAGTCAATGTACTGAAAAGTTTATTGTGCATAGTGTTATAAGTAAGTGATGCTTGTACAGTTAGTTCAAATATAATATAAGGCCAGGCATATTTGTGATTATAGGTACATCGGCCGTCGAGAGTTTGCGTTCCTTACATGTTGTAATTTAATCGGCATAGTAATCGGACGTTTGATGTGAATTTGTACCGGCGGACGATTCCCTTTTTCAAATATTATTATTGTTTACAGGCACGAATGACACAAAACTAAATTAAAAATAATATTATTCTGTCAACTCACAACAAACATTATGATATAGCTATTAATTTCATGTGTCAGGAACGCGAACTCTCGACGGCCGATGAGATCTCGTTTTAGGGTTCCGTCATTCTGGGGCTTTTTGTCTGCCATCTGCAACTTTCAGGAACATCCAGGGCGTATGAAGGATTCAATCTGGGGGTGAAGTGGGGGGGCATTATAATATTTTTCATTAAACTTAAAGCCTATATTAAAAAATAACTTTTAAAAGTACAAACATTGAGAAATACCTATAAGCATATTTTATTTATAATTTTAATATTCATGGTTTCAAAAATATTAAAAAAAATTGATTACTCCCTTATCACCGGAACTGTAGTGTTTCAAATTTTGAAAAAAGTATGGAATATAGAGCTTCATTTATATTTTACAGGAAAAACTAAAAGATAAATGAATACAATTATCACTTTAGGGGCAACTTATACAATAATGAAAAATTCTCAAGTCTTTCATGGTTCATATCAAATGAAAATGCTCGTTATGGGATATACAATAGATATATTCTTTATAATGTTTATTATAATTTTAAAATGCATGGTTTGATAGCATAGACATATTATATCAAAACCGAGGGTTCCTAGTAAAATTCGCCGCTAACAGTGTCCAAAAGGCATAAACCAGCATAGACGATCCTAACTCTAGTTAGTTACACTGCTACAAAAGAATGAAAACATGTGTTTTATTTACTGTCTAGTAATTTCAACCGTATCACTTTGAACACAAGACTCAATTTCGACTATACAATATAACAGAAATATATCCCTTTGTCATAAAAACACAAAGAGTCAAAATTTTTGAAGTGGCACGAAATCAAATGCGATCCCCATACAAGAAACATATTATTTATATTGTACGGTGGTACGGAACCCTTTGTGTGCGAGTTCGACTCATACTTGTCTGGTTTTTATCTCTGGCAGCGCTTGTGGCGTGCAAGAATCTAAGCAATGCTTACGCTCACGCATAGCGCCTAGTGCTGCACACATACACATCGCACACTGCCAACAAAATAATTTTAATGCGGGACATGCGGGATGCATTAGACATTTTGCGGGACTATTTTATTATTTATTTCAATGCAGGATTATAACTGCTATTACGAGACGGTCCCGCAAAATGTGGGACGGTTGGCCGCCTTATATTGAGAGATGAATGAACATTGGTATAGGGAACTAACATGAAATTCTTAAATGAATCTTTGCTACAGCAGGGCATGTTATCATCATCTCATGGAAATGTCAGATAGCATCATTGATAAACTCTATAGATAGTAAATATTGGTAATGTTAATAAATTCTGTAGATAGTAAATATTGGTAATAATTGTCTGGCATTCTTGTAAATCTTTACTTTTACTGTATTATGGACATTAAATAGAAATTGTTTTTTACTAGGCTTTGAAACATGACTGTGCTGAGAAGATGGTTTAACAGAAAGGTGTTAAGTCGCAAACAATGTTTTACGGTGGCATCCACAAGACAAATCAGTAAAAAGCAAACTGAAGCAAATATTTTAACATCCGTATATCCAAGTGTATCAGAATTACATTGTTCTATCAATGATTTTCTTTGGTATAATTTGGACAGATGGCCTGATAAAACTGCAATAGTAAGTATTAATTATTTAAGACTTTAAGACTAGATTTTATGATGTCAAGAAATCAGTGTACTGTAAGCTTAGTATAGTTATAGGTATGGAGGTATGAATATCTTTTTGTACACCACCCCTAGGGATCAAGCATAAAACTGTTTTGGTTTCCAAAACGCGCATAGAGGCTACAAAATGAGACAGTGTCGTATGTTAAAACCATAAAACTTTCATAAAACAGTATGATTATCAACGACATATATGTACCTAGGTGCTAGACTGTAAGTACCACAGAATAATTATATGATGAATATTAATACTGACACCGGGTCTTGGTTGTTATATGTATGTGGTGTCTTCGCTTGGTACCCAAAACACAAGCTAATGCTTAGTTTGGGACCTAGACGTTGTTGTGATTGTGTGTGTTATTATTATTATGATTATTATTATTAAGTATATAAAACTATGTATGAAACTTTAAAAGTCAAAATACTTAGTCGCATGTGTATTGTAGACCTTGTGTCAGTTTAGTCGATTGAAATTAATTTGTATCTTGTAATATTATCTAAAGAAAATGCCGTGCTGTATGTACTTTCATAAGTACACAAACAACATCCGGAATTTCAAAAACGCAGATGGGATTACTTATGACATGTAAGCTTATAATATTTTATTAATTTCGTTTTTAGGGTTCCGTAGCCAAATGGCAAAAAAGGAACCCTTGTAGTTTCGCCATGTCCGTCCGTCCGTTTGTCTGTCTGTCTGTGGTTTTTCTCGGAAACTATTGGCCATATATATATATATGAAATTTGGAAGGTAGGTGCAATCTATGAACCGCTACACAACGACGGAGTGAAATTAGGAAAAAAAATTTTTGGGATAGGTCGCCATGCATGTAACTTCATTTCATTCAAAATAGTTTATTGCCACAAAAAAAAACTTATTATATACATATTTCGTTACACTACTTAATTTAGTTTTAATGACAAATGGGATCGGCTCAGCATGTTGATGGACTGCCACAAACAGGCAGGTAGGCAGGCACAAAACGTATAAATCTTTCGCATGTAACTTAAGTACGAAAAAAATAAGTTCATCGTATATTAACGCGAGAGGTACCAAACGATTGGTCTTAAAAAATAGTAACTATCAAGGTTTCAAATGATTTTTTTTTATTTAAGCCAACATTTGTTGAGATATGCACTCCTAAAGTCCTACTTTTTGCTAGAGTCGTGTGTCCTCCCCTCTACCAGCTAAACCATTGTTTTTGGATATGTGAAATTTATGACAGGTGTATATATAACATAGTTAAAAGGAAAACTATCACAGCTAACTAGACTATTATTTGACGAGTAATAGATTAACTTATGAAATGTACTTTTATAAGTAAAAATTTCGTAAAAATTCTGCCAATAAGCCAAAACTAGATGAACTTAATTTTTTGTGATGTTATTGTAAAAGATAATTTAATAAAAAAATTATGATGAAAACTACATTGTATTACTAGGTACTTACTATATTTATGCTTTATTTACGCGGAAATTTACGCTTTCCTTTGCAGTGCTTATTCTTTTCATAATCGATAGTAAAGTTAAAGTTTCACTGTAATAAAATAAGTAATAAAAATTGTCTCTAGCTGTCAGTGCACTCATGTTATTACTTTTCGAATTAGCCAAATAGGATCGAGCGCCATCTAAATAACTAACAGAATTAAAATGAAATATATATATACAATAATTCTTAAATTACATAATAACGATTAATGGCTAAGTTGGATTAACGTCGCGCTCGTTTTTTTATTATATTGTATGGTGGTACGGAACCCTTCGTGTGCAAGTCTGATTCGCACTTGGTTGGTTTTTAATAATTTATTTTTTGACAAATACAATTTGACAGTTGCACATAAATTGAAGTACTACCCGGTTAAGATGCTGTTAAGATTGGGCGTTTTGGATCTGAGCACTAATACAGAATTGGAGTGTTACCCATGTAGAATTGTAGAATTCAAACGACTATTATATTTGAAAAAGGAACCTGTAATTACGTATTTTTATTTACAATTTTAACTAGCGACCTGCCCTGGCTTTGCACGGGTAGCAGAGCATATGCCTACATTTTTTTCTCTCTCGTAGTGTTGTACTAGCTTGTTGCGTTGAACATACCATGGATTAGATTTAATTAGATTTAAATGTAACATGTGTTCATCCTACTTGGAGTACTTTAATGTATTTTATTTCCAATTCTGCTAATATTTGAAAAAAATTAAGAATATAAATACATAAAAACAAATAAAAATATTTCTTTGTGTTGGAACATCATTGATAACTTTCGCCCAGGTAATTACCTCATGTGTGTCGCGTCGGTATGGGATTGGTTGAATTTATTTTGACGCGCGATAGTCGATTTCCATGTGAGCCAATCAAAATGTTTTGTTTTTTGATGACATTGTGAGTGTCTTAATAATAATAAATAATAATAACGTATACATGACAATAACGTCTAGGCCCCAAACTAAGCATTAGCTTGTGTTTTGGGTACCAAGCGAAGACACCACATACATATAACAACCGAGACCCGGTACCAGTATCAATATTCATCATATAAATACTGACCCGACCTGCGATTCGAACCCGGGACCTTCAGCATGGTAGGCAGGGTCGTTACCCACTAGGCTAAGCGGTCGTCGTTAATATATATCTTTAATAATAAGAATAAATATATTTCTTTTATAATATATACATATATAGATACTTTTTACACCCAGACGCACAACAAATATACGCTTCAGACCCGCTGTACCCCTGACCGTACCCCTGGTGGTACGGTGGGTCTTTTAAAGTAAACAGATACCCCTAGCTAATAGTGTTGTAGGTACATCTATTCGAAAGTACTTCAGACATTGATTTATACCTAAGGATATGGTTACTGATAAGCAGGCCTAACATGTACGCCGCGACAAAATTTTGTCGACTCTATTTCTCGTTCCGAAACGAGATATCTCTATACTATGTCTACCGGTGCTAACTTGCAAGACTTTTATCTCCTCTCGCTCCGTCACAATCGGAAAAATTACTCGTCTACGATAGTTTTGTCTACAAACTCTAACATGCGAACCATATTTTATCGAATTTTGACATTTTTAAGCGATATGTTTCTCGTTTTCGTTGACGTTCACGACACCAACGGTGGAAAAAATATTGTTTCATAGAAAGTAATCGTGGAATTACATTACGTTGATTCACTTCACTTCATCAGCCCATTTTTACCCCACTGCAGGGGCTTAGGCCTCCTCCGGGGTGAAGGGGGCTTGGAGCTTAAATCCACTACGCTGCGCCACTGCGGGTTGGGGATTGTAACGACCGCCATCTATTGACACCGTCCGGGACCGACTGCTTAACGTGCTCCCCGAGGCACGGAGTCAGTGATAGTTATGTACTTAAGTCAGAAAAACTCATTGGTACACGCCCGGATTCGAACCATAGCCGGCCTTATAAATTTGAGACAGGTCCGCTTGCGCTCTGGGCTATCACGACTCATCCACTTTATATTTATGTCGAAATATTATATTTCAACGTCACTAAATGGAAAACACAAAAACTATATATCACTTAAAGCCAACTCTAGTCAGATCTTTGAGACAATTTTATATGAACCAAGAGTATCCATAGCATTAATACTGTAGAAATATTGGATGTGTCTTTTATGTAGGTATTGTATATTAAATTCTTATAATTTAGACTTTGACCATTTAATTTAGATACTTGTAGTTGGGAACTACACCCAGTCATACTAATCGCCACGTTATGGTTTTGCATAACCCTTTGGAATAATCATAAAAAGATCCTGTTCGTTTTTTGACTTGATCCTTAACTATGGATAAAAGATATGGTTCCAACAAGGGTGGCTGTCATTAAACATTTGAAATACTTAAAAGAAACTTTAAAATAATGAAAAAAGCTTTGAAATAAAGGATCAAATTCCATATTGAGCGAACGTGCCTCTAGTAATTTTTATCTTCTGAAAGACCAAAAATTTAAAAACGATGACGCAGTAGCAGCCTCAGTGCAGAATTTTTTGGGTGATTAGGAAGAATTTTATTCTAGAAAGGGTATTTTAACACACGTACACGCTCGGATTCGAATCATGGCCCTATGGCCTTATAAATTTAAGACAGGTTCGTTGCGCTTTGGGCTATCACGACACTACGTTTATTAATTTTATTTAAATATTGTTTTCCATGCATTTACTGTTAATACGGTCTTTATGACATCGAAACTTGTACCGTAATGTTGCATTTTACAGTACTAGGCCTTTTTACTTTACCCCAATAACAAACCAGCATTATGTTTTCAAAACATGCGTAACCCACTGTTAATAAAAGAACATAAAAAATAAAAGATCACAATTTTAATTATTTAAAATATAAATTTTGATGCAGAGCAATTTGACTTTGTAATGATAATGACAGAATATATATAAAATATAAAAAAATTAATGTTATATCAACCAAAAAGGTTGAATAACAGATTTAACTAAATAAGTTTGTATGTTTGTTTCGTACACCCACGAAAAGCAACTCGCTCGCGCCCTTAACTCCCGCCGTTATAACATTTGAAGTATCTTCCTAATTTTAATCGTAAACGTATCGCGATCACTTTCTGAATATGCTCAGTAAGAGACCCTATCGCTAAATCTACATGTATTAAATTCAGAAGGGATTTTGATTAGCTCGGGCGTATCGATTTTTTGCAAGGCGGATGAAACTTTTTCCTAATCAGTAATTCTTGTGGGGTTCACCGGCGGGTTTTCCGGCGAACCCAGTTTCATGAGGACGGGCCAGTGATAGGCCAGCGCTCAAAGCGTGAAGGGTTTCGTTAGAGCTCAGTTTTAGCGCCACGTTCTTAAGAAAAGCGAAATCCAGAATTTCTGGTTGATGTGAATTAATATCGTAGAACCGCGTCGGTGTTAGGGGCGCGATCACATCTAAATTCAAGGCCTCGGCTAGGCCCAATAGCCTGCTGCCGTTCATGTTTGTGGATACACATTTCCAGTCTGTGTGTTTCTCAGATCAGGTGTGTTTACTATTGAAATCGCCGAATAAGATAACGGAATCTCCGTTTTATCTACAGTGTTATTTTATAACGTTTGGTTGCCGTCTTTGTGACGACGCGCCCGAGATCTTGGGAATGAATGCTGGCTAGTCATTCGTTTTTTTTTTCGGGAAAGGTTTGTGTAGTCATATCTCAATATTTTTCTATTGAACGATACTAAAAGGTAATAAGACGGCCATCGGTTTCTTGATGGTAATTAATATTTGGATGGTTGTTAAAATTTCACCTTGTATGTATTAAATGTATTAAAAATTTAAAATCATTTATTTATGCAACATATTACATAGCCAGGACTGCTACACCACCGTGAGCGGGTGTTAGTAAATAGAATATCTTGCACCCAATAGAACAACAAAAACTTAGCTTGTTTACAGTCGAAGTGACGTCACATCGATACCAATATGGCGGATAATGTTTTAGACATTTGAAGAACAAACGAAAAAAATGCTCAATTATAAAACTTATATTGATTTTCATGAATAGAAATCAAGATTTCTCATTTACTTTTTATAAAATCTATCGTAGATAAATTTTTTTGGATGTCTTCTTGCATGGTGCAAAATAGCCTAGGTGTTGCGCAGTCACTTAATCTAACAGGTGGGCCAAAAGAAATCACCCTATTGGAAGATGCTCTCATTTTTGCAAATGGCGGCCAATGTCAAATCTGTTTTGACATTTGTGAACTAGACAGATGTAGAATACAAGTGAGCAAGCCATGGAGCGATACACTCCCCAAGAACGCGGAATAATCGTATCTATTTTTTTGCGTAACAATTCATCTGTGGTATTGGCGCAGCGCGAATTCTGTCGCCGATTCCCCGGTCGTCCGGCACCGACTGCGCAAACACTGCGCCGTTTGGCCACCAACCTTGAAGAGTATGCGACCACACAAGACGCTGCCAAGAGTGGCCGGCCCCGGAGCGCCCGTTCTGCCGAGAATATCGCCGCTGTTGCCGAGGATGTCGAGCTGTCGCCAGAAACATCGACCAGACGCCGTGCCTCGCAATTAGCCATTAGCCGGTCGTCCTTAAGGCGAATTTTGGTCAAAGACCTGCGCATGTTCCCGTACAAAGTTCAGTCCGTGCATCAGCTGCTGCCTGTCGACCGCCAAACGCGTGTAACCTACGCCCAAGCCATTCTCAATCTCGAGGACGAAGTGGACGATTTTTCGAACAAAATTGTAATAAGCGATAAGGCTCATTTCCACCTCAGCGGGTACGTGAACAAGCAAACCTATCGCTTCTGGAGCACCGAAAATCCACGAGTGATGCACAAGGAGCCATTACACCCGCTCAAAGTGACTGCATGGTGCGCTGTTCATGCGCTGGAGGAGTCATCGGGCCATTTTTTTTCGAGGACGCCGCTGGTCAAACGACAACAGTGGACGGTGTGCGCTATAGGGCCATGTTAACCGAGTTTTTTCTGCCGCAATTGAACGAATTAGGACTGGAGGACATGAGGTTCCAACAGGACGGAGCAACGGCACACACTGCGCGAGCCACAACTGATATTCTGAAGGCGGCGTTCCCGGGTCGCCTCATCTCTCGTTTTGGCGATTTGCACTGGCCCGCAAGATCCGATTTAACCGTTCTAGACTTTTTTTTTGTGGGGTTTTTTGGAATCCCGTGTTTACGTGAACAAGCCTGAGACCCTGGAAGCCCTCAAGGACAACATTCGACACGAGTGCGAGAATCTGTCGCCCAAAGTTCTCGCCGAAGTGATGAAAAATGCCATAAAACAAGCCCGTATAGCAATCAATTGTGGCGGCGCCCATTTGGCCGATATCATCTTCTCGACTTGACAAATAAAATTCTAAAGGTTCAAATAAACATAATCAAAAAACGGAATCGAAGTTTTTCATTTAGAAAAAAAATGAGAGCCAAACAACATCGGATGACTTCTTTTGGCCCACCTGTTATATATCTATAACAAATCTTAGACTTTCCGTGCTTGTACAATAACGGTTTTCGCAAAAAATAACTGGGAATCGCAAGAAATAAGTTAAAAAAAAAACAGCTTACTGTAATAAAATGCAAAAACTCAATTTTTTAATCTTAACAAAACGCCTGTAGTATGAGCATAGGCCGAGGAATGCCCGCACTTCGGTTTTGTTCTTAGGGATAGGCCATTTTTGAACTGCTTCCAGTTTCTCCGGGTCTGTCTGGATTCTATCACTGGAGATAACATGGCCGAGATAGGAGTAAAGAGTGAGAAAGTATGTAGACTGTAGAGATGTTATGCGGTAGGTAGAGCTAGATTTAGGTTATAAGTGCATAAAGTTTTAACTACATCAACCTGTTAGAAACACGAATGCAGCATAAAAACTACCAATTTTAATAAAAATTGTTACAGTTGCTGTCACCTACAACTCAGTCAAATTCAATATGCATAATAAGAACGTGAAATATTTCAGGTATGCAGCGAGACAGGTCATGGTTACACATATGCTCAGACCCATCGTATGTCTGTACATTTAGCAGCTAGTTTGAAAACTAAACTTAAACTTCAAGACAACGACACTGTTGCCATAATATTGCCAAATGTGCCAGAATATCCATGTGCTTTTCTTGGCATAATGCAAGCTGGATGTATAGCTACCACTGCTAATCCCATGTATACTGCACGTGAGTTTTGTACTATTCTGTTAGGTATATTGTTGTTGCCAAGGGCAAAACTGTAGTACAGGTCTTGCTGTAAATTACCTTATCATGGTAATAAAATTTGTGTAGACCAATAAATACACTTATGGAGTTTATTACAAATGCCAAATGTTTAGGGTTACCAGATGTATACTAAAGTAGCCAGGCCTTTTTTACAATAGTGTCGGATAAGAAGAAGAAATTCCCTACTTTAGTTCATTGTTTACATTTCTTACAGGCTCTAACCAAAAATGTAAAAACTAAATAGGTAGTAGTGGCGGAACTTCCGTGAACAAGGGAATAATGGGGCAGCATTACAGGGGTCAGCAAGTTTACAGGGGATACAAGAAACTGTTTAGTTAAATGAGAGACAGCTCAAAAGCCATGCAAAACCATTGCGATAATAGAATTTATACTATGGTACAGTTATTTTCCATCCTGTTTTCTCTCCCATGCGCAATCAATGCCCAACTGGCACATACTGGCCTTTATGGAGCTTGATTACTTTAGTTATATTAAAACCAAAAACCGCCTGGCATGGTTAGGCGAACCTCTGGCAAGTTATAAAAGTTACAAAAAAAAACTTCATTTAAAACGTTATTCATTGTAATAAATGATTATTCATAAGTTTTCCTTTCCATTTTCAGCCGAAATTCAAAGGCAATTAGAAACGGTGAATGTGAAAGCTGTGATATCATCGAAAGTGTCATATCCCAACATTGTTCAAGCTTTAAAAAATATGAAAAAGGATATTCCTGTGATTTTAATTGATAATGAAACCCCAGAAGGAACTATAAAATTTGCCGAGTTTGCAGAAGACTTCAATGTAAACACAGACGTTTTGAAGTTAGTGCAAAGATCAAATAATGATGTGGCGGTGATACCATTTTCAAGTGGGACGACAGGGTTGCCGAAAGGTGTAGTTTTGACCCATGGCAACCTAGTGGCTTTGAACCAAGCGATAGCATTGCCCGATGTTGTCGCTATACGAGAAACTACAGGTAAGCATTAATATAAATTGTTAATCGACTATGCATCTTAACCTGAAAAACAATTTTCAAACATAGTTTAGTTTTAAATAAATTTAAATAATTCAACCGTGATAGCTCAGAGCGCAACGAACCTGTCTCAAATTTATAAGGCCATAGGGCCATGGTTCGAATCCGGGCGTGTACCAATGAGTTTTTCTGACTTAAGTACATTAATTATCACTGACTCCGTGCCTCGGAGAGCACGTTAAGCAGTCAGTCCCGGACGCTGTCAATAGATGACGGTCGTTACAATCCCCAACCCGCAATGGAGTAGCGTGGTGGATTTAAGCTCCAAACCCCCTCCTCACCCTAGGGGAGGCCTAAGCCGCTGTTGTGGGGTAAAATGGGCTGATGAAGAATGAAGAAATAATTGAACAATTTTTTGAAAATTATATGGAAGTAAATAATAATATTAGTACATATTATAACAGTGATTGATTTTCGAAAATCAAATATTTAAAATGCATTGCATTTTGTTTGTGGACTACATAAACTAAAGAGTACTGTACCCCGTGGCGTACAAGTTATATGCGGCAACTAATACTATGCTGAAAATGTTGTTCTGGACTCAAGCGAGTCTCGTCTGCGACCTATTATGTGGGGTTTGTGTCATGTTGATGTGTTGCATGCTTTCAAACAAAATGCAGTTTGTGTAGTTAAACTGCAAAAAATAACACAACAAATAAGAACAAGCATTATTGCAGCAAATAGTCAATCAAATACTCTAACAAGTGTTGCAAGAGATTTATTATTATGCATGATTCTGACTCGTAAAAGCGCGTGCGAAACCATCATGAGTCTATTGTAGACCAATTAAATAGGTTCCATCATTTGTTTGTCTGTACTATTGAAATCTGTTTTTGTAGACTTTAAGTGCCATTTCTATTCTCTAAATATGGGCATTTAAACTCAATTACTACTATACAAACGAAGATAACTCCAATACGGGTCTAATCGGTCAGTGGCACAATAATTCATTCCAATGAATTTTAATTGCAGAAACCTATCAAGCGGTGTTGCCAGTAATACTTCCCTTCTTCCATATATTTGGCATGAGCGTTGTGATGCTGAATCAGATGTACATGGGTGTGAAGTTGGTTACAATGCCAGCTTTCAATCCTGAAAAGTTTCTTAATGTGCTCGTGAAATACAAGGCTAGCGTCCTTTTCTGTGTTCCACCGATTGGTGAGTCAATATATTTATTTCAGCAAATAGGTCTCAGTATTACTTTTTCTTGCGTATAAAGTGCCTGTGTTTGGAGTTACCTGTACTTCAACTAACGGGAAATTTAAGCCGGCAGTGATGGTAAGTTTACTTGTGCAATATACACAACTCTTAATGATTAGATAGATTGCTATTATTTGCAATTTCATGACTTGCATTCCGCCCATTTTGAGAGTCTGATTTAGAGTTCCATGCCCAAGGCCCAAAACGAAGCCCTATTACTGTCACTCCGCTGTCTGTCCGTTCGTCCGTCCGTCCTTCCGTCGTCTGTATGTTACGGGTCTCTAGGTCATAATCTGAAGGAATTACAGACTTGAAATATGGATGTTTTGTGTAAAACGTTGAGCTGAAACTGTATATTGAACAGAAATTCAATTCAAATTCTATACAATAACACCTTGGAATGTGGGGTGTTATTGTCTAGAACTCATTTTAGTAGAGTACAAATATACTATAATTATCTTTTCAACTTTTATACTTTTAAAATGTGAAATTTATAAGTTTTAAACCATTTTTACAAGTTACTCTATCTCAAAAATTAAATTAGGATTTTAAATTTCTGGATATTATATCCCATATATACCATATTTAAACAACACATACTGAAAACACCAATTCTTAATGTAGTTGTTGCGATGTCTAATTTAAAAATCATCAATTTTTTGGTAAATAAATAACACAAATGTATAATGTGGTGCTAGGAGTACACCGATAGAACTATAGAGTCCAACTCGAACTTGATCGGTTTTTTCATACATGTATGTCATATTTCAGCACTCTTCCTGGGCAAACATCCTGCCGTCTCGGCACAACACCTGCAGTATTTGGAAAGCGTGATATGTGGGGCTGCGCCGCTTGCGGGTACCGATGCATTAGCACTCATTGACAAAAATGTGAGCTAGTAAATTAAATTAAGTTTATATATAGTCTTATATGTAAAGCCTACGCAATGTTGTTGCTTACATTATAATGATTGTTAAGGGGCCGTCCATTAATCACGTGATCTTTTTTTAAACATTTTTTAACCCCCCCTCCCCCTTGGTGATACATGGTGTGGTTTAAGACTACCCCCCACCCCCCACCCAGCATCATGTGTATTTTTTGTATCTACAAAAATCTTTAATTTTTAAGAATATTTTAGATTATTATCTTAAATACAGGTATAAAGTATAATAGTAGAGGAGACCGTGGGAGATCGACCTTCACCGATCTGATAACCAGATGAGACATATTTTTTATCGAATATAATTTATAAACAAATATGCCTATAATTACTTGCCTATCTGAAAATGCTCATGGCTATTTTTAATTAAATTAACTTTAATCGATTTTTTTCATCACTTTCATTCTTTTGATAACCAAATGAATTTTATTTGACTGTTAGTTTTTAACACACAGAATATGCCTCAGTAGGCTTGCCTACTCATTTTTGTGTATAGCTACCTGGCAAGCCGATGTGAACAGGTAAGTCAATATAGGTGACTCCATCGTTCTGCTAACTTATCGAAAGTTATATCAAATTTTAGATTATTTTATTACAAAATCAGTCATATAGACTTGCCTGCAAAAAATCATACTTAAAGCACTGTTGCCTAGCTAAAAACTTTTAGAGTTTTAGCCATCCGATAGGTGCGGGAGAGAAAGTAGAGCGTCCGAAGTCCGTGTGGCAGAACAGGACACAACATAGCAGCTGCAAGCTACCTGACAGTTGAATGTATCCGAGTGCGCATGCTCGTGTACATTTGAGTGACAGAGACAGCATTTATTTACACTTGTCATTAATTTTGAACTCCAATTTATTATAAGTAATTTCGATCACAATTTTTATATTATTTCATACTATACATACTTACAGCTATGCAAAACTCAAAAATAAATATGTTAAAATATTAATATTTTATTATATTAATATATTAATAAATAAATAAAAAAAAACTAATTCAACAAAACTTTTTATCATTTTAAAGCTAAATTGTAAAATAAAAAAATTATAAAAAAATCTATATTTTTTATTTAAGATTAAATAGAGAATAATTTATTTATTATTTTAAATGAAATAAATGCCGTAAAGCGGGAAAGAATAAGTATTACTTTTAAAATATTAGTATAAAAAATAAAAAAAGTTAATCTATATAGAAAAAAAAATTTAATACATTTATGTTATTAGAACCGTTTATTACAAAACTTAAAAAGTACATAAAAAAATGAAATTCAAATATTGTTATTTTTATTATTCATTATCTGAATCATCGGAAGTTGAATACTGATTATCAGATTCTAATTCTTCTCCATCTTCATTATCCATGACTTGCGCGATGTCATCAATTTTAAATTTTTAATAACTAATTGTAAATTTTTAATTTGTATAAACAAAAACTTTTACTTCATAATTTATTACAAAATTTTCGAACTCTTCTTTGTATTTTTTTTTATAACGGTAACTTTGTTGTAACACATGTAATGATAACCAACAAACTCCAACGATTCTTTTCTTAATTGAATATCTCCATACTTAAAGCTTTGCTTTTTACGGAAAGCCAATTTTAAATGGCATGTTTTAAATGAATGTTCATTAAAGTCAATAATTTCTTTTTTCGTACCACACAAAAAACACTTTTTACTCATTGTTAAAATCACAATTTACATTATTTAGCACGTGTTGTCACTAATAAATGATTTTCGGCTATACACGAGCATGAGCACTCGGATACATTCAACGGTCAGGTAGCTTGCAGCTGCTATGTTGTGTCCTGTTCTACCACACGGACTTCGGATGCTCTACTTTTTCTCTCGCACCTATCGGATGGCTAAAACTCTAAAAGTTTTTAGCTAGGCAACAGTGCTTTAAGTATGATTTTTTGCAGGCAAGTCTATATGACTGATTTTGTAATAAAATAATCTAAAATTTGATATAACTTTCGATAAGTTAGCAGAACGATGGAGTCACCTATATTGACTTACCTGTTCACATCGGCTTGCCAGGTAGCTATACACAAAAATGAGTAGGCAAGCCTACTGAGGCATATTCTGTGTGTTAAAAACTAACAGTGAAATAAAATTCATTTGGTTATCAAAAGAATGAAACTGATGAAAAAAAATCGATTAAAGTTAATTTAATTAAAAATAGCCATGAGCACTTTCAGATAGGCAAGTAATTATAGGCATATTTGTTTATAAATTATATTTGATAAAAAATATGTCTCATCTGGTTATCAGATCGGTGAAGGTCGATCTCCTACCGGCTCTTAGACTATAATCTTATTTTGTTCTGAAATTAAGGACCATGATAAAAATGTCTAGACAGAAAGGTTGCAGGTTGTTTTTGATTGGCATAAAAATAATAATAAACGAATGGTGTACACTACACGCCGCTTTTTGATTTAAAAACCGCGCGTTTGAAAAAATAAAGAAAAATAAATACACGTGATATCTTACTACACCCCCCTCCCCCCTTGTGATATTTCGTGATTTTTGTCAAACCCCTCCCCCCCCTTTCAAGCCTCACGTGATTAATGGACGGCCCCTAACCTATTAACTACTCATTAACCATATTTGGTCAGATTGAAGGTCACGACCCATTTAATTAACAGAGACAATTGATTGATAGTGATTGATGACTAGTTAAAAGGTTAATTTCAGGATTGTTTGAATGATGGAGTTGCTTGGATTTAACATTCACAGCTTTACTTGTAAACTCACAACTGTAAATTTTTCTGCTTAGAATACTTTATTCACTGACAAAATCAATTTGTGTTGTTCAGTATGTGTTGAAAATTGATTTACCATGATTTTAAATTACCTTATATGTGTAATTTATGAATTAGTCTGACTAAAAAAATAAACTCGTGGCCAATGCGAGCGTGGACCTAGAGACGTCGGCTGACAGACCGAGTGATCACCTTTCTCGAAATTTAGCGGAACTTTTTTTTAAACATATCACAACAGCTTATACCTTATTATTAATAACATTAGTTATGACTATTTCATAACGTATAAACTAAAAATATCGCGTCATACAAGAAAAGTGAATTAAAATTGTCGATGAATACAATTACACGTTGTGTACGAATTATTTTTAATTTACACATTGAAAAGTTATAACTGTTGAGTTTCCTAGTACTTTTCAACAAAGTTCATTTCCCGAAGCGTGGGTATTTTTTCACTGGTAGGTACATGTAACCTTTTCAGACATAAGTTTGGTACATAGGCCCAAAGGTTTAATTAATATCTCATGCAATCTGTTATATACAATTACAATTAGGTATACAATTTCTTATTTTTCTAGTTCAAATATAATTAAACCAAGAAAACATTTTTACAGAAAAACATGACAGTCCGTCAAGGATTCGGGTTGACAGAGACAAGTGGCGCTGTCTCCATAGCCCACAATAAGGACAGCAATCACGCCGCAGTGGGTCACGTTTTGAGCGGTTTCGAGGTCAAGATCGCAGATTTGAATACTGGAGAGGCACTGGGCGCTGGACAAGTAATTTGTTAATATTATTAATATCAGTGTCGTGATAGCAGAGTGGTGGAGAGCCCGCTTATTGTTCAGAAGGTCGTGGTTCGAATCCCAGAAATTGGCATGTACCAATGAGTTTTTTCTGATTTTAGTACATAATTATCACTGACTTTGTGCCTTGGAGAGCACGTTAAGCCGTCGGTTTCGGTTGCCGTTATCAAACGGCAGTCGTTAAAAGCTACCAACCTCCACTGGAGCAGTGTGGTGGATGAAGCTCCAAGCCCCTGTAGTGGAGCATAATTTACTGATATTAAAATCAATATGTTCCATTGTTTTTTATTTGTCAACATATGTTCACACACCATGGCTAACATGCACACTGCGTTAAAAAAAATGTTATCTCGTTTTGGTACGAGATAATTCGTCGACAAAATTTTGTCGCGGTGTGTATGTTATTCCGGCAGGATTAGGCGGGCCGAGATTCCTGTAGATTCCACCATATTTTTTGAAAATCCAAATTTTTTTTCAAATCAAATAAGGCCGAGATAGACCAACAATCTATTCATTTTTGAACGTTTAGTTGGGTTAAATTTGTTTATGATAATGCGAGGAACGGAGCGACACCTTACCCAGAAGTCGTTTGAATGATTTAAAATTCCCTTATCATTCCAATTTTATTGAAGTGTCGTAACATGATTTTTTTGATTGGAATAAATCAATGATTAGAATAAATCGATGATTGGAATAAATCAATGCTTGGGATTGGATTTAATTTGACAAAAATTAGCACAAGAGTTGAAATAGATTCAGTGAATTCTTAACAAAGTAGTAGTTTCTGCTTTCTTTTTAACCTATAATAGGTTTTCTCAGAAACCATACCATACGAGAAGATTGTGTGCACTGCTTTTGACGTAACTACCAGAGTTTTGTGAACAGAACACGTCTTGTGAATTAAATCCATACATACTGATTTACGCTGAGATCGCTGTCTAAACAGTACAACTAGCGCCAAACTTCTAGGTTGTTTTAAAGTTGACGCAGGTGGGGCGAAAGTGCGGGGCCGTCTCTCTAGCCTGTGGCACCCATTTTTTGCACCGCGACGCTTAGACTTCAGACCGGACTAGAAGTTAAGCGCCAACTGTATTAATCTGTTACTTATTACTAAAATGACACAAAACCTTCATTAATTATAGGACGGTGAAATATGGACCCGTGGATCTAATGTAATGCGTGGCTATTACAAGAATACGGCTGCTGATGAGGAAGTGTTCGCTCCGGGTGGATGGTTCAAAACAGGCGATGTCGGGCGGTACGACGACAAAAAATATTTGTACATCACTGATAGATTGAAGGAACTTATTAAGGTAATTTTCATAGATCACAATAATTCACTTTTGTATGTTCAGACTCCCTACATTCTAACTTTTAAGTTACTATGGACTATATAACTAGAAATGTTTTTGAAGTGTCGTATTGAGATGTTACATAGATGAGAGCTGAGGCTCTTGGTATGGGGAATTTGGTGGAAGATGGGAGGAAGTAGGAGAAGCGCGCGCTAATAAATTTTAAAATTATTCCGAATCTGTATAAATGTCGACGACCGTGGCCAACACCACACGCCCCCTTCACACCCGAAACTTAATTCACATCGAATCCACAGTTCAAACTGAGAATGCATACTCTAAATATAAATATATACGCTACGCTGCTGTTTCTTTTTTTATTGTGTATTATATAGTTAATGATTATAGAACAGATAAAAAGAGAAAGATAAAGCGAGAGAGGGACATATAGGAAGAGAAAGAAAGAGATATAGAAGAGGCACAGTTGGAATGTATGATTTTTAAGTGATATAATAGAGCTTATAGCACATGAGTAAATAAACCGTACAGAGGCATAGCTTCCTTAGAGCGAGCAAAATTTATACCTATTTTGGTAGGGTTGTCACAAAAAGTTAAGATAAAATAAAGTAAACATTTGTTTACTCGTATTAGCTTTATTAGTAGGTATGAAAGAATACTCAATTACAAATTACTGTGATAATTTTCTTTTTATAATTTTTGATTTTAATAATCTATTAATTATTTTAAGTGTATGGTAAATTTTGAGTTTAACAGAAAGTTTTTAATACGCTTTTACTAGTTCCACCCTGTATGTTTGTACGTAATGGAATCTTAGAACAAGTTCCAAGGTATCGTTAAGTTTCAAGTGTTTGGCTAACCGGGAAGATTACATTTAATTGCAAACGGAGCACGTGCACACGAAAGACAACGTATATATTTTTTTAAACATTTAATTAAAGACAGACAGACTAGAAAGCGTGTAATAAAAATGAAATATAACGTGTTAATAAGTTTCCATGAAAAATGTTTTTTAAACTCAAGCTTCTTAAAGCGTTTTCAAAGTTTCAAGGCCATGCTATTAGCCGTTGAGGAGTTCTCTCGTGAAGAGATAATCCTGGCTGTAGCAGCAGTTCATGGTGAAGATCATATTTAGCTATCAAAATTAAACTTACAAACTTCCATGTCCGTGCTACTACTGTTGAAAAATTCCCTCGTGAGGTGACAATTCTGGTTGCAGCATCAGGTTGTATCTATAATATTATTGCATTTTCACCAAATTTTTTTTTAATAACTTATACATTTCAACAACGTCTAAGCCCCAAACTAAGCATTAGCTTGTGTTTTGGGTACCAAGCGAAGACACTACATACATTATAACAACCAAGACCTGGTACCAGTATCAATATTCATCGTATAAATACTGACCCAACCTGGGATTCGAACCCGGGACCTCCAGCTTCGTAGGTAGGGTAGCTACCCACTAGGCTAAGCGGTCGTCTGTTCCAATTACGCAGATGTACTAAATTTCAGCTCAATCGGACGCGGTGGTTTAAAAAAAAACCGAAGTTTAAATCTTGCTTGCAATATTTGAACTAAAAATAAATAAATTCCCAGCCACTCACAAATGTTAAGTTAAATAAAAGCTTATAATAATAACAAAAAGGTAAAATACCGTGTAGTATCCTCTGCTCATTAAAAGAGGATCATAAAAGAAAATAAAGCTACCTACAGTGAAGGCATGACACCTACTTGAAAAAGATATAATCAAATATTTACTTAGGTACCTATTGTAGTTCTTGGGATAGTTCAAATAGGATTTATTTTTTCTATTATTGTTCTTACACACAGTACAATAATTAACCATATTTATAATGTAATACAACTTATTTACATTAAAATACTCAAACTTGCAACATAGAACAGTACGATATGCGTCGCGCCGACCCTGAGCTTGTACACTGGCTGAGCCGGTTTTTTCCTCTCGCGCCACGTACGTGACAAGCGGCCAGTGGACGCGCATGCTTGTAGTAGTGTAATCGTTTTGAGCGGTTGTATGAAGCTGTGCCTCTATACCGTTTAATTACTCATGTGGCCATAGTAACACAAAGTACACAATGTGAATTAATTTTCAGGTGAAAGGCTTCCAAGTACCTCCTGCGGAATTAGAAGCATTATTAAGGACGCATCCAAAAGTGTTAGACTGCGCAGTGTTGGGGGTACCAGATTCCGTACAAGGTGAAGTACCCAAAGCGTTTGTGTTATTGCAAACAGGACAGACGGTTTCGAAGGATGAGATCAAAGAGTATGTTAATACAAAAGTGACGTCATACAAGAAAATACACGACGTGCAGGTCGTTGACGCCATACCGAAAAATGCTTCCGGAAAGATTTTAAGGAAAGAGTTGAAACAAAAGTATTGCTAGTTACTCTTGTTTATTTTTACGCATAACGAATGTTTGTGTTTACTTTTGTCTGTTTGTTAATATGTCTAGTATTACTTACTGATTTGAATCTGTCACAAAAAGAAAGACTGAGTACCAGAAATCATACCGAGTGAATTTAAGCATCGCAGTAAAAGTAGAACATAGACATGCATGTTACTAATGTAAACGCGTATAGTAGACTGAATTTGGGATCGTCTAGATATTGCATCATATGGATTCAGATTGAACCGATCCGCCTCCTCTGATGGACACCTAAATTATATATTTTGTTAATAAATTATTGATATACGGGTTCGTGGAATGGAATGGAAAAAAACATATACTAGCAGCTTTGCATCCGCAGCTTCGCAAGACTTTCCGGTTTAGTTGCAAAAGGGCAATAAACAACTATTTTTAATAAATGTACCATCAAAATTAGAAAGAAATGTAAATAATGAAAAAAAAAATTAAAGTTAATATTGAAATGGATGGCAACTTTAGATGATAATTCTGATTTAAAAAAATAAAAATTTAAACGACTTAATTTATTGAGAATTCTAAAATTATTAATTATAGAAAAAAGTTATTATTATTCTTACGCAACCATACTGACTGATCGCAAGTACACGAATGATTTCTGTAAAAAGCTTTGCCAGAAGATTTTAGGAACCTGTCGGAAGATTTTAGGAACTTGCAACTATTTTTACTGATGGACTTCCCGATTATAATGTTAGTTCCTCCGTTCCTACGTACTAGTGCGACATCTAGCTCCTTTAATACATAGAATATCAATAAATGATACATTATGTCTTACACAGTTACAAGTATATTTCAATAACATTGTGTCACATTTGGTTAAGTGACATTTATGTAACCTTCTGCGGCCCTGGCTAATGTGATGTAATACAATGACGATCCCATGTAGGTATTATAAAAACATGACTTTTTACAAATCTGTATTTTCATTAAGGGTAATTTCTAACAGTATTTCGAAAATTATGGTCACATTATAGTTTTATTGAAAAGTTGAATTAAAAAAGTTTAAGCATTTGTAACTTACATATTGAATATTATATTTTATTATTTGAAATATTTGTATTATAGAATGTTTTGTATATTGAAATAGTAAGACCAAAAAAATTTTATATTGTTTTATAATATAGTCTGGATCAAATTGATCATAATATCTGCCAATATTCTTTAAAAAAGACTAAAAGTATGAGTCATAAAGAATTTATAATTCCAAGTCATAGAAGGTAAACACAAACCTAAATAACATATTTTGGGTATTAAAAGCAATATTAATTCCTAGTATTAAGGTATAATTAAATGTGTCATAATGGGAGAAAACAATGGATATTATGCAATGCGACAATATATTAAATATAATAAGAATAATGCATATTTTGTTAGTGTTTTATGGTTTAGGTAATTTTCATTTACAGTTGTTTTAGCTATTTGTTTAGCTCTTGTTATAAATGTATTATATACCTAATATCGGATTTATTATTAATATTGTTTTTTTTAAAGTTTTTAAATGTGCATATTGTAATTGTATGGGCAAGGATTTAACTAGAATCACAGCATTTAAATATATAGTTATATACCGACAAATAATATAAATGTAAAATATTCTAATAACTCAGACTGAAAAAAAGGACCACTATATAGGACTAAAGGATGACTATATTTTATTTACATTTTCATAAATTTAATGACATCAATTCACAAATTTTG
Organism: Luffia ferchaultella; assembly: GCA_949709985.1. Taxonomy (NCBI): domain Eukaryota; kingdom Metazoa; phylum Arthropoda; class Insecta; order Lepidoptera; family Psychidae; genus Luffia; species Luffia ferchaultella. The sequence continues at coordinate 15,597,475 of OX453258.1, read as the reverse complement.
CTAATTAACTCGAATCTGCCAGGTCTGATTTCAACCCAAGATTCCAAGATGTATGAGAGACCATTTTGACAATAGTCTGACAATTTTAAGTTGCTGTGAAGTTGTTATCGAGCTGTCAATTTAAAACGCGCTGATTTGACTATTTTAGTCCATTGCTTCTCTCAACGACATGGGATTCGTCAGTTTAGAGTTGTCAAACTATACTGGTCGATATATACAACTACATAACTTTTGTCACAAAATGAATTTTTATAAGTGACTTGTTAAGTATTATATACTAAGCATAATACAGTAAACAGAGTGTTGATATTAACTGGAATATATAGAGTATTAATTAAATAAAAATAGCTTTAATATACTTCCAAAACCGGTGAATGAAATTGGTGTTCAATTATTTACACAAATCTAAAATTTTGAAAGTGGGTAGATAAAATTCAAACGATGTTCAATGTGTGCCCTAAGTGCATTCTGACAACATTTTAGTCGAATATAAAGTACATTTCTAAAATTGTCCAACATTTTGAATGGAGGCAGAACGCAAAAAAAATTGTTTAAAAGAATAATTCTTATTCGTATTGAGGTTTGGAAAAAACGTCTTAATAGAGATTTTGAAAAAATAATTTCGATTTATACATTACTTTGATACTTAGACAAAATCTTTTAAAATAGTGGGTTCTGGAAGGCGATGTCAGAATGAATGGCCTCAAAGATCTCTCGATCTTACCCCATGTGACTTCTTTTATTGGGGATATATAAAACAAAGTTTATTTGGCAAAACCTAATAGTATCGACAAATACAGGAAACGGATTACGCGGGAAATCAGACAAAGATCAGCAGAAATGTTGAGCAATGTTAGCGATATATTTTATCTTCGACTGGGATGTTGTCAAGATGTACTCTTTTCAATTACCAAAATATTTTCATATCAAACACCTATTTATTAATATTATTATATCTGCCCCCTTTTAAAATTTGAGATTAATGTTCCAAATTTGTCTTCAGAGGACCTTTTAAAAGAGGGGTCACAAAGTGCTCTTTTGTATTGAAAAAAAAAAAATAGTCTCCACTTCAGTATCACTTCCGAAAAATAAAAAATAAAAAAATGGAGAAAATTAATGCTCATTGACAAGTTTTGGGAGTACAGTAACACTTTATTCATCATAAAACTATGGATTGACTAGAACGACTCTTCTGCGCTTACCGTCTACTCTACACTCTTCTTCTATTTATCTGGTGTATTTTTGGCAAGTTTCAGTCCGCGAGGTACCCGCGCGCCAGCTTTCACCCCCGCAAAATTCCGTTTGACAGTTTCGATATTCTGAAGTGACATTTTTAACTCTATTAAAACCAAACGCTGCTGTGAAATTTATTTACTCTATTATGATACTGATTGATATGATATACCGATTTTTTTTCAGTTAAAGTCAACACGCTGTATATATAAATTGTAATTTTAAACATGTATTAAAAATACGCGGTTTTTGCGGTTGTTGTTTTTATGGTGTAATTTGTATTTTTATATAATAATGGCAATATTATTCCAAGCATATTTTTTGGATTAAGTAAATATATTATTTTTGATGGAGTCTGTTTTAATTTATCATACGTTAGTACACATTTTATGCAGTTAATTTGTTTTTCCATTATGAAAAGATCTCGGTTGATGTATTTACTTCTCTGATATTTTACACCACTACTTAGTTAAAATATAGACAAGATATGTGATATTATTAGGGTTGCAGTATATGAAATTGCTGTTTGATATAACAAAAAATTAAACTAGAAATTAGTAAAAAATATTAGCATTTAATTAATCAAAAGAATTATTTTTATAATAAGTCAGTGAAAAATGGCAACGGGAGGGTTTCTATAGGTCACTCCTTTAGCGTTCGAACGGTTTCTTGTGCAGTATGAGGTTTCGCGTTATCGTGAAGCAATGAAGGTGAAGATCGTATTACCAGTCGGTGCTGTTGTTTTTAAATTTTGTCCATTTGGATTAATATTTTGAGTACACTAATCTCAAACCATCCTGCTAAATGCAGTAAGATCGATGTGGATCAGCTTCCACGGTGGCGTGGCTTGCAATACTTCATTATTGCCTTTAGGTGCTGACCTAGCTCTTGGTTCATTTCGCAAGTCAAAAATGGGGAAATCAATGCAAGGTGCATTCATTAGTCATGGTTCTTCTAAACAGCATTTATAAATATTACGAGATGAACTATGACTGACCGATTGGCCGACTGGTTAGCGACCCTAACTGCGGAGCCAAAGGTCGCGGGTTCGAATCCCGCCCGGGATAAATATTTGTGTGCACGAACATGTCTATTTCTTCAGTGTCTCGGTGTAATATATCTATATATGTATAGTATATCATATTTTTTTAAAATATATTTGAGTATGTATGTCAGTTGTCTAGTAACTCATAACACAAGCATAATACTTGCTTACTTTGGGACTAGATGGCGCTGTGTGGGATGCCCCATGTATTATTATTATTATTAGGTCTTAACCTATGAAGTATCCGTTTTGTATGAAATAAATTAAAGTAATTTTTTTTCAAACATCTTTATTTCTGTTATTCAAAGTAATCACCCGTGCAATCGATGCATCTTTGCCAACGCAGTGGCAATTTATTGATGCTCTTCTTGCAAAAATCAACTGGACGGGAGGCAACAAACTCTTCAAAGGCATTTTGTATTGTATCTCGGGAATTGAATTTTTTTTCCTTTTAAAAATTGTCCAAATTTTGTAAGAAAGCAATAGTCGGTAGGTACAAGGTCTGGTGAGTATGGCGGATGAGGGAGAACTTCCAACCCCAACTCTAGCAGCTTGGAGACTGTTTGTTGTGCAGTATGGGGTCGCGCGTTGTGAAGGAGCAGCGGGAACGACCGATTCATCAAAGCTGGTCGCAGACGTGCGAGCTTCTCCATCATTGTCTTCAGTTCTTCACAGTACACATCTGCAGTAATGCTCATGCCATTTTGTAAAAAGCTGTGATGAATCACACCGGCACTAGACCACCAAACAGTGACCATCACATTTTTAGGGGTTATTTTTCGTTTAATACATTGCTTTGGTGCTGAACCAGGATCTAACCAAATTGCTGAGCGCTATCGATTGTCGAACAGAATCCATTTTTCATCACAGATAACAATCCGGTTCAAAATTCCTTCATTTCTGTGCCTGTTGAGCAACGCGAAGCAGGTCTCGACGCGCACGTTGCGCTGGCGATCGTTAAGTTCGTGGGGTGCCCATCTATCAAGCTTTTTTACTTTGCCAATTTGTCGCAAATGGTCCAATATTGTTTTGATGCTAACATCAAAAGCTGCTTCTAGTTCAACTATAGTTTGAGTATTTTCAACAATCGCCTTCAATTCATCATTGTTGACCAAAGGGTCTGGACCACCGTGAAGTTTATTATTCAAGTCATCATTTCCAGAACGGAAGTGGGCAAACCAATAACGGGTTGTGCGTTCGTTTGTTAAGTTCTCTCCGTAAACGTTGTTGATGTTACGTGCCGTTTGTGCCGCATTAGTGCCACGACGGAACTCGTCTTCCATAATTACACGAATTTTTAAAGTGTCCATTATGACGAAAAATGTTCAAATGTAATGAAAACACAACGCTAATCAATAAACAAAAGACTTTGTAAAAAGAATGTCATGTTTTTAAAACAAAATTAATTTGAATTTAGAATTCACAGCCAATCAATTTTTTTTTGTTTGAAATGGTCAGTACTGAAGAATTTCATAGGCAATTTCATAGGTTAAGACCTAGTATTATTATTTAAAAAATTAAGCCAATATACGACGTGTCCATGTTTACTGTTGTCCATGCAGGCGCAATTCTCGGGACAACTAAAAAGAAAGAACTTCTTACTTTTAGGTGATATTTTATGTATGGCAAAAAACCGCGTCAAGATCCTCCCAGTCATTCTAGAGGAACCTATCGTAGCGCCCCTTGGTGGCCCGTAACCGCAAACCTTATCTGAGAATTTGCTCTTACTTTTAGGTGATACTTATGTATCGCAAAAAACCGCGTCAAAATCAGTCCAGTCGTTTCGAAGAAAAACATCTACTCCAAAGCCCCTGGTTTAATAACTGTAAAACTTATTTAGGAACCTGTTTTGAGAATTTTGATCCAAATCGTTAGAGCCGTTTCCGAGATACGCGTATTACATATGCAAGAATTGCTCATATATAAGATAAGATAAACTGAAGCCAGCCGGATTTACCGTACAAACCGCTTACACAACTGTTTGAACAGCAATTTACATCGTTTATTACCGAATCCATTGTATAATTTCAAAATTGAGACCATCTTCAGATCCTTTGAAAGCTATTCTAATTTAAAAATGTTTGAACAAAACAATCTGAATAAATATGTTATTTTGTTTCTTGTCTAATGTACTTACCTTACCTACCAATAGTAGGCACCGTTCATAAAAACAACTACTTACACTACTTATTTAAAAAAAAAACTATTGGAAACCACTTTTTTTTTCTTTCGGTGTGAATATAACACCCTAATTCTGATCCAATCTTTTCATATTTTGTGCTTAAAAATTTCTTAGTATCAGATTTATTTACTATATTTATTTGCAGATAAAAATTTACTATACAGATAAAAATTTGTCAGTGCGAGTGCTCTTATAATGGTTCCGTATTTTATTTTTGTAGAACAAATTTTTTTTTGTGTCAGGGGTTTTAAATTTAATTTTAAATATTTAATTCTGGACACGGTACTTTAATTAATTTGATTCATAGCTTTTCACCGATCGTACCATAAAGTAAATAATGACAGCAGCGTCATCGTACCTTCTGAGATGGGTACCTATGGGCAGGCCCGGCGAGAGCCAGGTCGGACCCCGGGTGTAAAACATTGCGGGGCCCACTCCACCTTACTTTGAAAAAAAAATCAATTAAACGGGCCCCCGTTTCTTAGTCCGGGCCCTGGTGGTACTACTACCCTTACACCCCCCCTATCGCCAGCCCTACCTATGGGTACGTATTGACTTGACGCATGCGTCTTTATGTCAAACCCTTATTGTAAATATTATTGAAAATCTCATCGTGAAATAGCACAATTTAAATAATAAACGTACATATTGTCACGTTGTGGTCACGTTAGAGAAAAGTAGTAGATCTCAGGGGTTGTGACATAAAACAAGGGAGATAGAGAAAAAATTTGACTTAATTAGAATTTAAATGAGAAAATTAGAAATAATGATTTTAACAACAGAGATTTGTATGTTTAGCTAAAACAGAATGTAAATATTTAATACGACCTCTTAAAACACGATTTATCTTCATCCGAGTTAATTTTCCTCTTCTTTTCCTTTTTTATCATGAAAACGATTAGTATTTGCTGCGTATTTGTCAAGTCGATCTATGAACCGAGTTTTTTTTCTGCAAGCTCTTCATAACATAATGAACATTTCATGTGTCAAGGTGATGTTCTACGGAAACTTTATCATTGCATTGAGCGCTAAGAGGTATTTTGCCAAATCTTTCCAGCGAGTCATTCCATGGCTTTTTTTGGATAATTAAACCAACGATTGAATATTATACCATCCATTATTTGCACATTACGAATTTACACCAAAATACTAAGAATACTTTAAATTATTGCCATTCCAAAACTATTGCGATCTTTTCAGTATGACATAACAGAATTCCTAAATAATTTAATTTTCATTCCCATAATTTTTACCTCCGCACCACGATGGCCCATTTCCCAATCATTTATTCAAGTCGTTTTAAATTTTAAATTCAGAAAAAAATATAAATTAGTTAATTATAATTATAATTAACTAAGCCGTATGACAGAGGTCGATCAGCGGATATAAAACTTCATAGTAAACAAGGAGAACAAAAGTAGGGACACAACAGGAGTAGTGTGACAATATTACCTTAATGATTCAAATTATCACTTCTAACATCTAACGTGAAATACTGATCTGTCATTCTGTGATAACAGAAATGGCCCATTCTATTATATTTTTATCACTGGGATATGTTTTACCTGTTTGAAATAGTGTAAACCGGCCTCAAGTTCACTTTTAGAAATGTTTTTGTAATAATGTGGTTTTTGTGATTTAGTCCCCGGAAACGAACCCCAAAGAAAAAGAAAATCGACTATTTCTCCTCTTATCTCCGAAACTACTGAGCCAAAAGTTACAAAATATGTATATATATTAACCTATATAAGCCCCATTCATAGTTTACAGGAACATCTAAACAAAAATCCATCTTTGAATTGCCATGGGAAACGGAAAATATTCGTGAAAAGAAAATGCGTTTAAACTGAATTGCTTAATTTCACTAAGAACTAATATAATCACAATTTAAAAGTAACTATAGATATACGAGTACATATTTTCGTCAAATAATCTCTAAAATATTTTCCGTTTTAGATAAAAATCCGCCTTTATCAAGGCTTTAAATACGTCTAGTGTTACATGTTATTACCCTGTAAATAATGACTTGGGGTCGTGAGTCGGCACTCAAGTCTAGATAAGCAATCTGAATCTTTTGAAACCTTGGAATTAGATAAAATATTGTTTTCGAAACCCACCGCGTCGTATCTTGTTATTGAATTTCATTATAATACGAAAATAAATTGTTTATAGCGTCTATAAACTTGATTATTAATATTATTAGTTATTAAGTCATAATTATTTTTAAACATAATTATTAAACTGTTATTTTTTTCTTTTGTTTACTTTGTGACACGTGACAATAGAAATGGCATCAATCAATCGCAGCACATACCACGGCCAGTCTACGTGGGCTAATTAACAATAATGCGCGGGCGGATGCAACAATACTACAGAGGAAACACATACAGAGGTTCGACGAAGGAATGATCTGTGGACGAAGGTCTCTAGACAGAGCAATTGTGAGGTAAGCGCGGGAGGGGAGGCGTACCTTTTAAGCCATAATTCAAAAAGTTCCTGCTAAACAAGGCTGTCGCGTTGCACTCGAGTGAATTAATTAATTAATTAATAAAAAATATTGATTGTTGTTTTGTCATTATAGTACACACAACGTGTGTCGCCATTACTAAATTTCTTCTTTATTTGCGCGAATAATAATGTACTTAATTAAATATAATAGCACAGTAAGTTAATACCTATCTCTGAACCTACGAGTTACAGAAATATATTGTCCATAATCCGAGATTTAAGTGACCACGTACTTAATTTAGTTGTCATGAAAACTAAATTAAGTAGTGTAACGAAATATGTTTATAATAAGTTTTTTTTTGTGGCAATAAACGATTTGAATTGAATTGAAGTGACCACGTGACCAAATTTTTGAAAGCTTATATTTTCGAAACGATCAATCGCAGACCTAGCCTGTTGGTACTCAAACTTGATGTTTTGACGACATATATGTGACCACGTGACCCCATTTTTAAATGCTTATATTTTCGAAACCATCAATCGCAGACCCATCTTGTTGGTACTTAAACTTGATGTTTTGACGAGATCTATGTGACCATGTGACCACATTTTTAATTGCTAATATTTTCGAAACCGTCAATCGCAGACCTATCGTGTTGGTACTTAAACTTGATGTTTTGACGAGATCTATGTGACCATGTGACCACATTTTTAATTGCTAATATTTTCGAAACCGTCAATCGCAGACCTATCGTGTTGGTACTCAAACTTGATGTTTTGACGAGATCTATGTGACCATGTGACCACATTTTTAATTGCTAATATTTTCGAAACCGTCAATCGCAGACCTATCGTGTTGGTACTTAAACTTGATGTTTTGACGAGATCTATGTGACCATGTGACCACATTTTTAATTGCTAATATTTTCGAAACCGTCAATCGCAGACCTATCGTGTTGGTACTCAAACTTGATGTTTTGACGAGATCTATGTGACCATGTGACCACATTTTTAATTGCTAATATTTTCGAAACCGTCAATCGCAGACCTATCGTGTTGGTACTCAAACTTGATGTTTTGACGAGATCTATGTGACCATGTGACCACATTTTTAATTGCTAATATTTTCGAAACCGTCAATCGCAGACCTATCGTGTTGGTACTCAAACTTGATGTTTTGACGAGATCTATGTGACCATGTGACCACATTTTTAATTGCTAATATTTTCGAAACCGTCAATCGCAGACCTATCGTGTTGGTACTCAAACTTGATGTTTTGACGAGATCTATGTGACCATGTGACCACATTTTTAATTGCTAATATTTTCGAAACCGTCAATCGCAGACCTATCGTGTTGGTACTCAAACTTGATGTTTTGACGAGATCTATGTGACCATGTGACCACATTTTTAATTGCTAATATTTTCGAAACCGTCAATCGCAGACCTATCGTGTTGGTACTTAAACTTGATGTTTTGACGAGATCTATGTGACCATGTGACCACATTTTTAATTGCTAATATTTTCGAAACCGTCAATCGCAGACCTATCGTGTTGGTACTCAAACTTGATGTTTTGACGAGATCTATGTGACCATGTGACCACATTTTTAATTGCTAATATTTTCGAAACCGTCAATCGCAGACCTATCGTGTTGGTACTCAAACTTGATGTTATGACGAGATCTATGTGACCATGTGACCACATTTTTAATTGCTAATATTTTCGAAACCGTCAATCGCAGACCTATCGTGTTGGTACTCAAACTTGATGTTTTGACGAGATCTATGTGACCATGTGACCACATTTTTAATTGCTAATATTTTCGAAACCGTCAATCGCAGACCTATCGTGTTGGTACTCAAACTTGATGTTATGACGAGATCTATGTGACCATGTGACCACATTTTTAATTGCTAATATTTTCGAAACCGTCAATCGCAGACCTATCGTGTTGGTACTCAAACTTGATGTTTTGACGAGATCTATGTGACCATGTGACCACATTTTTAATTGCTAATATTTTCGAAACCGTCAATCGCAGACCTATCGTGTTGGTACTCAAACTTGATGTTTTGACGAGATCTATGTGACCATGTGACCACATTTTTAATTGCTAATATTTTCGAAACCGTCAATCGCAGACCTATCGTGTTGGTACTCAAACTTGATGTTTTGACGAGATCTATGTGACCATGTGACCACATTTTTAATTGCTAATATTTTCGAAACCGTCAATCGCAGACCTATCGTGTTGGTACTTAAACTTGATGTTTTGACGAGATCTATGTGACCATGTGACCACATTTTTAATTGCTAATATTTTCGAAACCGTCAATCGCAGACCTATCGTGTTGGTACTCAAACTTGATGTTTTGACGAGATCTATGTGACCATGTGACCACATTTTTAATTGCTAATATTTTCGAAACCGTCAATCGCAGACCTATCGTGTTGGTACTCAAACTTGATGTTATGACGAGATCTATGTGACCATGTGACCACATTTTTAATTGCTAATATTTTCGAAACCGTCAATCGCAGACCTATCGTGTTGGTACTCAAACTTGATGTTTTGACGAGATCTATGTGACCATGTGACCACATTTTTAATTGCTAATATTTTCGAAACCGTCAATCGCAGACCTATCGTGTTGGTACTTAAACTTGATGTTTTGACGAGATCTATGTGACCATGTGACCACATTTTTAATTGCTAATATTTTCGAAACCGTCAATCGCAGACCTATCGTGTTGGTACTCAAACTTGATGTTTTGACGAGATCTATGTGACCATGTGACCACATTTTTAATTGCTAATATTTTCGAAACCGTCAATCGCAGACCTATCGTGTTGGTACTCAAACTTGATGTTTTGACGAGATCTATGTGACCACGTGACGAAATTTTTCCCATAGCTTTTTTTAAACTATTAGTTGCAGATTTATTGTTTGGTATTTAAACTTCACGTTTGAAAGATATCTACTTATAAACAAACGAAAAATGCGAATTTTTTGGTTTTTTAGTCCTTTTCTGTTGAGAGAATGAAACAAAAAACCTAATAAGACTGGAAAACCCCTGAAAGAACAAAATTCAATCGAAAAACATCGAATTGGACCAAAAACGACCAAAAACAACTGGAAACAATAGAATTGGCCTGAGTCGAATCAAGTTAACTGAGTCAAACTGACTTGAACTAAAAACGGTCCAGTTAGTTCAAAAAGGACTGTAAAAGACAAAAAACTTAAAGGGACCGAGTTGGACCGAAAATTACTGAGTTGGCTTATGTCGAACCAATTTGTTCAGTTCAGTGTGTGGTAAAAGATCAAGTGGGACCAAAAAGGGTTGAGAACCGAAAAAAAAAACGAAAAGGACAAGAAAAAAAACGAATTCGGACGAAAAATATTAAAAAGGACCAAAAAGGACGGAATTGGACCGAACAGGACCGATAACATTGGATAAGTTCGGGTTGGACAGAAAAAGACTGAAAAGGGTCGAAAAGGGCCGAAGATACCGATAAAGTTATAGTTAGACCGAAAAAGACCAAACATGACCGAAAAAAAAGGATGGAGTGACAAAAAAGACTGAAACAAACAAAAAAAAAAAAACAGATCAAAACTGAGTTAATGCGAAAAAAGACTAAAAAGGGCCAAAAATGATCGTGTTACACTGTAAAAAACCGAACTGGACTGAATAAATCGAAAAAGATCGTGTTGGACCGAACAGGTCTTAATAAAACCGAAAAGTATGGAGTTAGCCCGAATCGGATTAAATTGGCCCGAATTGAACTTTATTAGACCTATTTGGCCGAAAAGAACCAAATGGTATCAAAAACGAACAAAAAAAAAAGTGAGTATCACCGAAAAAGACTGAAAAAGGCCGAAGAGGACCGAGTTGAACCGAAAAAAATCGAAGTGGACCGAAAAGGACCGAAAACTACCGAAGTTAGATCGAGTCGAACCAACTTGGCCCAGTTGAATCGTGTCGACCTAAGTTGGATCGCCTCGCCTTAGACCGAAATGGCTCAAGAAGAACTGAGGAAGACCGAAGAACCAAGAATGATCCAGTTGGGCCGAAAAATAATGAAAAGGACCGCGGTGAACTGAGTTTTACCGGTACAAATGCCAATTGAATATTTTCAAAATGGCGGCCATTTTAATTTTGACATTAGATTGAAGTTTCTAAGATAAAATCGTGCAAATTTTCAAAATGGCGGCTTTACTTCCTGTCGTATGTTAGAAATTGCTTTAACTAAATGCACAGTGTACAGAAAGCTAAATTATACACATCAATAAATAATAATTCCATCAGCCCTTTTTATAACCCACTGCAAGGGCTGAGGCCTCCTCTCAAGATGAGGGGGCCTGGAGCTTAAATCCACCACGCTGCTCCAGTGCGGGTTGGTGGATTGTAACAACCGCCATCTATTGACAGCAACCGGGACCGACTGGTTAATGTAATCAGTGATAGTTAATATACTTAAGTCAGAAAAAACTCATTGGTACACTCTCGAATTCGAACCACGGCCACATGGCCTTATAGATTTGAAACAGGTTCGCTGCGCTCGGGATATCACGACACTTAATAATATATAAATAATAATATCAAAGTAAAATTTGGTCTTTTTGTGACAACCCTGATACACTGTCGTGTCTAGGACGCTACGCTGTGTCGGCGTTTTCCGAAACATCAAAGGCGTCGACCTACTTTACGATAATTATACTATGACAATACGCTGAAGGTGAATAATTTTCGTTCGCGCATTTCGAGGGACAAGTTATCAGCAGATAGATTTTTCGTTTGCGATGAATACCTACTTGGCATTGGGTACATTAACTTAATTGCCGTTGGAAGAGGTAAAAACTTGTCGCTTGTATGAACCAAAATACATAACTCATAAACAACTTGATGGATTTCAACAAATGTGGCGTCAAGCATAATCTTTGTTCTTTGAAGACACATAGTTTTACGAAACAAAAAACCCCATAATTATTATGTGTACATAATAAGTGTCATTGTTTACCAGATGACTTTGTGTTTTTGTACGTAAATCACCTGTAGACTATAAGAAAATAAAATAAAAAATCATGGTCGTCGATTTTTTACCGCAATTTGTGTTTTGTTTTTAACATTGTTTTATGCTTTATGTTACTTAGCGAATATATAAAATTTTAACTTTTATAGATATGACGGATTTGGTAATGATGAATTGTTGCATTGTAATAATGTTTTGACAATCTACCGTGTGTGGGCTTTTATATCGTGTTTTCCAGAAAACCGGAATCACATCAATTTAATTGTTACTGCATTATCACTGAACTTTCTAACACAAAACTAGTGATGGGTAAACATCTATAATCGATATCGAAGACGTGAACGAACCGTTTACGAAGGTAACAATAATAACCAAAATCAAAAGTTTTTTTTGATATTTCAAGACATTTGACGACCGCTTAGTCTAGTGGGTAGCGACCCTGCCTGCGAAGCTGGAGGTCCCGGGTTCGAATCCCAGGTCGGGTCAGTATTAATATGATGAATATTAATACTGGCACCGGGTCTTGGTTGTTATATGTATGTGGTGTCTTCGCTTGGTACCCAAAATACAAGCTAATGCTTAGTTTGGGACCTAGACGTTGTTGTGATTGTGTGTGTTATTATTATTATTTACACCCAAAAACAGAATTTTTATATACTCAAGGAGCACTAGTTTCTTTAGGAAAAATGTTACGGTTACGTCAAATCTCACCAAGAGGCTGAGAAAGACCAGCACGTTAGAAGTAAAAGTACGTTAGGGACCCTTTCACTTCTTCACTTCATCAGCCCATTTTTACCCCACTGCCGGGGCTTTGGCTTCCGCCAGGGTGAGGAGGGGGGTTTGGAGCTTAAATCCACCACGCTACTCCACTGCGGGTTGGGGACTGTAACGACCGCCATCTATTGACAGTGTCCGGGACCGACTGTTTAACGTGCCCTCCGAAGCACGGAGTCAGTGATAGTTATGTACTTAAGTCGGAAAAACTCATTGGTACACGCCCGGATTCGAACCATGGCCCTATGGGGCCTTATTTTGAGACAGGTTCGTTGCGCTTTGGGCTATCACGACAAAAGGGACCCTTTAGTAGGGCTAAAGATTTCTTAGGCTACGAAATGTCTCGTCCAATAGGCAAAATTCTGCTGTCTATATATGCTTGAATAAACAGAAGGATTGAAACATAATCAAAAATACAAATAAGGCAAAAATGAAAATCATAATATTGACAACATGATTAGTGATTGGCAAGACAAAAGAACGAATCATCTACCTCAATATCTCAAAGTTATACGAAAAAGTCAACATCTAAGACACAATACCACCAATGATTAAAATTATTAAAAAATATTGTTCTGCACAGTGTCTTAAGGGGGCAATTACAAAAAAAACGGCATGTTTAGGTACATTTTTAGGAAGTTTGGAAAGGTATATGGTCATAAACCTAATTCTAAAATAAAGATCAGTTCTTAATTTACAATTGTGTTAGAAAACATTTGCATATTTTACACTCTTTCACACTGAAAAAATATTATTTTGTAACCCACTTTTGCCGAAATCGCGGAAAATTAACATTTTTCGGTACATATTACACCATCATCACAGGGTTTTTTGAGATTAAAAAATCATTTAAGTATTGTTATTACTTCATCCTTTCTTTCTGTTAGAGGAAATTTTGATAATAAACGGAAAAGTGGCAGAAAAAAATCATCAATAATATGCAATTTCACCGAAATTTCGCCATACTATTTTGTATGAACTGACAGCACACTGACAGCATAAAACCAAGCGCACACGATAACGTGCTTCAGACCGCTCCGAGGAGCGCTATTGAAAGGTCGGGTGTACGTCTTTGTTTCTCTCCGATCAAATGCTGTACGTATGGTAAAGTTGAACTCAATCAATCTTGAGACGTGGGTGAAAGTAAAAGTGAATGGGCATCTTTGTATGGGCTGCGTACCCAGGTTGTATCAAGTTGTGGTATATGTCATTTTAAAGGTCGTATCAATAGCTTTATTTTATAGTATGGCACCAACCATGAAACACGTGCAAGGAAATAACTATGAGTTATTTTATATCTCATATAATGAAATGTTATTTTTAGTGTAAATGTTACTTATTGTACAATATTACTTTATTACTAAGCATACCTACTATACGGTTACCAATCGCTATTCCACCGCGGCTTGCACACCTACATACTCTTAAGACTGGCCAAAAAAATTGCAGGTTTTGCATAGGCTTCGTATCCATGCTGTATCTAGTGTAGGCATGTTGTTCTTGGATTTCTTATTAAAAAATATAATTAAAGGCTAGTATTGCGTAGGTCGAAATAATTTAAAAAAAATTATCATTGAACTAATAATCTAGATCAACAATTATATCATCTAAAAAAGTTGCTGGCAACAATATATAATTTTGATGCCTCGCCCACCCCAAATACCATATAATGCTTATTATATGTGAACATGTGCCGACTGTTCTTCGCCCTATTAGGCACGAACAGTACTTATCGACTCCCTTCCCGTCGTTATTGTAGTTACTACAATATAGGAGTAATATATCCGATTCGACATATGACAGGACTGAATCCAACCTCTAGTAGTATGTATGTGTGTGGGCATGGCGGTGTAAGAGTTATACTGACAGGTAGCCGCAACGCACAGTATGCTATATAACATGGTAAATAAAATAATATAAGTAAAAAATAAAAACCGACTTCAAAAACATAAACTAAAAAGTTAAAAATAAAATTTTCACTTTAAAGAAAGGAGCATTAACAGGCGGCATATAGTTAATGAAGTCGGTGCCTACTCACTCAGACACTTTAAATTGTGTTCCATATTTGTTATAGTTATAAATATATAATTGTTGTAACTGTTATTACCTGGTAAGTACCCATTTAAAGTGTCTGAGTTGGCACCGACTTCATTAACTATATGCCGCCTGTTAATGCTCCTTTCTTTAAAGTGAAAATTTTATTTTTAAATTTTTAGTTTATGTTTTTGAAGTCAGTTTTTTTTTTTAATTATTTTATTTTTCAATTTTTAGTTGAACGCATCTGTAACTTATTTGTATTAAGTATAAATGGGGCTACTAAACGCGCTACTCTAATGAGACAGCACCGCGATTACGCAACGTAAATTCATTGTCAAATTGACGAATCAGCATGCCTAGTAGGCAGTGGTATTCCTATGTAAAACTTCAATCTTAATTATTATTTTTGTGCGAACTGAACATTTTGGCATATTCAACCGTATGACGGAAGCTCAACAAAAGGTAACTGCTGTAAATCGTTGAGGAATTCCCCCAACTGTTTATGGTCTTCATCATCAGACCTGTTATGGCACTATAACTCATATGAGTGCAAAGTTCTCTTCAATAGAAATGAATTAAGTCCAAACACCAGGTAATTGCTGTAAATCGTTAAGGAGTTCCCTCGATTGTGTATGGTCTCCATCATCAGATCTGTAATGGTACTTATAACCCATATGGGTGCAAAGTTCTCATTAATAGAAATGAATGAAGTCCAAACACCAGGTAATTGCTGTAAATCGTTGAGAAGTTCCCTCGATTGTGTATGGTCTCCATCATCAGACCTGTAATGGCACTTATAATCCATATGGGTGCAAAGATCTCATCAATAGAAATGAATCAAGTCCAAACACCAGGTAATTGCTGCCATTCGTTGAGGAGTTCCCTCGACTGTCTTTCAGCTCCATCATCAGATCGACTCCTGACCTTCATTAAACAGTACTAGTAGTAGTACTTTATCAAAATACTTAAAATACGATACTTTAAAATACGATTTTCGAAGGTTGCCCTCGATTTCTCTGGGATGCCATCATCAGATCCTGGTTTCCTTATCATGGTACCATTTCGGAGATATCTCCCTTTCACAAAAAAAAAAAAATCATCCAATTCGGTTCATAAACAACGAAGTTATCCCTGAACACACATAAAAAAAAAAAAAACTAATATACGGTCGAATTGAGTAACCTCCTTATTTTTTGAAGTCGCTTAAAAAGAACTTTATAAGCTAGAAATAATGATTATTTAAATAAAAATTAAATAATTTTAAATTTAAATTTCAAAGGCAGTAATTAAATAATAAGTTGGTGTCATACAATAAAATGAAGCTATTATTAAGACCTTTAAAATGACATATGTCACAACTTGATACACCACTGGGTACGAAACCGCCCATTGTCTTTTATAATATTTTATGAATTGAATTAGTTTGAATTATTTTTTTTACCAAGGCGGAAAGCTATTAAACTTAAAATAAAAATCTTACACTATATATACAATGTACATAATATATACATTACCGAGTTGACCAACTAATAATTTTTTTATGATAAAAAAATTAAATTAAAACATATGTAAAAAGTGGTGACCTCTTGGAATGGTGTAATTATTTTAATTTTAATACGCTTTTATAAGTTCCACCTGTATGTTTTTTTGTATCTAATGGAATCTTTAAACGCGGTTGTCACCCACTTCCACTGAAGATATTGGGCTGAAATTCAGAATACATATGTAACTTCGATGACAATACACTAAAATGATAAACATAACTTGATGTTGCAGCCAGGATTGTTTCCTCATAAGGATACTCTTCACCGGTTAATAGCACGAACACGAAACTTTGTATGTAGGTTGGATTTCGATAGTTATCCATGATTTTCACTATAAACTGATGATGCACCACGATAATTTGTTAACGAGGGAACTCCTCAGTGGTTAGATTAGCACCGACATGAAGCTTTGTGTCGGTGTGTATCATTTCATCGTGTTATAGGTAATTGTGAGTTCCACCTTTATGTTTGTAAATTTTGATGGAATGTAGTTTAAAAAATATTAAGACTAAAAAAAGAAAAAAATAATATGTTAAAAAAAATTATAAATTACACTTTGATAGACAATCGAACTTTAAAAAAGAAAATAAGTAGAAAAAAAAATAGAAAATTAATGTTATTGTGAAAAATCGTGGAGTGCAATGAAATATTTAAAACAACTGATATCGGGCACCCCACGTTTTGTCACAATAACATTATTTTTCCTCATTAAACACTTTATTCTTATTCCAAAAGTTATTTTCTTCTTTATAGATCGATTTGGTATTAAAGTGCAAGTTTCTTATTTTTTTTAAACTATAATGTTTTTAGAAGGCGGTCTGAATGATCGTGAAATTTGAAGGGCAAGTTAGTCAAAACAGGGGTGTTCGCGCGGTTTCTCTATTTATAGAAATAAATAATGGTGGGAGCTAAGGGTGCGAGCGGGTTGCTTTTTGCGGTTTACGCATGCGGTGCAAACAGAATGCTCGCTTGTGATTGGTGTAAAGTAAAAATATTTAGTACTGTAAAATACAACATTGCGGTACAAGTTTCGATGTCATAAAGAACGTGTTAATAGTAACTGTATTGACAAAAGTATTAATCGTTGTTGTAATAACGCATACAGACTTTATTTTTTTTTTGTAATGTGGACCAAATAATAATAAAATTTTAATCTATACGAAACAGACTTTATTTTAGTAGTGTTAGGCCCAGAAAGAAAGAAGTTCAAAATTGCAGACACTATTTTCAGTTTTGACCGCAGATTTGTGAAGGGAGACCACATGGACCCATAGATATCGATTTTGAAAGCAAGCAGTTCAAAAACTAAAACAGATTCAAAGGCAGTAATTTTTTTTTAGTTCTGAGCACACATTCGTAATCGAAGACCATATACCGTAATCTTAGACATTTATTTTGAAAACAATCGGTCCAGAATCAAAAATAGTAGAATTTGACGAAATGGGAAATGAAAAGGTCACCTCATTCAATGGGACCTCGGTTTCGCCATCGCCACGTATCACAAACAAAATGCACTCGTATTGCAAAACTCCTCATACGATAACTGTGGCACAGTATAGTATTGTCTAATAATTTTTTTTTATGGAACTTAAAAAAAAGATATCGTAACCCACACCCATAACACAAGCTTTGCTTAGTTTGGGACTAGATAGCGCTGTGTGGGATGTCCCAGGTATTATTGTTATCACTACATATTATAAAATAAAGTCCCCCGCCGCGTCTGTCTGTCTGTCTGAACGCGACAAACTCAAAAAGTACCGAACGGATTGGCATATTATTGACATCAATGGACAGAGTGATTCAAGAGAAAATTTGTTGAAATATGACGATTATTGTTGAAGAAGTCGGAAAAAAATCAAGCTGGTTGGGAACTTTCATCGAAAATGCGGCCTAATCCTTTTGAGATATAACAAAATAATGTATGGAGGAATTGTGTCTCTTTTATAGGACTAAAGAAAAGTCCGCGATAGCATATGTCTATATTTTATGGATAGCTTACTATACTATTTTTATGATGTAATATGATGAGGTGATTGGAAAACAATTTATACGGATATGGTATTAATCCTTATCAAATTAAATACGATATTTACCTTCAGCATTTCATGAACATTATGATCGCCGTTTGTATTCTACAATTTAAATCAATATCTTAGGAGCCATACCGGACAACGCGACACACGTGGTTAGGCTGAAGTTATCAATGTTGTATACAAAGAAATATTTTAGTTTGTTTTTAGGTATTTATTCTTTACTTTTTCATATATTTATAGAATTCGAAATAAAATACATTAAAAATAATCCAAGTTGGACGAACTTGCGTTACATTTAAATCTAATGAAATCCAGTCCACATTATCGACACAACAAGCTGATACGACACTACGACCGTAAAAACATTATGGCTCTGCTACCCGTGCGAAACCGGGGCGGATCGCTAGTTATTATATAAAATAAAGCAACATTAAAAACCTGACATAAAAGAAAACTAATTTTTAAATAAATAAAAATAATAATGATCAAGACTAATTAGTTCTGGTATAGAGCCAAGTATGTGTTGCCTCTGGTGCAGATGCGCGTGTAGTAGTAAGCAAGCTGTCAAGTAAAACCTATTTTCGAGCTGTCACTTTTTGTACATACGTCCTTAAGGAGTTGGCTTTGCATACAATATTGCCCGTGTCTAATCCTCGCTGTAATTATGTAATAGGAGAAATACTGTCACAGGGCGGTATGTTTTTGTTTTTTTGATATTTTCATATGATATTTTGTATAGTTGTTTTAGAATAAATTACTGAAAAATAAAATATGATTTTCGTCTTCTTCGTTTTTGAAAATAATAAGCCGTAAATTCGATATTAATGCGAATTAAAAAAAAAAAAAACAAAAACGTATCGCCCTAGGGATATCTTTTTTTAACCCAGGCAACTACACATTAACCCATTTGGGTTAGATCCAAGTTCACGAGCATTTGAATGACAGGGACAATTGATTGATAATAATTGATGACAAGTTAATAGGTAATGACCCTGCTTCGTTTCAATTCATACACAGCCCGCAATAAGTAGTCACGGTCCGCAAGCTGTTTCGACGGTTATTTTATAGGTATTTTTGAGACTTTGTTGTTGTCATCTTTGTAACTTAGGAACAAAGCGGGGAAGAGGGATTGAAACGAAGATAGCGATGCCAATTCGAAGTCGCGGAGAGAAAGATTATCCCCTTAAATGGAAAATGCCACTGCTACAATAATAACACATAACACGTCAATTGACCAAGAAACTGATTGCCTTCATTGTATCGTCGCTATAAATACTCAATGCCTAAGATGCAGATTACCTAAAATGTATGTTGGCTGACAACTACCAATTCGATATCTTAAAATATTCAAAATTTTACTAATGGATGTAATATGCGGCGTATTCGGCTGAACCTAGTCCAAACTTATAGAGCGTAAATAAGATGAGTGATATAAAGAATAAAACTGAAGACATATTTTTCTCGGTAACCGTTAGCTTGCGTCATCCGCTTACTTAAAACTTTTTGTTCAGTTAGGAAGCTCTGCACGTTCTATAAGTTTGGACTATTCGGCTGAACGCATCCCAAACGTAGAACGTACTTCAAACTTATAGAGCGTGCAGAGCTTACCAATTTTAACAAAACGTTTGAAAAAGAGTTAATGATTAAAAAGCAATGAAACTTTAAACATTGTTTTCTCGGTAACCGTTAGTTTGCTCCATCTGGTCACTTTAAACTTTAGTAAGAACTACATGCTCTATAAATCTGGACTCAGTTCAGTCTAACACGGTGTATTATAGTACAAGTTAACTGTAATTTTTTTTTTAAATAACGAATATGTTGATTCCAATATCAACAATAACACCTGAGCTGGACGAATACCACCAATTGTTAAAAAATAGTACCTAAGTGAAAAGGATGTTGATGGTGATAAAAAAATGAACAGTACAAACACCGAAAGTTAACTCCGCTACCCACAATCCGTTATTATAAACCTTTATTATAAACTCACACGATTTTGTTCATATAAATTGGAAGTGTCAAAAATTTTAACCGGCCAAATTACTATTGTATGATTTCCACATTACAGCTTAATTTACTCATATAATCTTCCGGGCATCCCCTGCAAGTTTCAGTTTCGTGTACGATGTTGCAAAATGAACTATAAAATGACCCCTTGGGGCGGTGTTATATTCGTTTGCGCCAAAAATAAAAACAGACTACATATTCTAGATGAGCCTGTTGATATCTAATCACCTGCATTTAAATTAAAACGATAAGCTTTTGTGTAAAATATGGCCTCATAATACATGTTAACTTTGGTTTCGTGATTGTCTACCTTATAGAATTATTCATGATTAAAACAGTCCAGGAATTTACAGAACTGTATACCTTCGATAGCATAACAATTAGGATGAAGGGTCGAACACCTCAAAACGATCTAAAGTGAGCAAATTGTCAGACTCAGGGATAATATTAACAATTAATATAATAATAAAATAATATCTGGACATTTCATCAGCCCACCCATTCCAAAGTAAGCAAGTACCATCCTTGTATTATGGGGTACTAGACAAGTGGTATACATACTTAAATATTCATTTTTTTTAATAATATATATACATATACCCCATACACGGAACAAATAGACATGTTCACGCACACAAATATATGTCCCGGGGTGGTCCCGGGCGGGAACCATACCCGTAACCCTTGGCTAGAACCACTCGGTAAACGGTCTGTCGAATTAATTATTATGTTAATTTTATACTACCTCAAAAAATAGGAGGCTCCTTTTTGAATTAGTATAAATAAATAAAATATTACTTTGAAACAGAATACCCATAGTTTTTGTTTTTATTTTATTCGGCATTTATTGAGTAAACAAACAGGTCTCGACTTTCAGATGAACTTCGTTGGTCATTTATCACGTTATCGTAATTTACTGAAAATAAAATGTCGGACAATATCCGGAAGCCAACATTTTCACATCTACATTGTTTAAGAACATTGTTACAGTTCCAATCAAACTTTATGGCGGATGTGAACATAGGCACAAGTCGCGTCGCAGTAACCAGTTTTAGGTGTAGCGGGACGCAGTGGAGCGGGGGGCATATGACTAAACCTGCGCAAGCACGCATAGAGCGTTGTATTCCGATCCGCCATAAAGTTTGATTGGAACTATAAGAACAAACAAAGGGTCAAAAGGCGCTTACAAGGAACATCGTTCAACCATCATTGTAACATTAAACTGTTTGTAGCCGGTAAACAATAATTACATATTAGTCTTTCGATAATTTCATAATTTTCCAACACATATACGCCTATTTGCTAAAGTTTTTTTCTACATTTTCGCTATCTCTGTGAAACTTGGAACCAATTTAGTAAAACATTAGCAAATTAGACAAACAACTTTTATATTATTTTAATGAGACATAATATGCGTATTTATTTATTTATATGAATGGGCGTGTCCTGTAGGCAATTGGGATTTTCAATGAAGTCATATGGATGAATGCGTAACAAATGCACCGTACTGGGTATATATATTTACTGAGTTCACTAATGTAAAAAAAGATTGACCGTTTATCTTTAACGTTTTTGACGCCAAGCCTGGATATATTATTATATGAAATGGATATTACCATAGTTGCCCATGGTCCACCAATTTTTGTGACGGATCGCCACAGACCTCCATAATCCTAACAGTTTTTTCATAGATTTTTTTTAAATTTTCTTTGTTTGACTGACCGATTGGCCGAGTGGTTAGAGACTCTAACTGTAGAACCAAAGGTTGTGTGTTCGATTCCCGCCTGGGACAAGTATTTGTGTGCATGAACATGTTTATTTGTTTCGTGTCTGGGTGTAAAACCAGTGTGTTATAAAGAATATTGAAGTATATATATGAGTTGTCTAGTAACCCATAACCCATAACACAAGTATAATACTTGGTTACTTTGGGACTAGATGGCGCTGTATAGGCTGTCCCATGTATAATTATTTAGTTTGAATATTTGGCCTATGCCTATATAGCTATAGTGACAACGGATCCATATGATGGTTTTCGCGATATTCTTATTTTAGTTATGTAGGGTAAGTACATAAATACCAACCACTTTTTATGAGGATATTGTTTTTTATGCATTTAGTATTTTTTTTAAACAAAGTTCTAATTTTTTTTCACCTTAGTTCTAATATATTTTCTTCTTCTAATTACTACTCCTAAAAATTATAAATACCATTTATGTTGAACCATATTATGGCGTTCTGTTATAATCGTACACCTTAGATAACATAATGATTAAGATGTAGCAATCCCATGCGTTTGAATTGATCGAAAACATGAGCAAATATCAGACTCAGTGATTGCCTAGATTATAAGTCATTATCGTTGTTTTATACAAACATTTTGTTAAATTAATAATAATACATGGGGCATCTCACACAGCGCCATCTAGTCCCAAAGTAAGCAAGTTTTATGCTTGTGTTATGGGTTACTAGACAAGTGATATGCATACTTAAATATTTTTTTTTTCATAATATATACATATATAAATATTTTACACTCAGACCCGTAACGAAATGAACATGTTCATGCACACAAATATTTGTCTCGGACGGGAACCTAACCCGCGACTCTTGGCTCCGCAGCTAGGGTGTCTAACCACTCGGCCAATCGGTCGTCAAATTACACATGAAATGTAATTTCGGAATCTTGATATTCTTTTCTAGTACGAATTTTACAGTGCGTTACACTAAATTCAACTTCACTGTGAATATGAGAAAACATCAAGTGGCGTATATTTGCCTGTAGCGTATGGTTTTCTCTTTTAATTATTGTGGCCATGATGCGGTATCTTTATAGACATCCACGCAATAAATATAAAAACACAAAGTTTAATGCAATTTATCGCAAAAACAGCAAACTGATTCACGAAGTCACAGTGATTAGAGTGAAACCAAAAGTAAATAACTTTCTTTATTTCAGTTATTACGAAGCTATCACATCGCTAAAGTTTTGGAGAATATAAATATCTCCATATTTCAGAAACCAAAATATCTAAGATTTCTGCCTTTATTTTCACTTCATTTCATTGCATTTTTATTTCAAATAAACGCCCTATTTCCAGTTATTCCTTGCATAATGACCTTGCTCCTTGCTCTTCGCCATGACATACATAACTAGTAGCCTCCAGTTTAAGTTGTCTGACTACATTCAGCAACGTTGTATGGACAGACACCTTTGCTGTAATAAATGAAAACCGGTCAAGTTCGAATCGGAATTGCACACGTAGGGTTTTGCTCCAATTTGGTTTTTGTTTTCAGTTTTTATCGATAATTTGAAATCTTATGATGACAAATATCAATCGCAGTCAAGTCCCTCGAATTTAAAATTCAATAAAAACAAAAAATACCTGATATATATTTTTCATATCTATTAAGTGAAACCATTTTAAGAAATAGCGGTTGTATATATACGTTTAAGTGTTTCAGTGGTGGATTTACACATTTGCGGTCAGTAGGCTATTTAAGTTTTGTCGAACCTAACCGACCTTTAGGAAAGACGAAAGAAAAAGAGTGGGGATTCCCATCTTTACTGTCAATTTTTTCCCAAAAAGAACCGTTCATTTTGACTTTTTGATTAGGAACACACACCATTAATTTATTGTGGATGTTGTGATGACTTTGTAAATACATGTATTAAAAGACAGGATAAAAACATGTTTTGATACATTTAATAATAATAATAATAATTTAATAAATATTTTGATAATTTAAAAATTTTATAATGAATAATAACAGTAATAACAACCAGTTTGGGAACGTACTGGAAATTGATCAAGTCCAGAGTGTCCGGAGAGCGTGTATGAGAAGAGTGATGAATGTCGATGAGGCGAAAGAGGTATGACAGGATCGCACTAAATGGAAATCTGTAGTCTCTGCCTACCCCAATGGGAAGCAGGCGTCAGTATATGTATGTATGTATGTGTAATAACATGCGTTGTGACAGCAAAATTGTGAACAACAAAATATACGCCGTAGACTAAATATACACCGCAGTTGATGTTCTGAAATATTTGCTGTGAAGTAAAATTTTGTGTGATTCACATAAAATTTATACTGGGAAAAAAAATGTTTTATATGGCTTTTGAGAATACAGAATTACCTTTTCGCTAGAAAAATATTGAATTTCTCATGAGACAAAGTCAAGTGGTCTGATAATAACCGCCCTGCATCCTTTGATCTTTCAAAATTTGTGTCTGAACCGCCGCGCTGAGCGAAGTAGCGAAAAGGGTAAGTGTACAGCAATGTAAAAGATTGAAAAGAGATGAAATGAATATTATCGTTATGCTTACCAACTACTTCAATTTATGTGCGACCGTCAAATTCGTAATTGTCAAAAATTAAATTAGTAAAAACTAAATTGATAAAATATCATGAAGTTACATGTTGTTTTTTGACGCCGATGATGTCAAGTCACAGACAAGTCAACCTTATAGACTACGCTTTGACAGGGAGTAGCATTCGCCAAGGCTATGTAGTGACACTACATAACTACGTCTCTTGTGAGCGGTCAGTTGGAAGCACGTCGGAAGCCATTAAATTGTCAATTTTGAACGAGCCAATGAAAACTAGCCGACCTCTCCCCGCACCCCGCCACTTTTTGGCGATTTCGTTTTCGTACTGACGTTTATTAAAGCGTGGTCTATAGGTTGACTGGTCTGTGTGTCAAGTAAATATCTAAGTAGGTACATCGTTGGCATTATTAGAACCTGCGCCATCCTTCTGGGAAACAAACAGACCCGAGTTTCTGTATGTATGTAATAAACACTATAACAGACAGCTTGTGGTTTCTCTCAAGTCGCGAAGATTGTAATTACAGAGCGATATTATAATATGTCTTATCAGGTCGTAAATATTGCGAAAAAGTTGATGTACGTACGTACAGTGTTCTATCAACCTTCGTAGAACGCGCGCGTTCCGAAATGAACGTCTCTAGGAAACTATTGAACGAGCTAAAAAATTTCAGTGGTAAAAGAAAACTTAATTTTAGTGCGGTACCGAAAAAAATATCTCAAGATGAATACATTATTAAAAGCGCATTGCCTAATATAGTTTTACCAAGTACAAGTTTTCTGGAGAGACTTTGGAGAGATTCCGCTGGATTCAACAAATTAATTGCTGTCGTATGTATTATTTTATTATTTATCTGTTTTAATTAAATGCATTCATAATATAGGAATAAATAAAACCACTATTTCATTGTAGTATACTAGCAGTCGTATCCAGCTCCGCCCGGGTGAACTACAAAAACGTTCCCCTTCCGTTCCCTCCACGTCCCATCCTCCTTTTCACCCACTTACTCTCCCCTACCCTCCTATCCCCTTACCCTATCTACCCCCTATCAACCCTCTCTCGATACTCCCTAAAAAATCCTTTTTTTGCTGTACCTATCTATTACATTACATAGGTACAGTGCGTTTTTAACAAATCGCCAGTGCCTTGAAAATTCGCAAAGAGGAAACAACCGTCAATAACGTCTGCCTTCACGCGTCTGCCCCTGTCTACCCGCGTTCGGGTCGCGCACGCAGCGATGAGTGACCTTTTCCCGTTCCTCGCCCCGGAAAGTTAGTTTGAAAATGTTACTCGCTGATAATCTAGCTTTCTATAGGTGAAAGAGCTTTTAAATCAGTGTACAACTGTGTAGTCCACGCGCGCAAAACCGTGGACAGAAAGCTAGTATCTTTATAAGTTATAGCCCATGTGTTATTCTGGTGTATAAGCTATATTATTGTAAAGTTTCATTAAAATGCATGCGTGAAAGAACAAGAAACATCCATACATACATGCATGCACATACGCTGGCACGAACGCACACACACACGCACACTCACTCACATGCATACATACATACAAACTTTCGTGTTTATAATGTTAGTAGGATTTGGTT
>OX453258.1:13453595-13590097 GCA_949709985.1 Luffia ferchaultella | reverse complement strand
ACATTCCTGTTTTAGGTAGTATTAACTTTCGAAATGGTTTATACATACTTTTTACTGAAACTAATATTGGGTACACCCATTCAAACTTTTAATCTTCATTCTCCCCACTCCTTTAGGAAAACCGATACTCCCATACTTTTCACCTCCCGTTTCCCACCCTTAAAATGTGGAAATCCAAAAACCCTGAAAGACATCATTATTTATTTATGTCAAAATTTTTATGTTTCTAACTTTAAAGAACAAAGACTCATACAAAGCCCTTCCGTCCCTCCCTCCTTAAATTTGAAATTTCCAAATATTCCTTTCATAAAAAATTGATACGTTATAAAATAAACCACTGTTCCAAATTTCGGCTTCCTAGACTTAGTAGTTTCGGCTTTATCTACGTTGATATATCAGTGAAGACAAACGACAGACAGACACAAAAAGTAGCTGATGTCACTCTTGATAACCTTCTTTCACGTCTGCAAAGTTTCATTAAAATCTGTTGAGCCGTTTTGAAGATTAGCTTGAATAGACACATGGACGTACAGACAAACAGACGGACAAAAAGTAGCGTATGTCACTTTTGACCACCTCCTTTTCATACCCGTGAAATTTCATTAAAGTCTATTTAACCGTTTTGAAAATTAGGGGGTCTCCCACCAAGTATCAGTTATCATTTA
Source organism: Luffia ferchaultella (assembly GCA_949709985.1). Classification (NCBI taxonomy): domain Eukaryota; kingdom Metazoa; phylum Arthropoda; class Insecta; order Lepidoptera; family Psychidae; genus Luffia; species Luffia ferchaultella. Next base: position 13,589,432 of record OX453258.1, on the reverse strand, counting down.
CTTAAATAAACTGTAGATATCTTTAACAGATGGATGAACGGCACTTTTATCCCGGTGCTTTTCCACCAAAAACTTGTTGTCATATTTAAACTACAGTTAGTAAACTAGAGCTCAGTGTTTCTTGTACCATAGTAGTGTAAAATTGGGGAGTCTGGCTCACATTTTGTATGGTATATAATTGGGGAGTCTGGCTCACTTTTTCGTTATTTGCTGAAAACCGTGGTCCGTTTTAAAAGTCTCGCTTCGCTCTCACGGACCACGGTTTTCAGCAAATAACGAAAAAGTGAGCCAGACTCCCCAATTATATACCATACAAAATGTGAGCCAGACTCCCCAATTTTTTTTCTCGGAAAACACGATCTCTCATTTTGAGGTGAAAGAAATTTTATAAAACACTCACCGTTACGACAACCGATAACTTTAAACACATGACAAATTTCAACACCAACAAAATTTTTACTCTTAAATATTTTACTATAAGTCACAACACGACAACACGAGTTGATTGCAGGACGTCGATTTACTAAATGGTAAATCAAGTATGTCCCTACTCTACACCTAATCCCAATTAAAAAACCGGATAAGTCCGTTTAGCATATATTATTGAATTTTACTTAATAAGTAGATGAAAAGAAATATACTTCTCACTAGAACTATAATAATTTTTTTATAACAACTTTGTCACCTAAGATTAACTAAATTATTTAAAAACTTATGCATTAATTATTACGCTGTTTTTTTTTTTATTCGATTGTATTTATTTCATTAGAACTACAATAATTTTTTACAACCTTTTTTCTCGTATAAATTGCTTAATTAATTAAAACTATAAAATGTTTTCTTACTTAATATTATTGCTGTAATATCGTATTCAATTTAACTTTAAAAAAATATTTTGAAATACAGATTTAGACCCTTTCGGAAACAGAATACTTACACACTTCCATTAAAAGTAATAAGGACTTTTGTTCCAAATTATGAATGAATTATTGTTTTGACAAAGACACGTGTATGGTACAGTTAACAATACGTTTTATCAGCGTTTGAGAAGTTACAATTTTATTATTTAAAAGAGTCTATTTATGAAATAATATAATAAACTTTAATAGAATAAACATAAATGACGATCAAGTAATTGTTCACGACTTTATTAATAAATACTAACTGACTGAAAAAAAAAAAGCTGATGACATATTTTGCAAATTTACAAAAAAAATTAAAATATTATAAAATATTTGTATGTATAGAAACTTAAAAAGTTTTTTTTTGATGTTGTGTAATGATTAAATAATTTAAATTAAAAAATATTTTTTATATTTCTCGTTGACTGTATACATCACACATCAAATGTTTCATTAACAAGTGTTTCACTGTGTCAAGACTTTGGTTTCAAATTATGAATGAATTATTGTTTTGACAAAGACACGTGTATGGTACAGTTAACAATACGTTTTACCTGCGTTTGAGAAGTTACCATTTTATTATTTAAAAGAGTCTATTTATGAAATAATATAATAAACTTTAATAGAATAAACATAAATGACGATCAAGTAATTGTTCACGACTTTATTAATAAATACTAACTGACTGAAAAAAAAAAAAGCTAATGTCATATTTTGCAAATTTACAAAAAAATTAAAATATTATAAAATATTTGTATGTACAGAAACTTAAGAAGTTTTTTTGATGTTGTGTAATGATTTAATAGTTAAAATTAAAAAATATTTTTTTATATTTCTCGTTGACTGTATACATCTAACATAAATGTTAAGAATGTTTCATTGTTTTAACTATGACACGTGTAAGTTTTTCGTATCTTTAACCCTGAACGAACAAAAATGCTTTGTACATGCAAAGTGCTAAAAATGGCTTTAGGAAATAAGTTTCTCATGTTTTATGATTTTCAAGTCTCGACTTGCGTTTATAAAACGGAACTGGGTTACGATAATTTTTTTCTATCATGTTTTTATAGTTTTGTTTTTAAACCTTGAAGACAGTTCACACGTGTATCGAAGCGTATATAAACCATACTCCAAGCTTATTCGACACCAGTCTACGATAGGCGAAGTTCCTAGTAGTAACAAAAATACAAAGTGTTCTTGCAAAAACCAAGCACCAAGTAATACTTCAGTGGTACCATGGCTGAAATGTGAGTATAAAAATGTAGGTATATTACATTATTTTCAAACTTTTATAAATATTCATTATATTTTTTATAAAATAATCAATTGTTATTTCATGTTTTTTATAGCATTAATTTTTTACTGATTATACTACGTTGAAAATTGTGTTTAAAAATATGATTACGATATTAACATTCTATATAAATTATGGTTGTGATTTTTACGTAGGTGAAAGCATGCATGATTATAATAGAAGCGCAAAAATATGTGTGTTTTTTTTTTCTTTTATAAATACACATTATATTTTTATGAAAATGCTCATTTGTTACTTTATGTTTTACGTTAATTTGAACTGATTATATTACATCGATTATTGTGTTAAATTAATTACGATATTAGATTTTCTATAAAAACTACGACTTTGATTTTTAGGTAAAAGTCTCCACGATTGTAATAGATATTTCATGTTTTTATAGCACTAATTTTTTACTGATTATACTACGTTGAAAATTGTGTTTAAAATTTGATTGCGATATTAACATTCTATATAAATTACGGTTTTGATTTTACGTAGGTAAAAGCATGCATGATTATAATAGAAGTGGAAAAATATGTGTTTTTTTTTTTTCTTTTATAAATACACATTATATTTTTATGAAAATGCTCATTTGTTATTTTGTGTTTTACGTTAATTTTAACTGATTACATTACATCGATTATTGTGTTAAATTAATTTTCTATAAAAACTACGACTTCGATTTTTAGGTAAAAGCCTCTACGATTGTAATAGAACTGGGAAAAAAAATTGTATATTGCGTAATTATTTTAAGTGGTCTTGTTTTTTATTTGTTATAGAAACCTTCCAACTATATTCGATTCTGATGAGGGTTTATCGTCGATATCACCTAGTACATCTAAAAATTTAAAACGCAAATCATCTAAGAAATGTTCAAAGAAAACACGCACCGATTTCATGAAGGATCTTTTCGGAGACGAAAGTGATACTGAAATATGTGTGAAGAAAACTGAATTATCGGGTATTTTATGGAAGCGAGTTGCTAATGGAATGACAAAACAGACTGAAAACAATGCGAATGGGGAATTCTTTTTGGAATTAAAACTTTACTATACGTCCGAAATCGAGAAATTACCAGATGATACTCGTTGGAAATTCGCTTTGATAAATACGAAAATTAAATTACAAAGAGAGTCTGATGACTTTAAATATTTGCAACGTCTTTTATTGAACATAAAAGAGAAATTTGCAAAATCTGAAGCACAATTTATTCCTGAAAAGAAAAAGTAAAATATTATTTTCTTAAACTTACCGATTTAAATAACGTGTTATTTTCATACTTTATGTATTTCGTGTAATAGAATATAAGCCTACATTGTAATCAGTGTATTTTTTAATTAAAGGTAAAAATTAGATTTTCTCTGAATTATCGGGTATTTTATGGAAGCGAGTTGCTAATGGAATGACAAAACAGACTGAAAACAATGCGAATGGAGAATTCTTTTTGGAATTAAAACTTTACTATACGTCCGAAATCGAGAAATTACCAGATGATACTCGTTGGAAATTCGCTTTGATAAATACGAAAATTAAATTACAAAGAGAGTCTGATGACTTTAAATATTTGCAACGTTTTTATTGAACATAAAAGAGAAATTTGCAAAATCTGAAGCACAATTTATTCCTGAAAAGAAAAAGTAAAATATTATTTTCTTAAACTTACTGATTTAAATAACGTGTTATTTTCATACTTTATGTATTTCGTGTAATAGAATATAAGCCTACATTGTAATCAGTGTATTTTTTAATTAAAGATAAAAATTAGATTTTCTAGGTTTAAGTATAAATTAACAAGCAATGCTTACAAAGTAAATAGTAGATAACTTGGTTTACATATGGTATTGTATTACCTATTTTTTTTTTTACTTTGGATGCAATCTGATAAAACTACATATTTTGATTTTATTATTGTGCACTACGATATTTTATTAATATGACGAATAAAATATATTGTAATATTTGTGGTATAAATGTTACAAAGAAAATATACTATGCTCATCTTAGAACAAACTTACATAAAAAAAATTGTTTGTTACAAAGCCACATTGATAATGTACGGCTTATAAATTCGGCATTTAAAAACAGACTACTTTCTTTTAGAATAGATGGTATTCATGATAGGTATTTACTTCCAGAAGATTTTTTAAATGATGTACGAGTTTCGGTGAATAAGTTAATTAAATATATTCTTCATCAACATAATAGCTGTAAAATAAATTTTGAATTGTTTTGTTATTATTCTTTACCACACCAAATAAAGACCGAGTTGAAATCATTTACAGTGAAGTATAAGAAATTTTATCACAATACTGATATCAATGAATATTATAACCATGTTAAAGCTACACTCATTCGGAAATGTAGCGAATTTCAATTAAAAGATTCGGGTTGGTTTATTTCCAGTGTATCTCATCTTGAAATGAATATAAATAAATACACACCATTACGAGGGGGTTCTTACATACCATTACCTAAAAATATTCAGAGTACGAAAAGTTGTTTAAACATTAAAAACACTGACTCTCATTGTTTTTTATGGTGTGCAGTTGCATCTTTATTTCCAGTGAAAAAAAATGGTACACGCACTGCATCATATCCAGATTACAAACAAATATTTAAAATAGATGGGATGAATTTTCCTCCTACTAATAGAGATATAAAGATATTCGAAATGAATAATCCAACATTTACAGTAAATATTTACGGATTAGATTCAAAAAATCAACTTGTAGGCCCGCTCTACAAGACAGAATATCGTAGTATAAACCATATTAATTTATTATATATAGAAAATTCTCAACATGGGCATTATTGTTTAATAAAAGATTTTGAACGGCTTATTAGACACCAAGTAACGAGGCATAAAGGCAAAATATATTTTTGTGATGAGTGTATGTTATTTTTTTCCTCATATGATAGTATGGAGATGCATAATTGTGCTCGAATTAAAACGGTATTGCCCAGACCTGGTACAATCTTACAATTCACTCACTACGAGAGATTGCAACGTATTCCTTTCGTTATCTATGGTGATTTCGAAACTATGTTATTACCTCTTAATAACAACCAGAACTGTGAAACTAAATACACAAAATTAACAAAAAGACACGTACCAATAGCATTTGCTTATTATATATGTTGTGCATATGATTCGAGTTTAAATAAATTCATTTCATATCGAGGAAAAGATTGCGTTCATATATTTGTAAAGTCATTAACGGAACATGTTAACGAAATTCATAGAATTAATACGACTGAAAAGAAAAAAATGATTCCGTTATCATTGCAACAACAAATTGAATACAATAGCGCCACTCACTGTTATATATGTAATAATTTACTATTGGGTGATGTAGTTCGCGATCACTGTCACAGAACAGGCGTATACAGAGGCGCAGTACACTCACATTGTAACTTGCTTTTAAAGACTTGTACGTTCATTCCATTTTTCTTTCATAACTTAGCGGGGTATGATTGTCATTTATTTATAAAAGAGCTTAGTGAATCTGATGGCAGGATAGAGGTGATACCTAAAGGGAAAGAAAAATATATTTCTTTTACTAAATTCATAAAAAATGTATACGATGTTCGTGAGTCATATATTCCTCTCAGATTTGTTGATTCTTGTCATTTTCTCAACACGAGTTTAGATAAATTATCTAAAACATTAGAGTATGATAAATTCTTGAATCTCAGACGCTTTTTCTCTGATAAAAATAAATTTCGATTAGCATGCCGTAAGGGAGTGTATCCGTACGAATATATGGATAGTTTAGATAAATATAATGAAACAGTATTGCCACCGAAACAAAGTTTTTATAATACTTTAACATCAAATCATATTTCAGACGATGATTATAAACATGCTTTTGATGTATGGGAAAAATTTTCCATATGCAATTTAGGACAATATACTGATTTATATTTAATGATCGATGTTCTATTATTATGTGATGTATTTGAAAATTTTCGTACTGTTTGCCAAAAAAATTATAAACTAGATGCAGCTTTTTATGTAACCGCTCCTAGTCTTAGCTGGGACGCAATGCTTTTAAATACTGGTGTAAAATTAGAATTAATTTCTGACATTGAAATATATCAAATGCTTGAACAAGGCATCCGAGGCGGATTATCACAGTGTTCTTTACGATATGCAAAAGCTAATAATATTTATACTGAAGACTACAGGGAAGATAGACCAAATACTTATCTTTTATATTTAGATTGTAATAATTTATATGGATACGTGATGATGAAAAACTTACCGATTTCAGAATTCAAACTTTTACAAAGTGATGAATTATTATCTTTCGACATAGATTCATGTCATGAAAATTCAGACATTGGATTTATATTAGAGGTTGATTTAATCTATAACGAGGACTTACATGACTCTCACAAAGATTTACCATTTGCACCAGAAAAAATGAAACCTCCTGGAGGAAAGACTTATAAATTGATCGCAAATCTGTACAATAAATATCACTATGTTATTCATTATATGCATTTAAAACAGTGTTTAAATCATGGTTTGATATTGAATAAAATTCATAAAATTCTTTCATTTAAACAAAGTAATTATTTAAAACAATATATAGATTTGAATACAAGTTTGCGTCAATCCTCACAATCTACGTTTGAACAAGATTTTTTTAAATTGTTCAATAATTCAATATTTGGAAAAACTTTAGAAAACAAGCGGAAGCAAATATCTGTAAAATTAGTTGATCGATGGAGTGATGAAAAAAATTACACAAATAAATACATAGGTGTTGAAAAATTGATTGCTCAACCAAATTTTCATAATGTATCAATTTTTTCTGAAAATTTCGCAGCAGTTCAGATGGACGGAAATTTTACTTGACCGTCCTATATACATAGGATTTACTGTACTAGAATTAAGTAAATCCCATCTTTATAGCTTTCACTATTCTTTTATTAAACCAAAATATGGGGATAGAGCACAACTGTGCTACACCGACACTGACAGTTTATTATATTACATAATACCTACAAATGATTGTATTTATAAAGATCTAAAAGAAAATCTTGAATTATTTGATACAAGCAATTTTAGTAGGAACAATATTTATGATTTACCACTAGTAAATAAAAAGGTACCAGGTCTGTTTAAAGATGAATTAGGAGGGACAATCGTTGATGAATTTGTAGGTTTAAGATCTAAACTATATTGTATAAAAACCGAAAACGATGAAATCAAAAAGGCAAAGGGAGTTAGCAAAGCAGTGTTAAATCTTTTAACTACAGACGAATACAAATCTACTCTTAAAACTAACAATACATTGCGCTCATGTATGAATGTATTTAAATCAATCAAACACACGATATTCTCGCAAGAAGTAAATAAATCCGTGTTGAATGCTAATGATGATAAAAGATTAATAATTGATAAATATAACACATTGCCTTGGGGACATTACAAATTATTTTAAGTATGCTATGTACAAATATATCTGATATTTTTTATAACCAAAGTGTACATCTATAAAAATATGTATGTATTTTTACCATTAAATTAAGTATATTACTGAGTTCATCTCTGTTTTTATTTCATAACCCTATAATTCTTTAAGAGACTACAACGTTTATGCTGAATAATGATTCACCATAATAATAATAATAATAATAAATATTATTATCGAAAGAGAAAAAAAGGTTTTGGATTTTTCAATGATATGCTGAATAAATTACCGTTTGAGCTACATGTACCCGGTTATCAGTTTTGCGGTCCTGGAACTAAACTCAAAGATCGATTAGCACGAGGTGATATGGGTATTAATCCACTTGATTCAGCTTGTCGCGAACATGATATAGCGTATTCGAAAAACAGAGATAATGTTCATATGAGAAATCAGGCTGATCGTATGCTAGCATCAAAAGCGATGAAACGAGTATTTAATAGAGATGCATCAATGAGTGAAAGAGCAGTTGCGTTAGGCATTGCGTCCGCGATGGGTGCCAAGTCAAAATTAGGTCTTGGTATCACAAATAAAAATAAAACAAAGAAAAAAATTAAAAGATCAAAGAAACCTTTCAAGCATGTTATTAAAATAGCTAAATCATCTATGTCTAAAGGATCTGATCCTATAAAATCTGCACTGAATGGTGTTCGTAAAGTGATTCGTCAAGTAGGAGGGAAAAAAAATATCAATTGTCCTAGAATTTTACCTCTGCCACAAAAAATTGGTGGAGTACTTCCTTTTTTAATACCACTTTTTGCTGGATTAAGTGCAACAGGTGCTTTGGCTGGTGGAGCTGCTGGAATCGCGAAAGCAGTCAACAATGCTAAAAATGCTGTAGAACAACTTAAAGAACAAAAAAGACATAATGAAAAAATGGAAGCGATATCTTTAGGAAAAGGAATGTTTCTTAAACCTTATAAGAAAGGTTTAGGTATTTATATAAAACCTTCAAAAAACTATTAACACTACCAAACAGAGCTCTTACAAATATTGATTTAACAAAATATGCTAGAATTTTAAATATTCCTAACTTTAGAGGTGTTTTTATGAGAAATGATTTACCTAACTCACCTCCTTGGACACATGAATCTGGTATAATAAACTTAGATAGTAAAGATGGTCCTGGAACTCACTGGGTAGCTTATAAGAAAAAAAACAATTGTGTCTTTTATTTTGATAGTTTTGGAAATTTACCACCTCCATCAAATTTATTATCATATTTAAAAGTGCAAAATGTAAAATACAATTATAAAAAATATCAAAGCTTCAATACATTCAATTGTGGACATTTGTGTCTTAAATTTCTTAGTGATAATTTAACTTAAATATATATCAGAACGTCAACTCATTATAGATTCAGTCATGAGTGAATCATGGACATTAACGTTAAGCGGTGTTGGACCCGTTTTAGAAGCACAATATTTTCCTCCTATTGAATTATCATCAAAAAACTATGTGCTTGGTTTAGTAGAATTCTTGACTTTTAATTCCATTCCCAATATCGATGAAAGAAATAACAAATTCTATATCGATGACAAAGTTATTGTAATTCCACCAGGTAGTTACGAAATCGAAAACATTGAAAAATATTTAACTGATGCATTAGATAAATTTAATATTTTCATATCGATAAAGCCTGATGAAAATCAATTGCGATGTAAAGTGAGATGTAGTAAAAAAGTTGATTTTACCCATAAAGATTCTTTGGGAAATTTGTTAGGATATTCTCCTAGAATTCTAGATCCAAACGTTGATTATTTATCAGATATACCTGTTTCCATAATCAAAGTAAACGCTTTGCGAGTAGAATGTAACATAACAGGAGGGGCGTATATTAATTCTAATCAAGCTCACATTATTCACGAATTTTTCCCCACGGTTCCACCTGGATATAAAATAGTAGAAGTACCATCGCAAGTCATTTATCTTCCTGTTATGGTTAAGGCAATACATAATATTCAGTTGAAAATAGTCGATCAAGACGGAGATCTAGTAAATTTCCGAGGAGAAATTATAACAGTGCGATTACATCTTAAGTCAATAGCATAGAATGGGTGTGGTTTATAACAGTAAAACCTATTCATATAATAACAACAGAAAATGGGTTTATCCACCCACTCGAGTTCGACCATTGAATCGGTTAACACATCGGAACATACAATTTCTAAAAGGGCTTGGCTTAAGACTTGTTTCAAACTCAATAAAAACAAAATAAAACTTAAATTTTTCTGTTTAATCTGCATTTTACCATGGAAGAACAAGAAGAAATTTTAAATATACAAAAAAGTGTATTATTCGATGAATCAATAGAACATTACGAGTTTCATGCTCATCGTCCATATGCATTAACCACTTTCAACAACAATGATGAAATTCGCATTACTGTTCAACATCAAGATGCTTGTATACTACCCAGCAAAAGCTTTCTACATCTTACCGGAAAACTTATGAAGAGCAATGGTGAGGTTAGCGTTAACACGAATCTCGTAAATATGGGATTATGCTTTTTGTTTGAAGAATTACGTTATGAGTTAAATGCTGTTGAAATTGATCGCAATAAAAACGTTGGTTTAACAAGCCTTATAAAAACATTCATTTCCGCTAGCCCAAATCAAACTACATATCTTGATAATGCTGGATGGAACACAAATACAACTAAGGACATTGTTGATACCAAAGGATATTTTGATGTCTCGATTCCACTCAATTTGTTACTCGGGTTTGCAGAAGATTATAATAGAGTAATAGTGAATGCAAAACATGAACTTATTCTTACCAGAGCTAATACAGACGTAAATGCGATCGTACAATCAGAAAAAAATGTTGATAAAGATGTAAAAATATCCATTTCCAAAATAGAATGGTTAATGCCATATGTTAAATTGTCCGACTTTGCAAAAGTAAATTTACTTAATTATATCGTCAAAGATCCTCCTATACAAATAAGTTTTCGGACTTGGGAACTATATGAATATCCATTATTACCTACGACTACAAACCATGTATGGGTTGTAAAAACATCTACACAACTAGAGAAACCTCGATACGTTATCTTAGGATTCCAAACGGGTCGAAAGAATATACACACAAAAGATGCAAGTTTCTTCGATCATTGTGACATTCGTGACGTTAAATTGTATTTAAATTCTCAAACATACCCTTACGTTAACCTTAATATTGATTTCGAACGAAACCAATATTCACTGTTGTATGATATGTATGCTCAATTTCAAAGCTCTTACTTTGACAAGAACAGGTGTAAACCATTATTGTCAAAAAAGGAATTCAAGGAAATGGCTCCACTTGTTGTATTAGATTGTTCCAAACAAAATGAAACATTAAAAACAGGACCTGTAGACATACGTATAGAATTTGAATCAGAAAAACAATTTCCTCTGCAAACATCTGCTTATTGTTTAATCATACACGATAGAATAATTGAGTACAATCCAATCAGCAGCGCAGTACGCAAATTGTTGTAAAGTAGAGTGGTTGTGTGTTATTTTATATTAAATCAAAATGGAAATATTCAATTTATGTGAGAAAGACATTGAAAAAATACCTATAGATATATTAATCAAACGTTATGGTCACTACATTCATTTATTGTATCATAATGATCGACTACCCAAATCAGTGTTGGATAATGATGATGTGAAGCCTTATTATACTCCTTGCACTATTCATTCTTACGGTGATAATACATCAAACGATCAAGATGAACTCGATAGTCCACTTTTCATGCAAGCGTATTGTAAATTGTGTACGAAGAAAAAAGTATTCAAAACCGATTGATAATTTTTATTTTCTAATTTTGTTAACAATTACCTAATAAATTTTTTACCCATATTTTATGTTTTTTATTTTATATACATAAACTATATACAAATGATTTCTTATTCAGTTTGCTACATCATGAGGTTCATAAAGCAACAAACCGTATTACCTGTAGAGAACCTTGATAATCTTATTGTACCTACCACATCAGAAAAAAACCGTCGACATGGTAAACTATTACCTAATAGCATAAGATCGATTTTTTGCGGTCCCTCCAACTGTGGGAAAACAAATGCTTTGTTAGCGATTATTACACACATGAATGGATTAAGATTTTCGAATATTTACATTTATTCAAAATCCATACATCAATTAAAATACGAACTTCTTAAGAAAGTAATTGCTACTGTTAGTGATATTGGTTACTATATTTTTCAAGAAAATGATGAAATAGTGAAACCTAAAGATATTCTCCCTGGTTCCATCATTATTTTTGATGATATTGTTTGTGAAAAACAGAATAATGTAAAGGAATACTTTTGCATGGGGAGACATCAAGATGTTGATTGTTTTTATCTTTCACAAACTTACTGTTGTGTTCCTAAGCATTTGATTCGTGACAATACTAATTTATTAGTAATATTTAAACAAGATGATTTAAATTTAAAACACATTTACGATGAGCATGTAAATAGTGACATGACTTTTAAAGAATTTAAGAAACTATGTTTTAAATGTTGGAACGTAAAATATAGCTTTGTTGTCATTGATAAGGAGAGTTCTTTAGAAAACGGTCGATATAGGAAAGGGTTTGACACCTTTATAAATATAAAGAGTCCACATTAGTTATAACCAGTTGCAGTTTGTCGTACTAAACACAAACACCATGGAAGTTCAAAGTATTAAAAAACAACAGGACACTTTACGTAAAATCAGAAAGCTTGGCAATGTGATAAGAAAAAAGCATAAATTATTGAAATTGCATAGAAAAAACACAGAAAACACTTTAAACGAAGTCTTTAGACCTTTGACTACTTCTTTAAAGAAAATTAGTGTCACTACACCGAATATTGCACCTAAGAAGGAAGAAGAGCATAAAGAAAATAATAAATATGATGAGCACTATGTAACACATAAAAAAGAAACAGAATCCATGAATACAACTTCAAAAGATGAAAAAACTACTAATATCGATGGTGATGATGATGATTCATTCTTTGACGTAGAAGAACATGAAGAAGAAGAAGAAAACGATTCTTTACAAAAACCAAATCACAGTATTTTATCATATTTATCTTTATTAAAATCTAAAAATCATAAAGATTTAGATCAAATTTATGGTGTGAGACAATTAAAGGGAAAACGCTTAATGTTAGGAAATACACCTATCTATTTTGAAAAAGACAAAATTCTAATAGCAAACAAAAATTATCCCGCTACAGTTGGTTTATTAGAATTGATTTTCAAAAAAGTACCTAACAATAATGCTATAATAGATAGTGATATTGAAAATTACGCAGAAATCATTACAGCTACTAATGCGCATCGTAAACATTTTAAAGATGATGGTGCTCTCCGTATAAACAATACCCCAAAATATATTAACATAATTTCGAGGTTCGCTAATGAAAAGATAGGTAGTGGGGTTTCTAACAATAATACCTTATTACCCACCAATATGTCAACTCCTAGAGTTGGTTTGAATTTCAATTATGTGTATTGGGATAATCCTAATGAGTTGGTAGATCGTTTACGACTTCTATTAGCATCAAGAGCGGCTAGCGGTTATGTCACCCATTCCAATGAAATAATTTCAATCCTAGAGGAATTGCGTGAAGCTAACATTATTTATTAACAAGATTTATCAACTATTTAATCATTCTCTCGAAGTATCTTGAGGAAGTACAATGAGTGTAGACGTATTTGGACGTCAATTATCTAAATCTTCAACAGGACGCCGTGGACCACAAGGAGAAGGATTTAAAATTAATATTGAGGGGAATTATGATATTGAAAATAAACGATTGTGCAATGTGGGGGATGCTTTAGGAGACAGTGATGGTGTATCTTTAAAAATTGTGACAGGATTATTGTCCAATGAAATAAATATTATAAGACGTGAATATAATGAAAGATTTGATCAGTTGACTATCGATAATAATGAAATGAAACAAATATACTATTATTTAAAAACTCACTTAGACACAGTAAAAGAGAATTTAGAAAAAGACATTACCATCAATCATAACCTTTCTAAAACACATTCTAATACATTAACAAACATAGATCAAAGATTAACAGCATTGGAAAATACAAATAAATTATGAATAACTCCTACAAGACTTTAATTGCTGAAGAATTACATCGTGCTGCTCGTAGAAATTATCAACGACGTCACGTTGATATACGGGGATTAGATGAGACATGGCAAGCTGATATTGTTGATATGCAATCATATGCTTCTGTAAACGATAATTATAAATACATTCTAACGGTAATCGATAATTTTTCAAAATTTGGTTGGGCTGTGCCTTTAAAAACAAAAAATAGTAATAATGTTACCCAAGCAATGTTATCAATATTTACTACATCTGGTAGAATACCAAAAAATCTTCAAGTTGATAATGGTACCGAATTCTACAATTCTTTATTCAAAACACTTATGAATAGATATTCCATCAATATGTATTCTACTTATAGTAATTTAAAGGCTTCAATCTGTGAACGTTTTAATCGAACCTTAAAAAACAAAATGTGGAAGCGATTTACAGCGAGAGGTAGTTATCGATGGATAGATATTTTAAATGAATTATTAGATTCCTACAACAACAGTACACATAGAACTATAGCACTGAAACCAATAAATGTAAATAGATCGAACGAGAAATCAATATTAAGAAATATTTATAATAACAACGATAAGATGATGTTTAAAAAGTCTCAAAAATTAAAAATAGGCGATAAAGTGAGAATAAGTAAATATAAACATGTTTTTGAAAAAGGTTATACACCTAACTGGACTACTGAAATTTTTACTATAACCAAAGTTAATAATACTAGACCTGTTACTTATCAACTAAAAGATTATTTAAATTCACCAGTTCAAGGTTGCTTTTACAAAGAAGAGCTTTCAAAAACGAAATATCCTGATATTTATCTAATTGAAAGAGTTATAAAAAAAAGAGGAAATAAAATATTAGTAAAATGGTTGGGATTTGATGGTACACACAATTCATGGATAAATATAGATGATTTGTAAATTATACTTGTCTAAACTTGTTTCAACGCTGAAATTACGTAATTTTATTGCGAGAGTAGGTTAGTCATTCTGCTGGCTAGTCGCTCACGAGCACTTGAATAATCTACACGTATTCGAATATTTAAGAAATCTCAAACAATTATGGAACTTATTATGGATATACAATGTTTTGTAAATGGAAAAAATGAATTGATCGTGAAAGAACTAGCGGTTGCATCTGTTGAAGACAAAGAAGACAAAGAATATTGTATACTATTTAAACCACCATATCCTTGGTATAATTTGTCTGCAAAATGTCGATCCACGAATTCATGGCTAACAAGAAACTATCATGGTATTTCGTGGGACTCTGGAGAAATAGATTATACACAACTCAACACAATAATAAATAACCTAATAAAAGAAGCTACATGTATATATGTTAAAGGCTTACAAAAAAAAATATGGTTTGAAGACTATATCAAGCAACTCGAAGACAAACGAATTGTAAATATAGAAGACATAGGATGTCCACCTTTACGAGAACTTCGTACGGACGTTTATGGACATCATCAGGCTTGTCACAGATACATTAATCAAGTAAATATTAATTGTGCGTTACAAAATGTAATAGAAATTAAGAAATGGTATAATTCTTTTTATAAAAATGAAAAATAAACCTATTTTACATTCAATAATTTGTTTTATTTCTTGTAAACCTTCTCTACATAGTTTCAATTAATTATGTATTTTTTATTCGTAAATATCAAAATATGAATTATGTTTGTATTATAGTCAAGAAATGAAATGCGTTTGTAGGTTGATGGAGCATAAATTTTACACGTTTAGAAATTATCTGTCTAGTTCATTTGTCGTTTTTTTTTTTTTTTTTTTTACTGAGATCGTGTTTTCCGAGAAAAATTATTGAGAACTCTGGTTCATTTAGCATTTGCAGAAAAACCGTTGTCCGTGAGAGCGAAGCGAGACTTTTAAAACGGACAACGGTTTTTGTAGTATATAATTGGGGAATCTGGATCACTTTGTATGGCTATAAAATTGGGGAGTCTGGCTCACTTTTTCGTTATTTGCTGAAAATCGTGGTCCGTGAGAGCGAAGCGAGACTTTTAAAACGGACAACGATTTTCTGCAAATAACGAAAAAGTGAGCCAGGAAAAATTATTGAGAACTCTGGTTCATTTAGCATTTGCAGAAAAACCGTTGTCCGTGAGAGCGAAGCGAGACTTTTAAAACGGACAACGGTTTTTGTAGTATATAATTGGGGAATCTGGATCACTTTGTATGGCTATAAAATTGGGGAGTCTGGCTCACTTTTTCGTTATTTGCTGAAAATCGTGGTCCGTGAGAGCGAAGCGAGACTTTTAAAACGGACAACGATTTTCTGCAAATAACGAAAAAGTGAGCCAGACTCCCCAATTTTATAGCCATACAAAGTGAGCCAGACTCCCCAATTATATACTACTTATGTCAAAGAAAATGAAAAAAACAATGAGTTCTGTGATTACAAAATTATGTATTTAATATAAATTAATAAAATGACGTTTTTTTGATAATAATGGTGAATTTTGCATATCTTTAACCTGAAATGAATATATATTTATAGGTTTTTTTTGTGGCAGTTAGAAATAATTTTGTTGCCTATATTTAAATTCACAAAGGTTTTACCACTAAATCATTTTGTGGTTGATTGGTAGATTAATATATTGGTAATATATAGTAATATTAACTCTGGACGTAATATTTTAAGTTCGGGGAATATCGCCATACAAATCTAGGATTGTCTTTTGAGGTATTATTTGTTATTAAGACAGTCGGATCACGTGCAGGGCTATTGTTAATTTTACTACACAAGAGAATTTATTCCATTTACCAAAAGGCTTTTTTAGGAGATACCTAGCGGCTCTTTAGTCAGTTTTTGAATTTCTTAGTTTAATTTGAATTTCTTAGTTTAATTTGAATTCTTAGTTTAATTTGAATTTCTTAGTTTAATTTGAATTTCTTAGTTTAATTTGAATTTCTTAGTTTAATTTGAATTTCTTAGTTTAATTTGAATTTCTTAGTTTAATTTGAATTTCTTAGTTTAATTTGAATTTCTTAGTTTGAGTGGCGGTAAAGTCCCGGCGCGGAACACTGCGCTCGAGTAATAAACTACGATTGAACAGTTTTCATCTCTCATGAACATTGATTTAAGAATCTCAGGAATGATATTTATTTTTTATTGATAATGATTTTATTTAAAAAAAGAATTTTTATAATGTTTCCAACCATTTCCTGCCCACCCCTTTCGGGTCGAACATGATGTAACAAAAAACCGTGTACATACTTGATAACTAATATGCGTCACAAGCTTGTATTTTGATATACGTTTGAACTCAATAATTCACGCCTGAAATCTGAATTTTCACTTTTGATATTAATCAAAACTAGAAGTAAAATCAGTTTTCTGCGTCAACCAGCGTCAGAAATACCTCGCATTGACAGATAGACACAAGCCAGACACTTAGCAATATAGTTTAGTGATCCATTTATTTCGTTCCGCTAAGCTGTTATAGTTTTAAAGCAGACATCTCGTGGCTTTCCCGAGTCGCACCCACCATTGTCTGTCTTGAGCACACATTGTATGCAAATCCACGCACCGCCGCGCCGGCCGCGCCGCGCCCGCCGCCGCTACCAAATATTTCACGCGTGCGATCTCTGCGCTGACATGCGTAGGGTGCTCCGGTGTTTCGTTAAATTAAAACATAGATGTATAATTAAGTTGACTGTTTTAACGAAATGTATTTAAATAAATGGAGATTTACACTGGAAATACTCGAGCGTCTTCTTAAAAAGTTATTATCTCATCGAAAATCTCACATTTTCTGAAAAGTTCAGTGGTAATGAAATCATCGTAATCTCAGACAAGTATGCGATTTAAAACTTTCGGAAATTACGCCGTTTTCGATATGGCTTTCGTATCGAAAATCGCATAACTTTCGGAAGGTATTTACGAAGACTTTCGTAAAACATTCTGTGGTTATATAGAGTATTTAGCGACCATGCCTTTTATGGAGAAAATCTTTTTAGGGGTATTCTTTTAATGGACGATTTTTGTAAAATTGTAAAAATGAATCGTTTGTATTCTATTATTCCGTCAATAACGCCTGTAATACACCTCCACTGCGAAATACTTTGCTTTCATAAGAGACTTTTCTTTATATTTATTGAAAAAGGTCTATGTAATACACATGTAATATTTGTTTTCTTATTTCTTACTATTATAAAATTATTTCTGATATTAAACGTTATAAAAGGCCTATTAGAGCATGTTTAAAGCTGTTGCACGAAATGATAGGTATAGATCGATAGATAAGTATAACAGATTTCGGAACGACCATCATCGGACTTTATGTTCCATTCTATAAATAAATTAATGCGATACTTATATTGTTCAGTAAATGTCATAGAAAGTATTTTCTATGTAATAATGTCCATCAATTAATTAATTAATTAATTAACGTCTAGGCCCCAAACTAAAGAATTAGCTTGTGTTTTGGGTACCAAGTGAAGACACCACATACATATAACAACCAAGACCTGGTACCAGTACCAATATTCATCATATCAATACTGACCCGACTTGGGATTCAAACCCAGGACTCCCAGCTTCGTGGGCAGGGTCACCCACTAAGCCAGGCGGTCGTCAAAATGCCTCTTTAAAAATTTGCATTAAAAAAAATACGTAAAAGTGTTCAAAAAAAACTTCACATCGTAAATAAAGAAACGCAACGGCGTAATTTTTTACACGAACATAGTTCGAAAAGCGGTAAGTTACATAGGTTGTTTATCCTGGTCGAAAGTTCCCGTTTGATACAAAACTAATCAAGACCCAGAATTAATGAGGGGGAAGTTTAGTGAGATAGAATAACAGTGGGAGTAGAACTCAATACGTGTAGTAGGTGCAAATACAGAAGAAGTACATACAGACAGTGGCGTATTCAGGGGGGGGGGGGCGTGGGGGCCGGGCCCCCCCCAAACACAATGACATAAGTTCGGTTAAAAACACTCTGCAAGAAGATCTACGCTGCAATTAGAAAATTATGCATTTCTATTTCATACTCAATATAATAGTAAATTATTTACGTCACCAAAGTACCTAATAGAATTAAATAGATATAGTGTTTATTGTGAATGCTGACCACCTTTTATTTAATTAGTTCTGTTCAAACATGGCATTTTTAGAGTGAGGAATTTCCATACAAACGGCGTCAACGGCAGCACCCCATCAAATCTTAACGGAACAGCACAAAAAATAATATACCCGTGGTATTCAGATCAACAAAATCTATGTTTACACGTTTTACCATTGAAAATGGTTATCAGATCCTTTTCCTGTGAGACGTAAATTTCGCTATATCTTCAAGGATAACGGAGAGATTGGGGTCCTATTAAGGGTTTCAGAAGTTGCAAAATTTATCGAGTATATCCTTTGTAATTTTGAAAATCGATTGGTAATTTTTTTGAAAATTGAAATTATGTATGAAAAAATGAGAATTTTTAGGCGTCGTTTTGTACAAAAATATAAATAATTTCGAAAATATTTGAGTTATCGAAAATTGGCCAAAAAGCATCTGAGGAACTAAATTGTCTAACGATTGGTGAAAACATTTTGAAAATCGGTTGCTAATTGCGGCCTATAGGTGGGCCCTGAAAATTGACAAATTTGAAAAAAGTTGTATTTATGGATATGGGCGTAGTATATGTGGCAATGTATAATTGCTGGTTAGTTTAAGTTTTAAGTTGTTTAGTTTTCATATTACAAGATTTCAAAATAAATAAATTAACTCTATAATAGGTACGTAAGTTTTTATTTTTTCTGTATCTTCTAAAGTTATTTTCAATGCCTTCGATGGTTGCGGGAACTGCAAAATCTGTGTATTATTTGCATTTCCTAAATATATCGTAAGAAAGAAAAACTTAAGTACGTGGGATGTTTTCTCGAAATTATATAACATTTCCAAGTTATCATAAGAAAGTTTTTTTTTTCTTATGTATTAAAATATTTCAAAAAGGTATAAACTTAGTTTTTGCTGATCTGAATACCATATATTTCTTTGCGCTAATCGGTTAAGGTTTAATGGGGTGCAACCGCTAACGCCGTTTGTATGGAAATTCGTCACTACCTACGTGGCCACTACACAATCCTCATAAGCGCGACTAGGCAAATTGATTTATTAATTTTCACATTTTAAATCTATGCATTTTCTCTTCACAAATATTTTCCGTTTCCTGCGGGAACGAAAGACTTTCGTACATATTACGGATTTTTGATTTAATTTTAGGCGTAGTAGTTTCTGAGATAAAGGGGTCATTTGGGAGATTGTCATATATTTTCTTTAATATCTAAAGTTTAATGTAATAGTTAAATAACTATGCATTTTAAAATTGTAATGAACATTATGAAAAATATATCTATATCTCATAACGAGCACTTTTATTTGTTATGAACCATGACATAGGTGATAGGTGGTAAGAAGAATTGTTCTTAATTGTATAATGTCCGCCCAAAGGGATAATTTTATTTATCGTTTAGTTTTTCCTGTAAAATATAAATGAAGCTCTATATTCCGTATTTTTTTTTTTTCAAAATACACTATAGTTTCGGGGTTAAGGGGGATAACCATTTTTTTTTTAAATATCTTTGAAACCATGATTATTAAAGTTATAAATAAAATATGCTTGGACTTTTTATAATAAGCGATTTCATTTGACACGTCACTTGGAGCATTATAAAGTTTTTATTTTTTTATTTTCTACTTTGCTCCCTAAAATGGAAATATTTCATTTACGATATACGTTCGTTAGTGGACCACCAAACTCTGTATAAGTATCGAATTTCAACTTTTGCATGTATTAGATTCGGAGAAATAGGCTGTAACAGATGGACAGACAGACGGACACCAGAATGACCCTAAACGGGTTCCTTTTTTCATCTTTGATATACAGGACCCTAAAAAGAACCCTCATAGAATCACTTCGTTGTCAGTCCGTAAGTCTGTCCAGATCCTTTTTCTCCGGAACGCGTAGAGGTATTAAGTTGAAATTAGTATCAAATACTTAGGTTAATTTATTTATTAGATTTAATTACGTATATGAGATGTCTTCATGAATTTACAAAAAATCCCTAGCTTCCGTATTAAGATCGTAGAACGTATCTTGCATGTATGTATATAGCACTAATATAGGCTTTAAGTCCGATGAAAAACATGGCCCCCTATCTAGGTATAGCGTATCTAGGATTTACCCCCCCCCAAGGGTAAATCCTAGATACGCCACTGCTACAGAGAAAGCGTGAGGTAAGTGTGGAGGGACGAAGCGACCCTTCCTGGCCTCAGTAACAAAGGCACTGCTATGAAAGGTTGTCGCACTGTTGTTTTTTCAATAAATGTGAAATATTATTTTTTCAGCATAGTACTAAACAGTAAATGTACACGGTACGTGCTGCGTTTCTCAACATTTCTGTGCCAAAAATTAAAAAAATAGTGGTTTTTTAACTTTCTGGGTGTGTAGATATGATTTTTCGCGAGCTTTATTTATCTAGCTTTATCATAATTTTTATCAACCTAATAAACCAGTTACTTCATTTTTTATTTCATTCATAACACACTGCAAATTTTATAATTTCAAAAACTCAAAATCACGTGGAAAACTTTAATCGATCAAAACGAAAATTGACGCCAGTTTAAATGTAGTTTGACTTCATAGACCATTGGAAGACATGCAGACGGCGTGTGTGTCAAATTTTCGCCAATAATATAAGTTCACGGACCTTTCTTTGTGTTTAAAACAGATATTCTACCAAAATACCTGGTATCGATAAAAAATCTATGAAAATTAGTTTCTACTGCAATTCAATTCAATTCTACCTTTTTAGGATTCCATAGCTAAAAAGTGAAAAAGGAACTCTTATATAATTTCATCCTATCAGTCTTTCTGTCCGTCTATCATAGCCATTTTACTCGAAGACTATTGCCACTACATAAATGTTTGAAACGTGAGTATAATCTATGAACTGCTATACAAAAAAATCCTTGGTACATTAACGTCTGGGGTATCCAAACATAATATTGAGGTATCAAACGACTTTTTTATTCATGTCAATAGTTGTTGAGATATCCGCTCCTAATTCGTAAAAAAATTATTTCCTCGTTTGACTTTTCAAATAAAGAGCTGAATATTTTCAAGAACACTTCCAACGAAATTTGAACAAGATATATTGAGTAGTTTATGCGATACTTGTTTTTATTAAAATTATTGTTTGCATTTTAAACACGATCGTTCATCCCTACTACGGAACTTTTAACTTATGGAATTTTATGACATATTTATTATGTCTGGTCAGACACGCACTCGGGGGTTTCTTTTGACTTTATTAATGAAAATCAGGCTTTAGTTATGAGAGACGGACGGAGAAAGATAATAATGACGTCTTATTAATTGAAATGGACTTACCTCAAACTACGACCTATAGAGGTAATTTGTTTCCAAGTATTTCAGTACACTATTGGAAAACTATATATAACCTTTTAAAAAATTAGGAATTTTTACACTTGAATTCTAATTTGGCGTGAGCTTTAATAAAACGCTTTAACTTCAGTCATATGTAATTGTCCGCCACATTTTTTCTACACCTTTATTTGCAGTATTTTTCGTTAAAACTTTTTGCTTCATTATGGTCAGTATTATTTTTTTTTCTAAAAAAGTACTTCGTGCAAGATCGATCATTCAAAGCTCTTGTTGCAACAAACCCATGCAGTTACCAACAGTACGGCTTTTCATGTAACCTTTTCATATAACCTGCTGTAACATCGCGATCGACAAAGCGGACAAATTGGCTGTCAAAAATTCCAACAGTCATTGCTGCTATTCAACGTTTGAATGCAATTCGTAGCGTCACGGTCACGTCACAAATAAACTTTTCGAGGGTAGGTATTCATGTCTTAATATATGGTTAAGATTACAATCTAAAATAATTGTTAATTAGCAATGGTTGACATTTTATTTCATTTTGATGTAAAATGTTAGCTGCTAATCATATCAATAAAGCTATCATACAGGTTTATTAATTCTGAATTAATTAGTTAATTAATTAATGGTAACGGAACATATAAGCCGTAGTGTTTTTTCTGTCGTAGTGTCGTATCAGCTTATTGCGTCGAACATATGCATTGGATTTAATTAGATTCAAAAGTAACGTAAGTTCATTTTACTTGAAGTATTTTTAATGTATCCTCTTTCCAATTCTATAAATATTTGAAAAAATAAAGAGTATATACATAAAAACAAACTGAAATATTTCTTTATATACAACATTGATAACTTCTGCCTAACCACACGTGTCGCATCGGTGTGGAGACGTCGACGACACGCCCGGTGCGGCGCCGCGTCGCGCTATTTTTACGTAACCATCGTAATCCACGTCAACCTTCCTCTTGAATCACTCCGTCCATTGGTGTCAACTATATGCCAGTCTGTCTGGTCGTTTGAAGGTGAACCTGCCAGCCGCATTGCGGATGGGACGAGGAAGATCATGCCAGCACTTGGACGCCGCGAATTTAAAACTTCCCCGAAACGCCGCAGTCTTATGCGCAGGCAGGATAGCTCTGTCACGGAACCCACGCTTTGACCATGTTAGTTTTTCGTATAAGTAGTAAGGGCTCTCCGTACGCACAATATCGAATAGCAGGGTCGCGAAGTGCAGTTGTCTGCGCGCCCGCATGTGCTGCAGACTTGCTCCTTGCCCTATTGGAAGAAATAAGATATTTTATTTAAACAACAACATAAGTAAAGGCCCTAGTCACACGTTTTCTGTGAACATTTCAAATAGCTATTTATGACGATTATAAAGATGTAACATGTTACAACGCTGTGACAGACAGACAGACAGATGGCATAGGTTGAGTAATAAAGAAACTAAAAAATAATCAGTTATACTTAAGTTATATAGTTCCCCAACATTTAATACCTACGTATCCAATTTGCACGGTTCACTCTTGAAAATCTATGATTTTTTTTCATCTGAAAATGGCAGCAAAATACAAAAATTTGGTTTGATTAATTTTAGTTGATGGTTTGCTTACTTACCGATGATAAGTTACGCCACTATCTTTTTTCTTCGAAGTTGATTCATTTTCACACATTTTTAAACACGCACGACATTTTTGTTTAATTGTGGTTCAGTTACACTTTCGGCACCTAATCACATGCGACATGCGAGTGACTGAATGAGTTGCTGCCGATCAGCTAAAGCATGGCGCAACGTCTGGATTGCGGTGTCGTTTTTCTAAGTTAGTAATATTATTTTAGTGTATTAAAAAAAAATTATCTCAGTATATTCTAGTTTAAAAAAAAACGCAATAAAATTGGTTCATCCATTTGGATGCTACGGTGCTGCCTACAGACACATAGACAGAGGGACAAATATAAATGTACTTTAAAACTACTTAAAAACTTGTCTACTCGCTAAAACAAACCAGCTCTCAATTTAAAGAACCACATTAAAATTTATTCATCCATTTTTGTTGTACAATTGTAAGGTTCAGGGTAATTTTGTATATTAATGATCCGAAATTATGTAGAAAGTGTGGGTTATATACTGGCAACACCAAACGAAGGGTGCACGATACGGAGTTGGCAAGTGCGGGCACTTTCAGTTTTGTGCTTTCAGTGGAAAAAGCGTTCGTGAGAGGTGTGCATGACATGGAGGTGTTTTGAAAATTTTAAACAATACTTAAGTGAGAAGAGGAGTTTTATTACAAATCAGAAGTGGTAAGTGCCTATGCTAATTCTAATTATTGTAAATTTTATGTGCACCTGTACAGAAATTAAAGTGGTACGTAACATCATTATGTGACGTCGCCATTAGTGGAAATCGTAACATCATTCGAATCAATGTTTTAGTTTTATCCATTTACATCCACCCTCAGGTACGTTTTAAAAATTTGGTTTTAGTCTAAAATCTTAATTGATTTGTCAAAGTATACGATATTAGTTTTATTTCTAGTTTCAATTGATATTTTCCTAAATGGCGACCGCGTGAACTTCAATGGTATTTAAATCCAATTTCATCATTGTACAGTAGCGCTTATTCAGATTTTTATTTTCCCAAACAGAAGTGGTAGATCGAAATACATGATAATTATTTTTATTTCTTCGTATTAACATAAAAAATAATAATAATTAAATAAAAAGACGTACTACACGAGCTGTCGATATAAACTAGTGAAATGTAATCGATTCAATCGATGCATTAGATAAATTAAATTGAAATGAAATTTTTATTTAATAATTGTAGTTAAACATGTCGCACAAAGTAAAAAAGTAAAAATCGTTACGGTAACCTGACTTAACTACAAAAAAACACTTTTTTGCTTTTGTTAATTAACCTATTTGTTTCTTAGTTTTATGATCATATATTTTAAGGATATTGTGTCGTCATTAATTTATCAAGTTGTTACAGCCCATTACTAAAATGTTACAGGCCTCTCCTAATATAACGAGGAAAATAGGTGGTGTTGCGTTTGGGGATTTCCATTGGCGATGCAATTAATCTTCAGCCTAATAAATTTAATATATTTAAAAAAAAAATCACCATTTTTGAAACAAAACAGCATATTACGATTACAAATGAAGGTAATTATCATATTTTATGTGTATAAATTTAAACCAGAAATATTTGGTGCGAGTTCCAGGACATGACTTCGGAGGAAGGCGCTTATGGACGGCGTCTACCCATGGCACAAAGGAATGACGGAGTGAGCAGATTGAGTAGGAGCCGCACCCACTGTGATGACACTGCTGTTGGTAACCTGCGGCATCGAAGTCGCAGCCCTGTTCGTGAAAATTCAACGCGACAAAGTAGAAGTCGGGCCAGCCATAATTCTCGCTTTGACAACCGCCATTCTCGTATTCGTAGTCGAAGTCCTGTACGCAAACGAACACGTAGCCAGACGCTATTAGAAAAAGAGCGTGAGCTGGAACGGCAACGCAACAGGCTTACGATATTGGAAGAAGATTGAAACCGAGAGCGGGACCGAACTCGATCTACGTCTAAAACGAGAGGACGATTCACGCAGGCCGACGGAAGATATTTACCCTAAATCTCAGTACGCAGAAATAGTATCACTCTTAAGAGATAGTGATGGATACAGAGAGAAATGAAGCCAACACAGAAACTCATGCACGACGCGCCAAGAGGTCAAGTAGCCCAGCTTTCTCTGCCAAAGACGTTGTGGATATAATTAATACTATAAACGATTTTATAACACATATATCGTCGCAGCCATTGGCGGAGACCTTGAGTTCGAATAAAAATTTTAATTATAAAAATATTGTCAGAATTTGACCCAGCAGAAAAAAAAACAAAGAATTGATATATATATTAAAATACATTAATATACTAAAAAAGTCAACGATCTATGACTGGGACGAAAACACTATTGTACATTTTACTATGCAAAAACTTCAAGGATTGGCAAAAACCTGGTATTAGAGTCTAAATTCTATATTATTCAGTTGGACTGAATGGCAAAACAAACTAATGACTGCCTTTCCATTCGATCAAAACTATGGCCAGTCCCTGAAGGATATGCTGAAACGTAGAAGTAGATTTGATGAACCTATAGAGGTATATTACTACGAAAAGTTGGCCTTACTCAATCGGTGTGACATCGAGAGGAAGTGTGCTGCTGACTGTATCATACATGACTTGAGTGATAAGACAACGAAAAGCAGTGCCCTGGCCCTACGATGTAAGCACCCAAATCAACTTCTACGATTTCTCATTAGATTAGATTCGACTTCGCAATTATTAGATAGATCAGGTTATCGAGGAAGTGCAGCCACGGAATTCAAATTGTTTGGAAATAAGACACAATTCACAAAATAATGAACGTTAATGTAATCAATTGCTACAAATGGAATTCTTAATGCCTTTGCAAAATTTGCTAGATTTGATGGGTTAGCAAGTCTTGTTAGTAGCATAGTATTACTTTTATTAGTGTGTATACATACTAGTTGCGATAGTTAGAATGGATGTGTTAGCATTCGCTTCTTGTAAAGAGGGGAAGGTCTTGTTAGAACGAAGTGGGTTAGTACGCACTGGTTGTAGAACCGGTACGTACGTACGTACGTACGTATGTACGTATAGTAGTAGTACTATATATCTTACAAGAATGGATAAGTTCATCATCACCCAGTCTTCATCATCATCATCAGCCCGTGTCTCTCCACTGCAGGATATAGGCCTCTCCCAAGGCTCGCCACCACACACGGTCCTCCGCCTTTTGCATCCAACTACCCCCGGTATGGTGCTTTCAGGTCATCTGTCCACCTGGCCGGGGGGCGTCCAACGCTTCGCTTTCCGGTACGTGGCCTCCATTGGAGAACTCGTCTACCCCATCGGTTATCAGTTCTACGGCAAATGTGACCGGCCCATTGCCACTTCAGCTTGCTGATAGGTTCGGCTATGTCGACAACTTTGGATCTTTGACGGATTTCAGTGTTTCTGATTTTACCCATCAAAGAAACACCGTGCATATACCGCTCCATAGCACGCTGAGCGACTTTAAATTTTTAAATTTATTACCTAGTCGTGCTAGAATAAAATGGGTTAGCAAGTATTGGGTTTACTACTACCTTGCTAGAATAGATAAGTTCGTGAACATTCTAATGATCTAGTCTTGTCCAATGGATTGGGTTAACAATTACTGTTCATTTTTTTGCATATTTGATTGCGATTATCTAGAAAATAGATAAATAAAAACCATAATGATACATTAAATTGTACTCATAAACTTATGATAAATAACAATTACTGTCCATTGTTCTATGAATACGTATTTTAGAGTAAGCAATTCTTATTTGATGTCAGGCTTATCACTTGCCGAGTGTAAAGTGTCATACACTATTTCGTCCTGGGTCCGTGTATGTAGTCCGGTCGTGGGACACTAAATTTTACTAAAAGGTTTTGATAATTCTAAAGTTGTTCGTTTTTGGTGAGTGGATAGATAAAGTGCATGGTGAGCTACTGTCAAAAAGTTAGAAGTTTTAGGGCTGTGCTAAGGGAATGGCTTAGGTTTTCCTTAATATTTCGTGTAACACAGTGTATATAGAATTAAAATTTGAAATTTTAATCCTACTAATATTAACTCACAATGCACTTTATCTATCCACTCATTAAAAAACGAACAGCTTAAGAATTTTCAAAACTTTTTTATGAAATTTGATGTCCCACGACCAACTTATTTTTTTAAATTTTCGTAGTATCCCTTATGTTATCTTTCTAAAAATTTTACAATATGAGGTTAAGATAGTTCTAATTAAAAACCAATCAAAATTTCAAATTTTAATTCTATATACAGTGTGTTAAACGAAATATTAAGAAATACCTAGTTACACCCTTAGCACAGTCTTAAAACTTCTAACTTTTTGACAATAGCTCACAATCCACTTTGTCTATCCACTTATCAAAAAAGGAACAGCTTTAGAATTATAAAAACTTTTTTATGAAATTTAATGTCCCACGACCAGACTGTTATTTTTATTTAATTTTCGTAATATCCCTTATGTTATCTTTCTAAAAATTTTACAACGCGAGGTTAAGTTAGTTCTCATTATGACCCAATCAAAATTTCAAATTTTAAATCTATATACAGCGTGCTACACGAAATATTAAGAAATACCTAGCCACACCCTTAGCACAGCCCTAAAACTTCTAACTTTTTGACAACAGCTCAGAATGCACTTTATCTATCCACTCACCAAAAACGAAGATCCTTGGAATTATCGTAAGTAATTTTTCTCTGGCTACGCGACTAATGGGGACATACACGAGATCAGGATGGATGAGTATAAGCTTCAGGCTAATTTTGTGCATTAATAATCCGAAATTATGTAGAAAGCGTGGGTTTTATACTGGCAGCACAAAACGAAGCGAGAACGATACATGAGTTGGCAAGTGGGGCACTTTTGAGATGATAACGTTCGAGTGAGGTGTGCATGTCACGGAGTGATTTGAAGATATTAAAGAAAGTATTAAAGTGAAAAAAGGAGTTTTATTACACTTTATTGTCCTAAACAGAAAAAAATCGCTTTGTTTTACGATTAACTCATAAGGGTTTTTATTGTTTCAGAAGGGAACAATCTAGAAGAAGTACACATGTCATCGTACTATGATTCCGGTAAGAACATTAAAATACCCACGTCAAAGTAGGTTAAAATTCTATAATTAGAACATCTTCGCGATAAATAGGCGATTCAAGTGGGAAGAAGCGGTGCGGTGGGGCAGAGGACGCTTCCCGAGAATTAGTACCGCGGACGTCGGGAGAACGGCCAGAGTTAGCACATCATGTGGCTCAGACGCTCCAGTAATAGAGCGACATTTGTTCGTAGCTATTCGATGTCGATATCCCTACACGCGTCTCGCAAAATTTTTGTGAAACGGCGCTAGTAGGGACCGTGTCTTACTTACTCGAAGCCGCGCGCTCCAAGTACTTTGCATAAGTTATCTATTACTTACTACTATATGACGACCGCTTAGCCTAGTGGGCAGCGACCCTGCCTGCGAAGCTGGAGGTCCCGGGTTCGAATCCCAGGTCGGGTCAGTATTTATATGATGAATATTAATACTGGCACCGAGTGTTGGTTGTTATATGTATGTGGTGTCTTCGCTTGGTACCCAAAATACAAGCTAATGCTTAGTTTGAGACCTAGACGTTGTTGTCATTGTGTGTGTTATTATTACTGTTTTACTATATTTTTACCAGACTTCGGAAGATAACGTTTTTCGAGTGTATGTATGTATCCTAGATATTTCTTTGGCACGTCCTGTAGCATAAAGGGCTTGATGGTTGAACACATGAGGTGTCGTTGGATTCTTCTGAATTCTCGTAGTGTTAAAGGATATACCATATTTCAACATGGCGTCTGCGAATAGAAAAAGAGAGTAAGAATAAAAAAATAGTTTTGTTATTACAACAATATGGGTATCAAATGAAAGCTAGCTCATTCCAAATACATTTATAACACTTAATGATACCATTTTAGTATAAACTAAAAACATAATAATCTATACGTATTAAAGTACCTATAACTACGAATTTTATTCACATAAGACTATATGTCAAAAAAGCATAAACAAACTAGACTGAATTTAAACAAATCATTAAGTCAATATCATACAATATAAAACTAATATTTTACTAAATAATTTAAACATATATGTAATATATTTAGTAAAAATAAATTACAAAAGTACAAATTGTTGTGTGCTATTTAGTGTTACTTATGAAGATCATCATCAATAAGTGCAATCACTAGATACTTATAAGGAATTAAAATTCAAACAGTAATAGCTGGTCTTAAAACTTCTCCGATTTTCGCCAATTTAAAACTAAAGATTGACTAGCCACCATCTTAGAATATGAACATAGTGGACATATTGTTTTCCAAGAAACGTCATATGTCTAACAGAGGTTGAATATCACAAAGATTTTTATAAATACCTGTCAGTTTCGTCAAATACACCGTTTTGCTAAAAAGAATAGCAATAACTCTCTAAATTGCTGTTTAAATTTGTACACGAGAGTTTTTTTCAGCATGGCGGGTAAAGGTCACGCGAATTTGATGTCGGTTATCGGATCATTTGCATCCCCTCGAGAGAGGAGCAGGTGCAAATGTAGGGTGGTACCCTGTGACTCGGACATCTTCTCGTCAGGGATGCAGCGAGCTGTCGCCATATTTATTTTATATACTGCTTCATTTTTACCTAGAACGAGATGGAGACGATAACATTGTAAGAAATTGTGTGTGAGTTTGTTTGTGCACATGTGTAACCATTTCTCTTAAAAAACACTGCACTGATTTCGTTGCGGTTTTACACATTACTTAAGTATCATATCAGAGCAGATTTTTAGATATGTTTTACGGATAATGGCTACCAGAGGGCACTGTAATAAAGATGTTTCTTCAAAATGGCTGGTATTTTGGTGAGGTTTTCTTTTGTATTACATAGATATCACTTCACAGCAAGTTCTTAAATATGTTTCACACTTTTGGCCACTAGGTATCGCTGCAATTTATGTATTTTCTAAAACGGCTGCTCGATTTTGATCTGGTCCTTTATTTATGACGGGACGAGACCATGTGTGTATTATAAAGCAAATATTTAAACATATTTAACGGATAAGGGCCACCAGGGGGTGCGGCAATAAAAAACGGCTGGGATTTTGATGCGATTTTTCATATTACATCAGTATAGCTTTATAAATATAGATATGAACCCGTTTTACAATTAAGGTTATTAGGAAAAGCATAAAATGATTTTTATTTATATCGTTTGGCCCGATTTTGTTCGGGTTTTTGGTATTACGTAGATTAACACAGACGTACGTACGTTACGTAGATTAATTCAGAGGAAATTCTTTGACATGTTTCACGTTATAAACGGCAAACAGGGGGCGCTGCAGTAAAAGTGTTTGTCTGAAACGGCTGGTCCAATTTTAATGCAGTTGTTGCTTTCAAACTACAAACTTAGTGTAAACTACACGAGTGCTGTTATGAGGATACGATAATAATAAATTCTATACATTACTGGCGATGTCATACAGACTAAGAGTTCGTTCATCTTTGGTTCAAGTCGAAGCTAAAGATTACGTTATTTTAATCTCCGCTTTTTACTTCAGTTTAGCCTTAGATTAAGTTTGTTTCGAATATAAAATTAACTGTTTCTCGAAGTATATAACGTGAAAAACAACGTTTACGTATCGATCTAAATTAAACATACCTTTGTATGTAAATACATGTACGTACTTGTCACATACGAGTTATTCGCAAGGGTAGAGCATTTTCACCCGTCGACGATCGTAAAGTACCTACCCCAGCAATAATTAACCCCTTACATCTGCTTACAGTCAGCTGCCAACTTCCACTTTTGCAATTTAAACTCCTTGTAGCTCAAGTAATTACTGACATAGAGGTAAGAAAAAGCATGATACGGGAAGTCTAATACATTAAAAGGGCTTATTTCGCATACTTCTTAAAATTATAATAGATGACGTTACGTTGTTGGATGTTTAGAATTGAAGTACGTTAATAAACGTACATTTTTTATGAAAGCTTCATCAACATCGATAACAAAGTTTCCGTTCCAAGTATCATAAAAATATTTGATTCCATGCATTCCTTAATACGATATAAGTCAACAGTTACATCTTGACTGACAGACAGACGACAGTGATTACGCAGATATTTGCATATCTCTAGGGATATCAAGCGACATAGGGGCACTTGTCGTAAATAGTAGCCCGTTTAGAAAACAGCCGTGCGTTCCGCGACTTACTTGGTATCACTATTTATTATCTGTACTGTGCCTGACGGAGATATGTTGGCTCATCTTGTCCCATCCACCGATGATATCGTGGCGTAGTGCATAATGTTGATTTGTGGACGTTTATTTTAGTATGCTGATGCTCTATCGCGTTGTAGTGAAGAACTTATGCTTTATGTTAGCTTGAGTTTGTTCTAGACTTCTGTGAATTGAAGCGAAGCTTTCTCTCTAAAGCTCGTATCGTATGTTCTTTAAATAATTATGATGTGTTTGAAGAGTTTATATCTTGATGTTTTTCTTAAAACCAGTAGGAAAATTAAAAACCGGCCAAGTACGAATCGGACTCACACACGAAGGGTTCCTACCACCATACAATATAAAAAAACGAGCGCGACGTTAATCGTACTTAACCATTAATCGTTATTATTATATAATTTAAAAATTATTTAGAAGGCGCTCGATTCTCTCTGGCTAATCCGAAAAGTAATAACATAAGTGCAGCGATAGCTAGAGACAATTTTTATTACTTATTTTATTACAGTGAACCTTTGACTTTTAGTATTGATTGTGAAGAGAATAAGCTCCGGAAAGGAAAGCGTAAATTTATAGTACCTAGTAATACAATGTAGTTTTCATCATAAAAAGTTTTTTTTTTAAATTATCTTTTACAATAACATCACAAAGATAAAATAATTTAAAAAAAACCGACTTCAAAACCATAAACTAAAAAGTTAAAAATAAAATTTTGCCTTTAAAGAAAGGAGCATTAACAGGCGGCATATAGTTAATGAAGTCGGTGCCTACTCACTCAGACACTTTAAATTGTGTTCTATATTTGTTATAGTTATAAATATATCATTGTTGTAATTGTTATTACCTAGTAAGTACCCATTTAAAGTGTCTGAGTTGGCACCGACTTCATTAACTATATGCCGCCTGTTAATGCTCCTTTCTTTAAAGTGAAAATTTTATTTTTAACTTTTTAGTTTATGTTTTTGAAGTCGGTTTTATTTATTTTTTTGAAAATTATTTTATTTTTCAATTTTTAGTTGAACGCATCTGTAACTTATTTGTATTTAGTATAAATGGGGCTACTAAACGCGCTACTCTAATGAGACAGAACCGCGATTATGCAACGTAAATTCAGTGTCAAATTGACGCATTAGCATGCCTAGTAGGCAGTAGGCAGCATAGGTATTCCTATGTAAAACTTCAATCTTAATTATTATTTTTGTGCGAACTGAACATTTTGGCATATTCAACCGTATGAAGGAAGCCCAACAAAAAGAAACTGCTGTAAATCGTTGAGGAATTCCCTCGACTGTTTATGGTCTTCATCATCTGACCTGTAATGGCACTTATAACCCATATGAGTGCAAAGTTCTCTTCAATAAAAATGAATTAAGTCCAAACACCAGGTAATTGCTGTAAATCGTTGAGGAGTTCCCTCGATTGTGTATGGTCCCCATCATCAGACCTGTAATGGCACTTATAACCCATATGAGTGCAAAGTTCTTATCAATAGAAATGAATCAAGTCCATACACCAGGTAATTGCTGCAAATCGTTGAGGAGTTCCCTCGATTGTCTTTCGGCTCCATCATCAGATCGATGCCCGACCTTCATTAAATAGTACTAGTGGAGTACTCCATAAAAATATTTATAATACGATACTTTAAAATATGATTTTCGAAGGTGGCCCTCGATTTCTCTAGGATGCCATCATCAGATCCTGGTTTCCTTATCATGGTACCATTTCGGAGATATCTCCCTTTCACAAAAAAAAATCATCCAATTCGGTTCATAAACAACGAAGTAATCCCTGAACACACATAAAAAAAAAAAACATTCAAACGGTCGAATTGAGTAACCTCCTTCTTTTTTGAAGTCGTTTAAAAATGCATCTAGTTTTCGCTTATTGGCTAAAGTAAATCTATCTGTCATTTTCTATGGAATTTTTACCAAATTTTTACTTATAAAAGTACATTTTATAAGTTAATCTATTACTCGTTAAATAATACAGTCTAGGTAGCTGTGATAGTTTTCCTTTTTACTA
This sequence comes from Luffia ferchaultella, assembly GCA_949709985.1. Classification (NCBI taxonomy): domain Eukaryota; kingdom Metazoa; phylum Arthropoda; class Insecta; order Lepidoptera; family Psychidae; genus Luffia; species Luffia ferchaultella. The sequence continues at coordinate 13,555,297 of OX453258.1, read as the reverse complement.
CGTTATATATACTCCTGTCATAATTGTTTGAAACCTTGACATCATTTTTTTAAAACTATCGTTTGGTACCTCTCGCGTAAATATACGATGAATTTTTTTTCGTACTTCAGTTACATCGGCGACCTATCACAAAAAAATTTTTTCTTAATTTCACTACGTCATGGTGTAGCGGTTCATAGATTACACCTACCGTCCAAATTTCATCTATATATTGCCAATAGTTTCCGAGAAAAACTACAGACAGACACAGACAGACAGACGGACGGACGGACGGACATGGCGAAACTATAAAAGTTACTTTTTTGCCATTTGGCTACAGAACCCTAAAAAGCTAAAAAATGGAACCAAATGTTTGGGTACTTCGTTCGTTTTTTAAGAAATTTAAAAAAATATATTTTTTATTTCTACACTAAAAAAATATTCATCAAAATTTTGGTGAAGTTTTTAAGAAAACTACAAACATATGGCGTAATCGCAGTAATACCTAAAACGTGATGAAACACAAATGGTGGGTAAAAATAATAATAATATCCTAGAACGACTTCATAATAGCTTACGGATTCCATACCCATTTCACATATGAATCATTCATGACTAACAGCGTGGGCCCTTAAGTAAATAATCTGCTTTGCAGCGTATCCCTTATACGTATGATTTATTTATCTTTTTTTAAGCCAGTAAAAAACAAAGGTTAAGCGCGATGAAAGGGCAGCGGAAGTCGGCGCTGCCATTCACGTGCGGCCGTTTAGAGTTACGCTAGGAATTATAATAAAACCTTTAAAAATATCATAAATAGTTGCAAGACGTTTTATTACTAGTATAACTATTTTAAAACAAATTTTCATAAATTCTAATCCAAGGCCATCTAGTCCCAAACTAGACTGAGCCTGGGCTGGGCTATAGTATGCGCACTAGACAACTGATATGCATGTTTAGATATTTTTTTTATAATATATACATTTCGTAGCCAGACACGGTCGGAACAAATACTAATAATAATAATACCTCGGAGATCCCACACAGCGCCATCTAGTTCCAAACTAAGTAAAGCTTGTACTATGGATACCAGACAACTGATTAAAATTCTTTATAATATATATATAGATATTCCACACCCAGACACGACATCAATAGACATGTTCATGTACACAAATATTTGTCCCGGGCGGGAATCGAGCTTGTGACTTTTGGTTCTGCAGTTAGAGTCTCTGACCACTCGATCAATCGGTCAGTTTATATACATAGTCATACAGACCAAGGTCACCCTTACATAGTACTGGTTACATAATGAGTTAAATTGTGCCATTTATTCATCCAATCGCGACCACGTGGAACAAAGCTTGAAAAAACGCAACCAGAAGTTTTGCTAATAGTTTTACACTAGACATTGTTAATGTGGGACTGAAAGTAGAATCATAGAATGAAAAAAAAAATAATAAAAATAAGCAAAACTTTTATTTTGATCCCTACATTAAGCTCTACATTTATGAAATAAGAAAACTTAATTGTATGTATTTATTTTGCGTAATTAGTTGTTTAGATTTTAACACAATTTTATGTGTTTGCATTACTATTAGAAACGGTAATTTACTTTAACAAATTTTTGGGCGTTTAAAATTAAAATGTCGCAATTACTAAAGGAAATAATATATTAAGTTAATTAAACAAAGTTTCCCTATTGCTTACATATAAGTAGGTACGGAACCCAATCACTAAACACGAGATTCAAGGCTTATCTGCTTTTTAATCGCCGCTCCTGACCGTTTCCTTCCTCTGCCGCCAGGGCGTTGCGTTGTGGGCCGTAATTAATGGTATTATGATATTTACAAAAAAAAAAATAAAGCCACTGTGCCGTGCCTATTGTGTCTATATTAAATAGCGTGAATTCACAGAAAACCTGAACAATGATATAGTAAATTATTTTAATCTGTAAAATCAATTGAATTATTTTTTTAATACTTAATGTTGAAATCCTGTAAAATAAAACGTTAGTTGATTTTATGTATTCAAATTCATTTTCCAACAAATTGTTTTTAGTCAAGTACAATTTCAATCAAAAGTGCTATAGATCTTAAGTTTTATCTGCCATTTCTAAATAACTACGACTGGTATCGTTGGATTCCTCTTAGCGTCCTGAATATGAAATCGTCATTCGTAGAGTGCGAAAGTGGAGGAGGACGAGGGGGAGCCAGTGAAAATGGCGAATCCGTACTTTGATTCTTTCGCTCTTATTTGATAAATAATGAACTGGTTTCTTTAGTAATGATCTTGTTTTGGTTAATGCTATGCAACACGTCAATGTAATAGTTGATGAGTGATCACCCAAAATATTTTTAAAATCCAACATGTGAAAAAATACTGTTCATAGAACTTAAACAACAGGTTCAAAAAGTAAGCACCACCGCACTACGATGTAAAATGACTGTAATATAGGTCGTAGAACTCGACTAGCAAAACAGTAGAATAAGAATTTACGTTGCCGAAACACCAACTTGTCATGTAGATGCGGTCATCTCGACTATATAACGATAGTGAGTAAATTGTGTTATAATCATGTCGAATAAACGTTTACAGCGCTAAATTACAACACCTTTACCATACCTTTTAAAAAATGCAGCATCTTTGTTTTATAATTATTATAAAATAGTTCTTTAACAGCGCTTTCTACGGCTGTTACTCGAAATTCTGTTCTTTTCTATAAAAGTTTAGTGAACACGATATATTTACTATTTATACCTGCATCGTTGCTATTACTGCATGTTTAAATGATAACTCGAGTAATTTCAAAATGTTTTAGTCGACTATTATTCAGCTTAAAGTACTTTTCAAGAGATTAAAAAAAAATAACAACACAAACCCGTCCAATTTGTTGTGTTTATTATTCGAGGAAAGTCCTTGGTATAATAACATAACATACGTATACATCACAACAACGTTTAGGCCCCAAACTAAGCATTAGCTTGTGTTTTGGGTACCAAGCAAGGACACCACATACATATAACAACCAAGACCCAGTACCAGTATTAATATTTATCATATAAATACTGACCCGACCTGACCTGGGATTCGAACCCGGGACCTCCAGCTTTGTAGGCAACCCTACCCACTACGCTAAGCAGTTGTCGGCGGCCGTATTATATTTTATTTAGATAGTAGTAGGCTGACCAGACTATTACGTTTTACAATTAGGGTCCAACGACGACTGTATTTGATCACATCGATCTATGCATAAAAATGAACTATAGATATTTCATTGACCGACTGGTCGAGTGGTTAGAGACTGACTGTAGAAGTAAAAGTCGCAGGTTCGTTCCTGCCAGTGACAAATATGTGTGTGCATAAACATTTTTATTTGTTCCGTATTTAGGTGTAAAATATTTATATATGTATAACATTATTTTAAAAAAATATCTAAGTATGTATGTCAGCTGTGTAGACTCATAATAGAGGCTGTGTATAGTTTAAAACTAGACGGTCCCTAGCATTATTATTATTTAGAATAAAATTTTAATGTTGGAATTTTTTAGTTTTAATTCATGTTATTTAAATGTTATTTAAAATTCATTTTAAAATTTATATTTATATTTCGCAAATATAAACAGAATACCAAAAGTGATAGGACTATTTCTGAAATAAACCTTTTTTTTTGTAAATAGACCAGCCCTGTTAAATACCTTAAGCTCCCTTAATAGGGATCTCGATTTGAATGGTGCGCGGAATGGAAGCCAAAAGTGAATTTCTTTTCAAATGCCAGGTAATGAGGAGACGGCGTAGGATAATTAATTTTAGCGAGAAGTCGTGACATTTTTCACGCCACGGCAAATGACCCTTTTCATTGAGAAATATTTTTTGTTTTACTAAATCCGTCGAGATAAATAAGCGAAAGCGTTGAAATGTGAAATCCTTTATAATGAAGCATTTAATCTTGAAGTTATTGCAGTACACAACACAAAAAAATGTTGACACTGCTGTTTATAATCAACTATGAAGGTCTCGTCATTAGAAATGTTTGTTTTAGTCAATAAAACAGAAAAATTTGTTTGTTTATTTTTCTGTCTGTTTCGTCTTCTATAAATGAAATAATGTGTACGTATTAGAGTTGACTGAGAATAATATTTTCCATCTGTAAGAAAATTCTATTTGAAAAGTCTATTTTGTGAATCGAAGTGGATCGGTTTACGGATATCTATACTTTCGAATTGCTTCTTTTAAAATATTGGCCTTGGTTTGGTAAGTAATTAAGTTGAGGACGTCAAAATACTCTATTAATACTATCTTAATAAAACAGATTAATCAGCTCCATTAATAGTGCCCCTTTGCCCCACTGCAGGGGATTAGGCCTCCCCTCAGGGTGAGGGAGCTTGGAGCTTAATCCACCATGCTGCTCCAGTGTGGGTTGGTAGATTTTAACGACTGCTATTTGTTGATGGCACCCGGGACCGGCGACTTAACATGGTCTCCGATGCGAGGAGTCAATGATTTTTCAGTTTAAGTCGATAAAAACATCTGGCAAAATTTTTTGTTTACATACGTGTAGGCACGCTTAGAGGTTTGAACCATGCACCTACATAAATTGCGGAATCCATAGGTTTCAATATAAATTTAGGTTTTTTGGTCAACGTAGAAAATTAAATTGCGAAGGACCTGGCGGGACTTATTGCAGGACAATTGGAAAAGAAGGGAAGTCGACAACCCACTTATTTGGATAAGCAGCGCTGCCTCTCCTCAGTCCAGTACTGGAGCCGTCTTCACAACACAAAATGAAAGTTTATCCACACACAAACAATATATAATCTTCAAATTAGTAATTCGGCGGTATCATACACGTTATAACATAAATATATATGAGAGCGGAAGTTTACTGATGCGTTTCAAGCGCTAGAGGTTTTGCGACTGTTTTTTTTTGTAGCGCGGGTATATTGTTTTTATTTTGATTGTGTGATTTGTCTTGGGTTCCAAAACTTTAAGGTGGGAGATAGTAAGGTAATAATTTTGGAAAGGATGGGAAAAGGATTTCGAAGCTGACTATAATTTGGGCGGCGACAACACATATTCATAAAAGGTATAAAAATACATAATTACAGATATAAAATTAATTAATATTTTATCTTATTTTGTGAATTTTTCAATTATGTTATTTATGTTAGTAATAGAATATTTAAAATAGTTTTTTTAATAAAACAACTGCTATGAGTAAATATTAATAATTCTATAACCAAAATGTGTTATGCTATATATTTACATTCCATCAGCCCTTTTTTTTATACCCCACTGCAGGGGCTTAGGCCTCCTCTCAGGATGCTATATATAAGTAAGTGAAATGGAATGAATGACGAATGATCTGGAACTCAAGCTCTTATTTTTATTTTTTGTTTTGAAAGAACTCTTTTTAGGGTACAGTATAGTTCCAATCAAACTTTATTGCGGATGGGAATACAACGCTTAATGCGTGCTTGCGCAGGTCCAGTCATATGCCCCTCGCTTCACTGCGTCCCGCTTCCCTAAAACTGATTACTGCGACGCGACTTGTACCTATGTTCACATCCGCCATAAAGTTTGATTGGACCTGTACTTTTTACTTTAATTTTAGTTAATCTTTCTATATTCTATTCATGTCTTGAATAGACGCCAATGGCAGATATAGGGGTTTTTCAAAGCGGGGCAAATTATTCGTTTGTAGTAATTTGTTTTACAAAAAAGAGTATGTTAAAATAGGGTAGTGTTTAAGATATGATAACCCGAACGCAGCAAACTTGTTTCAAATGTCTATGGCCATGTGGCCGTGGTTCGAATCCGGACGTATACTTACCAATGAGTTTTTCTCACTTAAGTACATTAACTATCACCGACTCCGTGCCTCGGAGAGTACGTTAAATAATCGGTCCCGGTTGCTGTCGATAGATGGCGGTAGTTCCAATCCTCCAACCCGCACTGGAGCAGCGTGGTGGATTTGAGCTCCAAGCCCCCTCATCAAAAGGGGTGGCCTAAGTCTCCGCAGTGGGGTATAAAAAGGACTGATGGAATGGATTGGAATGGTTTAAGATAAAATATTATGTAATGCAAAATATTATAAGATTGTATTACATTCACATTATTATATTAATGTTTATTTGAATTACGTAGGTAAAATATGTAGCACTCGAAAACTGTCTAGTTTTCTATTCATGATAAATTTTCAGTAGTTCCAATACCTTTTACAAATATACATAGTTTCAAACATAGAACTTCACCACATTATAATATGATAGTAGGCTATGGACGTTTATCTGCGTTGTGACAACAGAATATGAACAAAAAAATATACGCCGTATGCCAAATATACACCAGTTGATGTTTTGAAATATCTGCTGTGAAGTAATATCTGTTGTACACCCCACACCGAAATTCGTACTGAAAAAGAAAATAACCATTCTGAAATTACACTTCATGCGTGATTTAACAAAATATTTGTTTAACACTATGATAAAGACGAAAATGGGCTGTCTAATCACTGAGTCTAACATTTTGCTTACTTTTTCGATCGTTTCAACGTATGAGTTGCTGTGTTTTGATTTTTAAGCTATCTAAGGTGTATACTATAGGTATATAATATAATTATCTATTATATATTTCAATTTTCTAAAAAAAACTCACAGGGGAAATCCATGTTTTCCAAAAAATCTCAATTTATGTAATTCATCATATCTAAAAACAACAATATTATAATTTGACGCATATATATTAGATACTCGTGCATCTTTCTTCTACGTTGCGGAATTTCATTATATTTTGGAAAATAAAACAGCAAGTATCATGGTGGAAATATCGCCATGTAGAGGAAGGATGCGCAAGTCAAACTCACTCAGAGTTTAACTTCTTCATAAAGTTTTGTGTTTGAGGTATTTTGTTTAAGAGGACGAAGTGGTTTAATTAATTACCTCATAATGTGTAAAAAATACCAGGATCAAAACCAAAGTTACTGAAATGTTCCGTCTCTCCGATTGTGGTTAACAGGTAATTTAAATAATTCTTATAATTGTTTGTATATTTTTAAATATTTTGAATACCTAATGAATATATAATATTTTGTCCGTTGGTGTCTCTAAACTTTATAAAATTATGCCATTTTTGTAATCTGAGCTCTTTTAAAATTTAGAAAACGAGTTTCTACAATAACCATTTCAGTGTTGAGCTTTATTTGAAGTATATTTGAGATATTAAAGAAGCATACAAAAATCGACCATTACCCCCTTTGTGTTTAAAACTACTGAGCCTAAAATTAAAAAAAAAAATATGTTGTATAGAACCTCATTCGTCGTTTGCAAGAAAACAAATTAAACTCCCAAGGGAAATGAAAAATATTCGTGAAGAGAAAATGCGTATAAAATGTGTTTCATAATTTAACCGAGCACTAATAAGTAGGTACAAGCTTATGCGAAAGAGTAGAGAGAGAGAGTAGAAGAGACTTCTAACTTAAATTTGATTCAGGTTTAAAAAAAAACATAGTAGCTAATGTTATCATTTATAGTACGGAATCCTCATCTTGTGAGTCCGGTTCGCACTTGACTGTTTTTTTTGTATGGTGCCTTATTTTATGTACGGTATTTTCATACATGTTTTATTCGAAAAATTATTAAAAAATTAAACAAAACTAAAAACAAAAATTGGAATTATAGCCACGTTTCAACAAACCCTAAATTTACCATTTTATTTGTGTGTCAGTTTGTCAGTGTAAAAAACAATATTAAGAAAACTTTTGGACATTACTAAAAATATCGATACCGTATGGCTTATCACAATTCAATTAATGACCGACCGAATACATAAATATCGCACGTATTAGTACATCAGTGTATAAATTATGAAATTGTTCAATTATCCCAAACCTGATTCATGAATTCTGTAATTTGCATAGAATTATATATGTCGCCTATGTATGCCCTTACAAGCAGTACTACTTAATCTTCATGATGATGCGTCACTGACCACTTATTATGAAAGACTGTTCATTAACGTGGATGTGTGCTTAGAAATTCTTTGCCATTGTTTTAGAAAACACAATAAATATATTATTTCCGTTATCCAGCGTATTATCATACATATTACATATAAGAACAACTAATAATAGAAAATATACGATAAATGGAAATCTTTGTTTATTCGACATTAGAAAACAATATTGATATTTCTTATAATAAAGCACTTCTTTTTGATGTCACATGACATACAAAATGTTTTGTTTGTGCAATGTGGAATGCACTCTGTAATGTTTTTTTGTTCGATACCTACTTATACAAATAATAAAATGTTATGTCAATTATGACTTGAATGTTTTCACTTATCAAAGTTAAACACTTCTTAATAGAGTGAGGAGAGACCATTTCCTATTGGCCTCTCTTATATTTATCACTTTATTACTTTTTTCTCCGCACTTCGGTTGTCATTTCAAAATTGAAGTGTGAATCCCGCTCGAGAAAATCTCGTAATATTTTGTATTATTATTATTATTATTTTAATTTATTTTGAAATCACAGACAATCTACTATTTAATTTTCAATTTTATTTCCATTCCATCAGCCCTTTTAAATCCCACTGCAAGGGCTTAGGCCTCCCCTCAAGATGGGCCTTGGAGCTTAAGTTCACTGCGCAGCTCCAATGCGGGTTGGCGGATTAAGATTAGGTTACCGTTAAGGTTAAGCAACCGGGACCGATGGCTTAACGTGCTGTCCGTGGCACGCAGTCAGTGACAGTCAATGTACTTAAGTCAGAAAAACTCATTAGTATGCGCCCGGATTCGAACAATGGCCACATAGCCTTATAAATTTGAAACAGGTTCGCTGCGCTCGGGTTATCACGATAATTTTATTTATATATATAGAATAGCTCAATATTTCTAAGATAAAAATATTATTTTTCTTAAATCTTATATTTGCCAATGAAAATTACGTCCAAATCACACAACACACAGACAGACAGACGCAATAATATACAATTTATGTCGTGTATTTTCGAGAATGACACCTTAAATATTTTTCCTCTGAATTCAGATGATAGTGCGCGTGTGGTGCGAAAGCGGCGCAGGCTGGACACCCGCAATGGTGCCGGTGACCCCACACAGCTCGTGCCGCGACGTGCTCGACTGCTGCAGAGAGCCTGGCGACGAGCCTTGCTTGCTGTTCAGCGTTCATCATATACATGGAGGTCGGTATCTGAAATGGAAATGAAATATATTTTATTTTATCCTTTTTTCAATTGTGAGCAAGAAGAAAAACTCTTTAAAAACAAGCTTTTATTTAAAAATCAATGAAGTAAAAATAAAAAAATGAACATCTGTATTTAAATCTCAAATAAGTAGGTATAAAAATATGAAATATACGTTTTAAAACTTTGAGACTTTATTTCAAATAGAAAGTTTCAAACTAATGTATATTACATATTATAATGAGGTTTGACGCCTTTGAGGCTTTTCATATATATTTAATATTTTAATAGCTACTTTAAAGATTTAAACGCTGATGATTATTTTAAAAATTTCAGTAGGTACTATATTTATTAAGTGAATGTTTGTTTTAATAAAGTTTTTTAAAGTATATTTTATTATAATTAAATACAGAATAACTAAACATATTCGTATATTTAATTTATTTTATTTTCTATTATAATTGATATCGTTCATCAAAGAGACCATTTCGTAAATCCTCATCTAGACGTTTTTCATCATCGACCTCTATTTTAACTCTTCGGGGAGGAAACTTTTTCCAATTTATAAAAGGGCAATTTCCAGATATACCCGTTCAAATAAAAACAAAAGTCAAAATATGAATATTCTGTAAAAAGTTATGAGTCTTCATATATAAAAGCAGAAAATAAAGTATACGCGTCGACTTGAGAACCTCCTTTTTTTCAAAATAAAATTTTCGGGTGACATCTATACCCTTTTTAAGCAACCGTCTTCAAAAGAGATTAGGCATACAATCTATTATTTTAAATACTAATTATGAAATGAAATTTATTTTTATCGTAACAAAAGAGAAGCATTGCATGCAACACTATCAATAAATTATTATGTGCCGTATCTCTCACACTAGGATTCCCTGTGTCTCACAAAAGTACGAATTGACTATAAGCTCTCTTTTGCGTTTACTGTTTAACCACTCATACTCTGCTAGCCGGTGCAAGACAGCGAGTATCAGTCCGCGAGATTCCCGCGCGCCGGTCTTCACCCCCGAGAAATTACATTTGACATTTTCGATAATGTGAAGTGACATTTCTGACTCTATTAAAACCAAACGCTGCTGTTAAACTTATTTACTGTATGACTAATCTTATAAATTGTTTGATATTGATTGTTGATTTCATTTTAGTGATATATCAATTGTTTTACCCGTTATTATTGTACAAATGTTGTTGTGAGACTTGCTGAAATATAAAATGAAAATGTACTTTCATCGGTGAAGTATCGAAAAACGTCGCTTCATTCTTGTTGTTGGAACACTACTACAGGTGCAATATGGGCACTACAAAAAAAATAATTAAATGATAATAGTACTTTATAGTGACCACAGAATGTTTTAGTGTGAGACGTTTTTGTGTTGAGTTACTTTGATTTCTTGAACTCTTTAAATCTTGTTTATATAATTACGAGTATGTTTTATTCGCTCAAGCTAAACGAGCACAAAGTTTGTTAAGTTTATTTAAGGACAACGACATTTACGAATCCCCTATTATATTTACACAAATTGTAACTTCGTTTTACCCACGTACATTCTACGTTATTTCATTAAACCAAGAAACTCGTAATTAAAAATTTTTTACACTATAATAAATATTTTTTTAATATGGCACTCACAATTTTATTATTCTACGTACCTACCTCAAACCTACTCATGTTATGCTTGTGCCCAAAAATTGACAAATCAAATCAAATCTGAACCAAATTTCAAGTAATTTTAACAATATATTTAAACAAACCTAATACATAGTCCCATTTCGAAAGTCGACCAGTTTTGACTCTTGAAAATAATATTATCTACATATTTATTTGTACTTATGTATCATATACAGATATATTACCTTCCAGCTGTGTGTGAATATATATTTGTCTATGTTTATTATGTAGGTAAGCATATGTATTTATTTCAAATTGTATTTCATTTTATTATCTACTTCAAAATTAAGTATGTGTTTAAAGCGTGAAAAGTATACGTAGAAATCTGTAGGGAGCATTTCTTTTCCATTATATTTATTTATTGACGAAATTGTAATTTGTAGTTGTTGATTTTGGTTCATTAATAACCCAAAACATGTAATTTTGCTTACAGTTGGTATCATTTTCACTTAGGGTTTTTATTAAATGAGAAATAAAAAGAGACAACAGATATAAGCAGCGTTTTAGGGCCTAAGCAGACCATATCATTTTTTGTCGGGATCAGAAAATAAGGAAGAATTGAGGGGGGAAATAAAAGATGAAAACGAAGTAGAAGTAGAAGAATCAAGTGGTAAGGAGAATAAAATGCAAATAAAAAAGATGAACAAAGACAAAGCAGCCGAAGCAGACGGAACAAAAAGCAAGACATGGAAGCGTAGCCTAGAAGTAATCAGAGAGAAGTTGATAGAACTGGCAAAGAAGGTATGAAGAAAGGAAATATTCACGTAGGAGTGGAGGGAAAGGATTATAGCAACGTACAGAACTATAGCGGGGTTACGGTGCTAAATACAGCATACAAGCTATATACTGCAGTATTAGATGAAAGATTGAGAAAGGAAATAGATAAAAAACAGACAAGAAAAGATAAAAACATAAGTGCAAAGGAAAAAAAAAGTAGATGGCATTCAAAAGAGGACGAACGGAAAAGGAGAAGAAAGTATGGCAATCGGAAAAGGAAAAAATAAAAAAAATAGAGTTCAAATATTTGGGATTTGTATTAAAAAAATGGAGGAATGGACGCACAGGTTAAAGAATCACGTAGAAAGAGAAATAGTAGTAAAACGGGTATGGGACACAAGGAAAAGAGATTTAGGGACAATTTTGAAAGAAAGATGATGCTTTTCGATCGTTTGATAGCAGGAGTAATGACGTACGAAATAGTGGGGTTTTAAGGGATGGGGAAAAAATATAGAGAGTACGACTGAAACATATAAAGTGGATGTTGGGGCTAGATAGATGGACATCATAGTTAAGTATTAAAATATCCATCAATCCTGTTACTGCCGATAATATATATACATTTATACTATATATATACATTTATACCGAATTTGAAAATTGTTTCACGTACCCACTAACACAGATAAAAAATCCTTTTAATACGGTGTATCGTTGGATCCGCCCAATTCGCTATCCTTCGACGGCAGCGGCCGCCCTCCGCGCTCTGCTCATGACAGATGCGGAAATACCCACAAATATTTATGTAGGTCGAATTATTGCGACTAAGGCGTCGAGGCCGAGCCCTATAAATGTGTCAATATAAAAAAAAATACTATAGGGACTAAGAACATAGAGGAATTAAACCCCGGCACAGTCTAGTTTTGCTCGTGATTCTGTTCGCATAATTTTGTTTTTTGCGCATAAGTTAGTTTAATATTAAAAATATCGATCGGTGGAAATTACACTTTCGCGTAAGGTGTCTAAACTCTCTACTTAAATTTATCTAAGCTACAGAAAATAAGCTAAGTATTTTAAACTATTCTAGAGTTATAAGCGGACAAATAAATAGGCAAGTAAAAAAAATCTTGGTAATGTTGGCATTTTCTAGACCGTTGTGTATATAGAATTGTGACCTGTATTGCAAGTTCTTTTAGTACAAAATGCACGTGTATAATAAAATTGAAATATATCTGGTGTCCGATCGATTTTAGTTAAAACTTATAGATCGTGTAAAGCATACCCAACTAAGCAAAAAGTTGAAAAAAAAATTGGTTAAAAAATAAAAATAAAGTTAAACTTTAAACATGTTTATTCGGTGTTTGCTTCTATAAGTTTGGATTACTTTAAGCCAAACACGCAGTATGGGTATGTATTCTAAGCAGACACAATAATATTTGAAGAAAATATCTTAATTTTTTTTAAACATTTCCTGATAATACGGTTTTTATGGCATCGAAACTTGTACCGTAATGTTGTATTTTACAGTACTAGGTCTTTTCACTTTACACCAATCACAAACGAGCATTCTGTTTGTAACGCGTGCGTAAACCGCGAAAAGCAACCCGTTTGCGCCGTTAACTCCCGCCATTATTACATTTGAAGTATTATTTTCTTTACTTTAATCGCAAATGTATTGAAAAACGTCGTATGATGTTCGTACTCAGTAAGCTGGCTATTATAGTCATCGGTTTATTATAAGCACTCGGCTTCGCCTCGTGCCTATAAATACTTCGACTATAATATCCAGCTTACCGTACTTGCATCATAATGTACTATTAAAGGTTTTTACTAATTCCTTATAGTAGGTAATCTTTTAGAAAATCTTTGCCTTTGCTTTGAGGTTTGTAACATCGTATAATAACGACAAAAAAAAATACTCAGTTTACAGTATTGCACCCGCAGTTTGTATTAAAGACAGGCATCCTGTCAGAGGGAATGGCATGTCGCCGCCGGCACATCACGGGCTCCCACGACGTGACCACTGTCACAATACAAGACCCAGTAAGATGTGCCATTCAAGTAACTAGAAGTAGTTTACATAATAAATATGCTATTGAAAAAAGTAACCAATAACCAAAAAAATGTGAAATTATTGCTAATAATAATCAGCATGCCTGCTTAAAGTCATTAATAAATCACTTTAATAGAATAATAAGGACAATCCTCACTTTATTATTTTAATATTCGAAACTAGAATAAACAAATCGGGCTATGTCAAGTTATGGCACCTCGTCTCAGCCGCCCGATGTTTGTCGCTAGACATAAGCATTGCCCTCCGAACTTTCAGTGTGTGTAGTAAACTAGAATACGTATACGATTGCTAAACTCGACGACTCAAAGACGACAAATGTCAACTTTATTTATTCATAAATTTTTATATCGGTCTGTATCTTTCATTCAATAGTATATGTATAGGGTAAATCAGAATGTTATGCAGGTTTTCAAAAATTTAGTATGTGAAATATAATGAACATATAATATTGTGAGATATATTGTGTGAAAGGTAAACTCTTAAAGTTTAGTTTAGTGTAGTTTTTTTTTTAAAACACATCACAGGTGTTCTATGTGAGCGCCTTTTGTTACACGACAGACATCAAGCCGATATTCAATCTCCTGCCAAACTTTCTGCAGCATATCGCGGTCGATATCAGCAATGGCTTCTGTGATGCGAGCACGCAGTTCATCCAGTGTTGTTGGAAGTGGTGGTACGTAAACACGATCCTTTACAAAACCCCACATGAAGAAATCACACGGGGTTAGATCGGGTGAACGAGGGACTAGTCGACGGACGGCCAGTTGATTTTCGTTTACAGATGCAGCCTGCATCCCTAAATTGTGTGTACTACTTACAAATGGACCTCCCATCTGGCGGGTCTCTCTGATATTTGGTACGAAAATGTCGTTGAACAGTAATCACGGAAATGTTAACATGGTAATCAAGCACACAGAACGACTTCTGCTCATCAGTCAGCGCCATTTTCTTTAACTGCTCTCCTGCTGACATCTTGCGGGCGAACGCGGAATCAGTTTCAGAAAACTAAATTTTGAGAGTTTACCTTTCACACAGTGTATCTCACAATATTATATGTTCATTATATTTCACATAATAAATTCTTGAAAACCTGCATAACATTCTGACTTACCCTGTATAATTAATTGTGATGCGTAAAGGCGGTCCCACACATATGGCAAACATGCCAAACAATGACAATTCACGCATGTTTGGGAGGCCATTCGTATTGAGTATTCCTTGTGCGGCAAACATTTGCTATCCGTGATAGCGTGTCGGTTTTCTTGTGCATTTCAAAGTAGCCGTACGGAAAAGAAACATTTGCCGAGTAGTGTAGGGTACAATTTCGACTAACATTTGTCAAATATTAAGGCGGGATTACATGGAAAACATTTGCTGATTTCAAGGCCAAATGTTTATCCACATGTTTGGGACCGGGGTAATACACAAAGACTAAGACACACCACATACCAGGTAACCAATCATGTAGACCATACGCACGGCCCGTCCCTCTCTCTTCCTCATACTATGGCTCAAATGTGATAACTTTGGTTCCAAAACTAAAAGGCCAGCCTTACTTCTCTATTGAACTAATTCAAAGCTCAATGATATCGCTTCTAGATCTCTACGAAGGACGGTCTTAAATTTTTTACCAGCGCAAGTGAAAAAATAAGTGTGCAATTATTGGACGAACTTACCAGTACTACTTGAAGTAAATGATTAAACTTTGACTTTAAAGGTTTTTAAAGTTAGAGTTAAGTGAATCCTAATCCGAGTTAATTTCAATGTTAAACTTAAGATATATTTTAATTTGTATTATTTTATAATAATATTATATTAATGATAGAAGTCGTAGGTATGGATGGAAATCATGCGTCTTTTGCCAAAGAAAAAATAGTAATTGAATAAGCAGTTTCTGAGTAAAACGACACTAAATATACACCTAGAAATTATTCAAACACAACCCTACTAGTTTAATATTATCAAAATTACAATAAAACGACTACATGTCATTTGTCGGCACTTTGTAGGTAAGTAATTTGCTTGAAAAAATCAAAATGCAAGCGCAGAGTTGTCCCTACGATACAATTATTACTTTTACTTTGTTCGTTTCAGTTTTATATAATATTATTTAGTTACGTATAACAAGTCTGACAAAGAAAGGAGGTTATGAATATTTGCTAAAAGACGTATGACCTTATCGAAGAGCGAGTTAGTAGTGTTTTCAGTTTTGTTTAAGTCATCTTACTGTTTTTTATATATTTTGTGGCTACAACGTAGACCACGATAAAAACGCCGCCCCGTTAGATGTCACTTTAATTCGCTTTAACTGTACTTGATGCGATCACAGCCCTTGTAATGCAAGTCACCGGTGAAGATGTGTCACTTTTGTTTCGATCGGACTTGGTATTATAATCCAATTAATTTTGTAAAAAGTAAAAAATTACATATTATAAAGAAGCAAAGATAGGCTTTTCAAACGTACCATATCCACCATATTTCTAAGAGAATCTCGAATTTATTTTATACATACACCTATGTATATCGAAACCGTGGTTCGAATCCGGGTGAGTGTTCCTAGTTGCATTTTTAATGTACCCGATAGTTGCGGGAATCGCGAAATCTGCTCGCTGGAAATCTGTGAATTTTTTATTTTGTTTTTTAATTATACAGCATGTAGTACGTAATATTAATAGAAAATGATTCCCATGAATGTCCACTTTTAATGGTGTTAAAACCAACCAGGTAGAAAACGTAAAACCAAGGCAATTTAATTGGAAGAAAGAAAGAAGAAACATTTATTTGGTGCAATCATAAATGAGAAAAAAAAAACCCAAAATCAATACATTAAAAAAATCAAATTAAATTTTTATGCGATGTACAGCCAAAAATGGTTGCCACTTAGATTTTGTCGTGGCACAGTGTTGTTGCCATGACGCTGATGTCCAGTAGGAACCACCTATACTAAGAAAACGCCACCGGTTTATGTAAAGAAAAATAATTAGCCAGTTTACACACATCATGCGAGCACACATACTCAACTCACAAAATACAAACCTACCCACTATAAAGTACAATGATTTCTACATTCTCAATAAAGCTCGAACACAAACATATTGTCATTTAATTTAAAAACCGACAAATATTTCCGATGGTTATCGCAGCAACACATTTACATTTTTGGTGTATTTACATTACAACTTCGAACATATAAAATAAAAAAAGAATAAAATAAAAAAAGAATAAAAAAAATCCCCGACCTATTACCGTTTGATAGACCAGTGAGCGGACGGTTAAATTGGTGACAAAATCATTAAAAACCGGCCAATTGCGTGTCGGCCTCCCGCTCTGAGGTTCCATATAGTTATTGACGTGATTATTAACACTCGCTGCCAGAATGCCATATAAACGCATATTTTAACCCATTCACTACACATTAACCCAATTGGGTCAGATTGAAAGTTACGCCAATTTTATCGACAGAGACAATTGATTGATAATGATTGATGACGAGTTAATAGGTTACTTTACAAATATAAAAAAATATGTATATTACTACAAGTTAACAATTTTCGGATTTATTCTGTTATGTAAGCTGTAAGACCTTGCTTGTTGCTCAATTTCATGTTCCTTGGTCAACGGGAAGTATTGTTTCAATTTAACTAAATACAAAAATATAGATAAAGCAACGCCATCTGGAGTTGGATTGATGTGCTCCGCTTAGTGAAAAATAAAATCAGTCTTTTCGAAGCCATTTGAAGCTAAATGTTGTATTTATTAGAAACTACCCTATAAGTTTCGCTTTATTTGCGAATGTAAAATTAAATGACTCCATTTCTTATTGGGTTCACTTAGAATCTTGATTTTTTTATAGTGCTAAGGTACTGTAGACTTAAATACTTTATACTAATTTCAGTTTGATAGTTCCACGCGTTTCTTAAAAAAAAAAAGGTTTCTTAAAAAATACAGACAGACAAGCAAAGAAGTGATCTCATAAGGGCTTCTTTTTCCTTTGTGGTACGGTACCCTGGAAAACAGCGTAGGTAACATAATATGAAGTACGCCAGTGCGGTAGAGTCGGTTTCAATTGAAGTAACACCAATCCCATCATTGACGCGCCTGTGCGGCTCCGGTTTGGATCCTGTCTGGGCAGTACCTAATTGACATGTACAAAATGCGGGCTTTGTAATGGAACTAAGTGTGAATTAAGCAGGACCTTATAGACCCAAAAAATACAAAATAAAAAAAAATACACAAAATTTTTTTCGAAAGCAATATTTTATTTATAATCACCGAACTAAAAAGGAACATTAAATATATTTTTTTACTATTAGTTCATGGTTTTTAAAATATTTGCTTGTTTTAATTTTTTTTTTGGGTAATCATACTGTATTTCATAGTTTCATTTTTTTTTATTACTTTTCCGAGCTTTACATACTTAAAGTATGTGAAGTAAAGTATGATTTCTAAGTTACTATTTGAGGTTGGTAATTGTATGATTATGACATGTCCGGATGTTCTTGTCTAGCGAAAAATGTTTCAACGTGAGGCCTAGAAAGTTAAACTGTAAGTATAGTAGTTCTGATATCTTCACTTGAGGTATCCCAACTATTTTATTTAATTCATCCCTGGCGAGAGTATCGGTCGATTCTCGATCGAATTTTAATAACTATAATTCACAGTATCGATTCACAGCCGTTCCATTTCGATTTTGGCTCGAAGTATTTTAACTGAACATAAGTAGGTACTACAAAACGTCAAGTACGTCATACACGTTATTTTCCTTCCATTCGGCTACAGGTAAAAAGCGAAATTGTGCCTTTAATTGCATACCGATCGAGTGCGACCCGTGGGAGAGATATGCTCGAAATGTCACTTTCACTGGCGAACTCGTCTTAACGTCTTCACGCATTCAAATAACAATGTTGTCGAGGTTGGCAGTAATGAATATGGATATTGTCTACACTTTATATATGTATACGTGTTGGTTAAAACCAGTTTTGACTGACAAACAGATTTGACTGTTAGTTAAGAGTGGTTTTAACTACGGAAGGTTAGTTTAGAGTGACAAACGAATTCGAGTGTTGGTCAAAAGTGATTCTAACTGAATTATTGGAATAGTATTGTTTTTTAACGAAATAAAAGTACATCTAGGTTCTAGGTCAATAGATTGTTAATAATTTCAGAAATTTGCTTGTATCCAGAGCACAAATCAAGTTGACGATGCTTAATATCCTGTCAAGGAGAAACACCTGAAAAAGAAGACATATAGTAGGAGGCTAAACCTAGTTTGTTCTAACCAAAGAGTTGAGGTTATTGTACTGACTATTATTGAGGTATTAAGATAATTTTGTTATATTTAAAAAATTAAAAATTAAAGTAAATAAAACGACACCGCATCAATACTTTTATGTATGTCCATTCCATTCCATCAGCTCATTATACCCCACTGCAGGTGTTTAGACCTCCCTTCAGGGTAAGGAGGCTTGGAGCCTAAATCCATCACGTTGCTCCAGTACGGGTTAGTGGAGTGTAACGACCGCCATCTATTGACAGTAACCGGGATCGACTGCTTAACGTGCTCTTTGAGGCACGGAGTCAGTGAGCTCTTTGAGGCACGGAGTCAGTGATATTTGTGTACTTAAGTCAGAAAACTCATTGTTGAACGCCCGGATTCGAACCACGGCCGCACGGCCTTATAAATATGAAACAGGTTCGCTGTGCTCGGGCTATCACGATTCGAGTGATATTTTTATTTGAAAAGTCCAAACTCACCCCTATCACCCTAAATGAACAAAAAACATATTCTTTCATTTGTAATTGCATTGTAAAAAAATAATTTTAGTGCCACTAGAAGTGACTAACTATCTCTCACAACGCAGGGTATCCTAGTATGAGAAATACGGCACCTAATAATTTATTGTTAGCGTTGCATGCAATGCTTTCTCTTTTGTCATAGAAAATGACTATGATATCCATTTCACGGGAGGCGCATTTTTAGCCATAACTCCGAGGGTATGGAGTATTAGTTGCGCATCGGATGACACCAAAATTTTGGAAATCAGTTTAACAGTTTATGAAAAAAAATGGGAAAATGTAAAAAAATCGGGGTTTTTTTCGGATTTTTTTTTTACTAAATCCAAATTATTTCGAGAACGGGGACCGATATCAAAAACAAAAAAAATAGTATCCTGGCCATTAATGTAGCTTCGGTTTGAGACCAAGTTTTTGGAAATCGGTTGGTAATTGTAAGAGAAATTATTTCCGAAAGATGAGATTTTTTTGTCGATCGCTGGTGTTTGTGGATATAAGTTACTATATTTCAGAGGGTATTTGTCGGATCACTTCAAAGTGTTATACAAAAGGTTAGAGGGAGTCGGTAGCTGCAGTTTGAGACCAAAATTTTGGATATCAATTGGAAATCGAACAAGAAATTTGACATCACATGTTAGATTTTATGGACGATCCGGAACTTGTTAACATTATTCGTTCGTTCGTATTCGTTCGAATGCTTCATTATCGAGTTCAAAACGTTTAAGGATATCAGAGGCTGCAGTTTAAATCGTGGCAATGCCACGATTTCGGGGCAATTTAATTTAATTTAGTTTTTAGTAATAAGTACTTTTAAAATAGTTTGAATTCTGAGTTTTAAGCCATTCCTGAGTTCCTGGTTTTTAATGTACAGTTAAGGGTACCGTTTTTTTTTTCATTTTGAAGTACAAACAGATTCCGTAATTAATATATAAAATTTAGAAAAGCCTATTTCAGTTTTTTAGTATTGCTTTTTTTTGAAAGCTTATTTATATTAATTTACATTGAGCTAATTTGAATTGGTATTAATTGACCAAGAGGACAGACACTTAGTGTTTAGATTAATTAGAACTTTATACCTCAATCCATTCCTGAGTTCCTGGTTTTGATTCACAGATAGTCTGACAACGAAATCAACCTTTTAGGGCTTCGTTTTTATTTTTTCTTTTTTTTTCTTTTTGAAGTACAAAAAGCCTAGTTAAGTTTATAGTTAGACTTCTTTTGAAAGCCTTGTTTTTTATTACATTGAGCTAGTTTGAATTGGTATTACATGACCAGGAGGTGTCGCGAAGTCTATCTTTGTTATATCATCATGTATTGTGAGGTGTAACTTCTAAGATCGCGATATAATTATATTTGAACTGATCAAGGGTCCACGATACTTGAATTAATAGAAATTGATAATTGATTTATTTAATCAAGTTATCGCATATTGGTCATTAAGAATCTACACCTCGTCGTCGTCTGCGTCTCCTACTTCCGTGAGTGTGCTTCTGTTGCATTTGTGTACTTAGGGTATTAAACAACCCGATTGATTAGCACACTAGCCGACTGATCACTGCACGTCGACGGAACTACCTCTAATTTATGCGATCCTGGTACTGCGCTTATAATACCACTACGCACGGAATCGCGCCATTGTCGCGCTGGACCACAGACAAAATTGTCTGTAACTGGGACCCACATAATATATTAACCTCAAATAATATACTTCCATTGTGACCTACTTGACTATAATCTCCACGTGCTTGTTGTTCTCCTAGTACAAGGTAGCATATATTATAATTATATTATAATTATTTATTTATTTTATTTATGCAGTATTTCTTTTTCTTTGTTTTTGAAGTAAAACTTCTTTAGGCGCGACTAGGAATAACTCAGATTTAATACTGCATAAATAAAATAAATAAATAATTATAATTGCATAAGTTGATACGAAATGTATGCAATAGCTTTACCGCGGCGGTCCTCGAGTGCCGCACGTCTTTTTTTGAACATGTAATTATTTTTTAGTAAGCCCTATTTTAATTTTTAAGTATATCTTTTAAATAATTAGAATTGGTAGGAGGACAGAAACTTAGTGTTTTGATTAATTAGAATTTTATACCTCAAGCCATTCCTGTGTTCCTGGTTTTTGATGTACAGATAGGCAACGAAAATCTTTTAGGGTTCCGATTTTTTTTTATTTTGAACATGTAATTTCATTTTTTAGTAAGCCCTATTTTAATTTTTAAATCTTTTGAAATAATTAGAATTGGTAGGAGGACAGAAACTTAGTGTTTTGATTAATTAGAACTTCATACCTCAAGCCATTTCTGAGTTCCTCCTGGTTTTTGATGCACAGATAGTCCGACAACGAAATCAACCTTTTAGGGCTTCGTTTTTTTATTTTTATTTTTTTTTTCATTTTGAAGTACAGAATCGTAACAAAATAAGTTAAAAACCTTATTAAGTTTTTAGTTACACTTTTTTTGAAAGCCTTGTTTTTATTATTATTATTTTTTTTTAATAATACATGGGACTTTCCACACAGCTTATATTGACACATATTGAGCTAGTTTGAACTGGTATTAAATGACCAGGAGCACAGACACTTAGTGTTTTGATTAATTAGAACTTTATGCCTCAAGCCATTCCTGAGGTCCTGGTTTTGATTCACAGATAGTCTGACAACGAAATCAACCTTTTAGGGCTTCGTTTTTTTTTTCATTTTGAAGTACAAAATAATATAAAAAGCCTAGTTAAGTTTATAGTAAGACTTCTTTTGAAAGCCTTGTTTTTTATTACATTGAGCTAGTTTGAATTGGTATTACATGACCAGGAGGACAGACATTTATCGTTTTGATTAATTAGAACTTTATACCTCAAGCCATTCCTGAGTTCCTGGTTTTGATTCACAGATATTCTGACAACGAAATCAACCTTTTAGGGCTTCGTTTTTATTTTTTATTTTTTTTTTTCATTTTGAAGTACAAAAAGCCTAGTTAAGTTTATAGTTAGACTTCTTTTGAAAGCCTTGTTTTTTATTACATTGAGCTAGTTTGAATTGGTATTACATGACCAGGAGGTGTCGCGAAGTCTATCTTTGTTATATCATCATGTATTGTGAGGTGTAACTTCTAAGATCGCGATATAATTATATTTGAACTGATCAAGGGTCCACGATACTTGAATTAATAGAAATTGATAATTGATTTATTTAATCAAGTTATCGCATATTGGTCATTAAGAATCTACACCATATACAGTAGCATCGACCACTTGAATTATCTTCCGAGGAGCTCCTTTAAGCGACATCCAGCATGAGCACATATGTACACTATAAGTATCGTCTCCGTTGTCAGTGTAGGCAGCTTTGATTAGTTCGCTCTCATCTCTCCCGTCTCAGGAACACCTAAAAATTTAATAAAGCCCGGGCTCACCATTGCCTAACGCAATGGTGGCCCGGGCCCAAAGGTCCAGCACCGACCCCGCATTGACAATTTATAGTTAGTTAGAATGTGATCACAAACAACATAGTACACAGCGTAAAAGCACATCAATAGATTATAATAGACTATAGATAGTATCATACTAGGTATATAAAACTCTCTCACATCTGCTTCGCTTATCAGTATCTCTGTGTACCTCTATTTAGGATAAACTCTAGTGTCTATCTACACACACATACACATATACATATCTCTCTATCTATGGATCCTTTAACCACTATGAAGAGCTCATACCTTCTCAACCATTCATTGAGAAGTGCTCTTGTAATATCTCTCACTCTCTTAGGTGATAACACGAGTCAGCTTCTATGCCGACTTCAGTGTGTGGACTCTTTAACCACTATGAAGAGCTCATACCTTCTCAACCATTCATTGAGAAGTGCTCTTATAATATCTCTCACTCTCTTAGGTTATGTCACGAGTCAGCTTCTATGCCGACGTCATAGTGTGGACTCTTTAACCACTATGAAGAGCTCATACCTTCTCAACCCATTGAGAAGTGCTCGAGGTGTCTTTCAATCTCTTAGGTTATGATGCGAGTCAGCTTCTATGCCGACGTCATCATACACACAAATCTCGCTAAATCTAATTAATTAAATTAAAGGTAATTAATAATTAATAAGCCATAAAATTCTAGGCAGCAGACTAACCTCGTGATATCGGCCTTGCTGTCATCCGGAGAAAAAAGTGTTGCTAACCAAATCATGATTTTCAACCAAATTTGCAATGTTGCTATTAATAAATATTCAAAATTCCCATATTTACAAATAATCACGAAACTTCGTGACAGGAGGACAGACATTTATCGTTTTGATTAATTAGAACTTTATACCTCAAGCCATTCCTGAGTTCCTGGTTTTCGATGTACAGGTAGTAATACAACGAAAATCTGTTAGGGTTCCGTTTTTTTAAATATTTTGATTGAAGTACTGAATCTTAATAGAAATACTAATTTAGAAAAAGCCTATTATTTTTTTAGTTTTATTTAAAGTGCCTTTTTTTTGAAATGGTTTATACTGAGCTAGTTTGAATTGGCATTAAATGACCAGGAGGACAGAGACTTAGTGTTTTGATTAATTACAACTTTATACCTCAAGCCATTCCTGAGTTTCTGGTTTTTGATGCACAGATAGTTCGACAACGAAATCAACCTTTTAGGACTGCGTTTTTTTTTTTCATTTTGAAGTACTCAATCGTAACAAAATAAGTTATTTAGAAAAGCCTAGTTTACGTTTTTAGTTAAGCTGAAAGCCATTTTTTATGGTAGTTTGAATTGGTATTAAATGACCAGGAGGACAGACATATAAATGTCTGTCCTCTTGGTGATTAATTAAAACTTTATACTTCAAGCCATTCCTGAGTTCCTGGTTTTTGATGCACAGATAGTTAGACAACGAAAATTTTAGTGTTCCGTTTTTTTAAATATTTTGAATGATCCGTAATAAAAATAAGTAAATTTAGAAAAAGCCTATTTTTTTTTTAGGTAGTTATTTATAATGCCCTTTTTTTGAAATGGTATTATAAATGACCAGGAGGACAGGCATTTAGTGTTTTGATTTATTAGAACTTTATACCTCAAGCCATTCCTGTGTTCCTGGTTTTTGATGTAGTCGGACAACGAGAAATGTCTTTGGGTTCAGTTTTTTTTTTTTTTAAATTTGAAGTAACAAAATAAAGTAATTTTTATTTAGTAAGCCTATTTTTAGTTTTGAAATAGTTTTAATTGGTATTAAATGACCAGGAGAACAGACACTTAGTGTTTTGATTAATTACAACTTTATACCTCAAGCCATTCCTAGTTCCTGGTTTTTGATGTACAAGTAGTAATACAACGAAAATCTTTTAGGCCGTTTTTTTTTTAATATTTTGAATGAAGTACGAGACGAATCGTAATAAAAATAAGTAAATTTAGAATTTTTTTAGTTAATTTAATTATTTTTTTTAAATGGTTATACTAGCTAGTTTGAATTGGCATTAAATGACCAGGAGGACAGACATTTAGTGTTTTGATTTATTAGAACTTTATACCTCAAGCCATTCCTGAGTTCCTGGTTTTTTATTTAGTCGGATAACGAAAATTGGTCGGACAACGAAAATTGGTCGGACAACGAAATGTCTTTTTTAGGGTTCCGTTTTTTCTTTTAATTTGAAGTCTTAACAAAATTAATTTTTAGTAAGCCTATTTAGTAAAAGTTTTTTTGAAATAGTTTGAATTAGTATTAAATGACCAGGAGGACAGACAATTAGTGTTTTGATTAATTACAACTTTATACCTCAAGCTATTCCTGAGTTTCTGGTTTTTGATGCACAGATAGTTCGACAACGAAATCAACTTTTTAGCGCTTTGTTTTTATTTTACATTTTATTTTATTAAGCTACTGCATAGCTTCTATCGCGGGCCTTTGAGCGCGAAGAGCGAATCGAGAAATTCCGTAACGAAAAAAATTTCACGCTCATAATCAGTGCAAGAAAATAGGAGTGCATAAAACGTTAAGAGTGATTACGTCACTTCGTGCTCGGTGCATGTGCATACGCCTATCGCGGCCTCGTCGTCGTGTGCGTCTCGTACTTCCGTGAGTGTGCTTCGACCGAACTACCTCTAATTTATGCGATCCTGGTACTGCGTTTATAATACCACTCCGCACGGAATCGCGCCATTGTCGCGCTGGACCACAGACAAAATTGTCTGTGACTGGGACCTACATAATTTATTAATATAATCTCCACGTGCTTGTTGTTCTCCTAGTACAAGTTGGCAATATGAATAAGTCTTTGTCCGAATCAAACTTGAACGACTCGATTATGCTTGAACCAACTATTACCCCACCAAACTCTGTCTTCATTCGTGCGAAAAAGAGAAAAGAACACGACAGTCCCTTTGATTTATCGCAGCCTAGCACTAGTACTGGTAACAATGAGTTGTCCGCATTTAAGGAAGAAATGCGTGGGATGTTTGCATCGTTACTTGCTGCCCACCGACAAGAATTTAATAAAAAAAAGACGTGTGGCATTCGAAGACTGCCGCGGTAAAGCTATTGCATACAATTTGTATCAACTTATGCAATTATAATTATTTATTTATTTTATTTATGCAGTATTTCTTTTTCTTTGTTTTTGAAGTAAAACTTCTTTAGGCGCGACTAGGAGTAACTCAGATTAATACTGCATAAATAAAATAAATATATAATTATAATTGCATAAGTTGATACAAAATGTATGCAATAGCTTTACCGCGGCAGTCCTCGAGTGCCACACGTCTTTTTTTTTTCATTTTAAGTACTTCTTAATAACAAAATAAGTTTAGAAAAAAAATAGTTAAGTTAGTTTTTACTTAGACTTTTTTTAAAAGCCTTGTTTTTATTACATTGATCTAGTTTGAACTGGTATTAAATGAGCAGGAGCACAGACACTTAGTGTTTTGATTAATTAGAACTTTATGCCTCAAGCCATTCTTGAGGTCCTGGTTTTGATTCACAGATAGTCTGACAACGAAATCAGCCTTTTAGGGCTTCGTTTTTATTTATTTGGTTTTTCATTTTGAAGTACAAAATATTAGAAAAAGCCTAGTTAAGTTTATAGTTAGACTTTTTTTGAAAGCCTTGTTTTTGAGCTAGTTTGAATTGGTATTACATGACCAGGATGACAGACATTTATTGTTTAGATTAATTAGAACTTTATACCTTAAGCCATTCCTGAGTTCCTGGTTTTTGATGTACACATAATTAGACTACGAAAATCTTTTATAAGGAATTTTTTTTTACATTTTGAAGTACCCGACGGAATCGGTAAAAATAAATTTAGAAAAGCCTATTTCAGTTTTTTAGTATTGCTTTTTTTTGAAAGCCATATAAAAGATCAGAATCAGGGGGCGCGCGGGCATCCACTAGTACCCGACTGATAGAGGAGTATAAGAGTGGCAGGTAGAGGGTAGCGCGCGCGCGGACTGAGCGAGTAACAAATCGACCGGTGGGATGCCGCGTCGCCGAATTTAGGATCGGATGCGGAACCGTATCTTCCGCAACCTGGTATTGTAATTTAACCATAAAATTAGAACACATATTAATTCGGCTACTCTGAATTCACTACGGACACGGCCGAGCCACGCGCGAGGAGCAACGGACGGGCCGCGGCAGAAGAACGACCAGCAAGCGGCAGCCCGAAGACCGGAGGAGAGGAGCCAGTTTTCCTGTGCACCGGGGTGGCACGTACCCGCTTCGACGCATCACTCGAACGACAGGCCTGTCCATTCTTTATTTTATGCGCATTTAGTTTGAGCTCACGTTCGAATCTTGTAGAACATTCATGAAAGTATTTTAATCAGTTGGAATCATAAAATTGTACCTAGCGCTTCACGCTTTTCATATTAGGTGACAGTCGTCTGCGTACGACTTCGCTTTCACTGCGCGCGGACCGACAGACAGACCACCGGCCGGCGCGCGCCCATGTACCTGTCAGAACTCATTTTAGATAATATAAGTGTATTCCTTTTGTTTGTTAAACTCTGGTTTCATTTGAACGGCGACGAACCTGAGGCGACCTTTCTCCACAACAAGAGGACCCTTGTACTCCAAAAGCCCGGTACCTCTCCCACTGAGTCCTATCCCGACACTCCCTAGAAATACTATTGTTACGGCCTTTCTTTTCTTTATCACGTAACAAGGGTTCCGTTTTGTCATTGAAAATGACTATCATATCCATTTCACGGGAAACGCATTTTTGGCCATAACTCCGAGGGTATGGGGTCTAGCCAAGATTTTAAGGTTTTAAAAGATTAAGAATTTAGTTGTGCATTGTATGACATCAAAATTTTGGAAATCGGTTAAGTAGTTTTTTAAAAAAATTGGAAAATGTAAAAAAATCATGATTTTTTCGGTTTTTTTTTTTACTAAATCCACAATATTTCAAGAACGGGGACCGATATCGAAAATAAAAAAAAATGGCATCTCGGCCATTAACGTAGCTACGATTTGAGACCATGTTTTTGGAAATCGGTTGGTAATTGTAAGAGAAATTATTTCCGAAAGATGAGATTTTTTGAGATGAGGTCTGTTTGTCTGTTTGTCTGTTTGTCTGTTTGTCTGTTTGTCTGTTTGTCAGTTTGTCCGTCCGTCCGACCGTCCGTCCGTCCGTCAAAAAAAAGACAAACAGACAAACAGACGGACGGACGGACGTCCGTGTATCGATGTATCGACGTATCGATGTATCGATGTATCGATGTATCGATGTTTAGATGTATCGATGTTTAGATGTATCGATGTATCGATGTATGTATCGATGTATGTATGTATCGATGTATGTATCGATGTATGTATGTATCGATGTATGTATGTATAGATGTATGTATGTATAGATGTATGGATGTATAGATGTATAGATGTATAGATGTATAGATGTATAGATGTATAGATGTATAGATGTATAGATGTATAGATGTATCGATGTATCGATGTATGTATGTATAGATGTATGTATGTATAGATGTATAGATGTATAGATGTATGTATAGATGTATAGATGTATAGATGTATAGATGTAGAGATGTATAGATGTATAGATGTATAGATGTATATATGTATAGATGTATCGATGTACAGATGTATCGATGTATCGATGTATCGATGTATCGATGTATCGATGTATCGATGTATAGATGTATCGATGTATCGATGTATCGATGTATAGATGTATAGATGTATAGATGTATAGATGTATAGATGCATAGATGTATAGATGTATAGATGTATAGATGTATAGATGTATAGATGTATAGATGTATAGATGTATAGATGTATAGATGTATAGATGTATAGATGTATAGATGTATCGATGTATCGATGTATCGATGTATCGATGTATCGATGTATAGATGTATAGATGTATCGATGTATCGATGTATCGATGTATCGATGTATCGATGTATCTATGTATCTATGTATCGATGTATCGATGTATCGATGTATCGATACGTCCGTCCGTCCGTCCGTCCGTTTATCCGTTTGTCTTTTTTTTCTGTTTGTCTGCTTGTCTGTTTGTCTGTTTGTCAGTTTGCCTGTTTGTCTGTTTGTCTGTTTGTTTGTTTGTTTGTTTGAACGCGCAAATCTCAAGAACTACTGGTTCGAATTGAAAAATTCTTTTTGTGTTGGATTGTCTATTTATTGAGGAAGGCTATAGGCTATATGTATAAAATAATTCTATCTGTCTGTCTCTCTGTCTGTCTGAGCAAATCTCCAAAACAGCTAAACCGATTTTGATGAAACTTCACAGATGTGGATAGAAAGTGGTCAAAAATGACATACACTACTTTTTGTATGTCTGTATGTACGTCCATTTGTCTATTCCAGCTAATCTCTAAAACGGCTAAATCGATTTTGATGAAATTTCACGGGTATGAAAAAGAGGTAGTCAAAAGTGACATACGCTACTTTTTGTTCGTCTGTCTGTCTGTACGTCTATGTGTCTATTCGAGCTAATCTCCAAAACGGCTGAATAGATTTTAATGAAACTTTGCAGACGTGAAAGAAGGTTGTCAAGAGTGACATCAGTTACTTTTTGCGGCTGTCTGTCGTTTGTCCTCACTGATCTATCAGCGTAGATAAAGCCGAAACTACTAAATCTAGGAAGCAGAAATTTGGTACAGTGGTTTATTTTATAACGTGAATATAAATTTGAAAAAAAGGAATATTTTGAAATTTCAAATTGAAGGAAGGAGGGATGGAGGGGCTTCGTATGAGAGTCTTTGTTCTTTAAAGTTAGAAACATAAAAATATTAACATAAATAAATAATGACGTTTTTCAAGGTTTTTGGATATCAAGGGTGGAAAACGGGATGTGAAAAGTATGGGAGTATCGATTTTCTTAAAGGAGTGGGGAGAATGAAGATTGAAAGTTTGAATGGGTGTCCCCAATATTAGTTTTAGCAAAAAGTACCTACGTATTAACCATTTCGAATGTTAATACTACCTAAAACAGGAATGTGTAATCTACGCAAGCGAAGCTGCGGGCGGTCGCTAGTAAAATAATATAATCTGTGAAAATCGGCTTTGGGTAGGTTCATTTTCAATGAAACCGATGGTTGCGGGGACTGCAAGATCTGTGGATTTTTTTTTTTTATATATTTTGAATGAATTACAAGATTCGTAATAAAAATGAGTAAATTTAAGAAAAGCCTATTTTTTTTTGTCATCGAAAATGACTATCATATCCATTTCACGGGAGACGCATTTTTAGCCATAACTCCGAGGGTATGGAATCTAGCTAAGATTTTAAGGTCTTAAAAGATCAATAATTTAGTTGCGCATCGGAAGACACCAAAATTTTGGAAATCAGTTTGGCATTTTATGAAAAAATGGGAAAATGTAAAAAAATCGGGGTTTTTTGGATTTTTTTTTACTAAATCCAAATTATTTCGAGAATGGGGACTTTCGGGGCAATAAAATAAAATAATCTGTGAAAATCGGATTTGATTAAGTTCATTTTCAATGAAACCGATGGTTGCGGGGACTGCAAGATCTTTGGATTTTTTTACGATAAATAAATTTCATTTCATTCATTGGAACTTGTGCCTGTCACCAATTTCTAACATTGTGTAAAATTTATAACTTTTAAGTTACATTGGTTTTCAAAGATATTCCGGGTGTTCAGCTGAATGTTCAAACTTATAGAGCATGCAGAGCTTATCAAACTTAACAAAAAGTTTCAATGAAGCACATGGCGCAAAATAACGGAATGTTTTTTCTCATTTTTTAACTTTTTTGTAAACTCTTTGTTTAGTTCGATAAGCTCTACACGCTTTGTAAGTTTAAACTACCTTCAGCCGAACCAGACAAACACTTGGTATTCGTACTTGCTTTCACTGAACTGGTCGACTGAAAGACTTCACCTTTGACCGAGTCAACCACTACGCGTATTAGCCGGCTAATCTTAGGTGTAAACTCACTTCGAATTTCAGCCTAACACATAGACGTAGTGCTTGACCTTTGTATTAGTTATGATTGCCTATCGCATCGGCAAACCATAAATCTTACGTGCAGTAAGTCATTTAATGCCATAATTCGTGTATTGATTTACGGAGAAACATTCCTCTATGAACCATAATTATGATTAACAAATATAATTAATGATTAGAAACTAAACCTAAAGTTTAGTATTTAATTAAACTTTTGTTATTTGTATTTTATAAATAATTTTGTAAATTAATTCCACACAACCATAACTGTTTACATGATTTGTTAGTTAATTGATTAAATCGCGTTAACATACGTGACAAAATATTACAACAGTTTATTCTATTAAAAAAATATTACAGACTAAACTTAAATAATTTGAGTTTTGTCGTTATGATTTTCGCTTAACAGAAACACAATAACCAAGTTACCGGAACGGTTTAATTGTCTTGCCTCGTTTTCCCGCCAATTTCGGTAGCAAAAGTATCCGTGTTATCGTCAAACTTTCTACGGACTCGGTCACACGGGAATATCATTACACGGGTCGTAAAATATTAACATTGAAGTCGTGGTCGCTCCGTTTATATACCTACCTGTTGGGCTTCAATCACAGACTTTCTTAATTTTATTAAGTATTGACTAACTTACGTTAATTTACTTAGTTTTATTTTATTTTATTCGGGAAACATACAGTGATATATAACAAAAATAATGGAAAATAGTTATATCTAAACACCATTTAAACGTTTCCACATATAGATTAAACGTTTCCACATATACTTAAACTTTCAAAATTCTATTTTCCTTTTCAGTTTACAAAGCTTTAAATTTTTTTTTTAAATATTTACAGTACTCACTAGGAACTCTTTCATTGTTTATTTAAGTTTTAAATCAAAATTTGTTAGTGGGATATAATTGACTAACCGGTTTGTGGAATGGTCGGAGGCACCGACCGCAGACCTAAAAGAACGCGATTTCGATTCTCGTCTAGGACAAATATTTGTATGCATAAACATGCCTGTTTGTTGCGTGTATGAATGTAAAATTACTATATATACGTGTATTATAAAAAATAAAAGAAATGAATTTATCAATTTGTCTATAGTACCCATACATAATATAGGCTCCACCTAGCTTGAGTTTGGGCCTAGATGACTGTATTTGGCAGTAAGATGGCACAGATATTATTAATTCACATCAGAAAAAGGAGAGTCAGAAAATCCTATGTATTGTTTAAATTTTTGAATTGTTGTTTAATTGTGGTTTAGTTACATTTTCGGCACGTAATCACGATGAATGTAGGTAAGTAACACGAATGAGTAAAAAAGCAAGGCGCAAACGACTGGATCACGATGGCGCTTCCGTACGTTAGTAATATTATTTCTATGCCATTGTGTCTAAAATCTGAATAAAATTGTGAAAATAGCACTTAGGTAGTCTGGCAGTTTCAATTAAAGTTGTCGCACGGATAAGCAAAAATAGTAATTTTTGTAAATATACACGAAAAACTTTACCAACACTCGTTGTTTAGCCAATACCGACCAACATAGAGACAATTTTATTTCTTATTTTTATTTATGAAAATGTTTATGTAGTCAAGAATTCTTGCTTCCTTTGTGACTGTGATCCTACTGAATTAACGAAAAATTGCGCGAGTAATTTACTAACATATATGCATTTACATGCGTGTAAGGAAAACAAACGATATTTTCGTCTCACTTGTACGCGTGAAATGTATATGAGTATGAGTCAAAAAGTAAATAGCTTTCTTCAGCTTTTGTTGGAACACGAGTATTTATCTGTACGCCCGACTCGATGGTCGTAGTTGCTGACTGATGGATGGACGGACATGAAAAAATCCTAAGTTGGACAACAAAACTTTAAAAATATATTAGTTGTTCATGTCAAGCTAACAGTAAACGCATAGTCGTGTATGTATCGTGTAAAAGCTCTTAAATTAACAAACGGAAATGTTAATAAAAGTTTCATTTTGTAAATCGTTACAATGAAGTGAATGCTTGTTATACACCCTTCAAGAATGTTAATTTTATTTAAAGTACCGCGGGAACGCGAACTCTGAGTTAATGGTCTCTCCCATCAGTGAAACATGCAATTGCAAATTGCACACTAACAACTGTAATTTTAAATAATGAACTTATATGCGCGCGTTTAAACGTCGCACGCGACTTCAAGAACGAACCAAGATAATGAATGTACTTGAAGGGTCTAATTTCCGGTCGTTCCGCTTATGGCTGTTACTTTCACTTTGTTAAGTTTTAATCAAACTTTGTTTTGTGGATTAATTAAAGTTGACCGCCTTTGGGTAAAGGTATTTAAATAAACCGATAATTTTATTTTCTGCGCCTGGGTAAGTGATTACAAAAAATAATAAAAACTCCTGATAAATGGTGGAAGGTTTAAGTAAACTTGAAATTTAAATCGGGAACATTAGACTATTATATTTCTGGGTTATATAACGTTAGGTAACGTTTTGGTATGTTCTGTGAAGGGGTATTTAAAGATGTTAAGCTTTCTCAAATATGTTTGTGTGAATATTTATCTGAAGTGCGAACCTAAAGTGAACTAAGTGATCTCAAAATCATTAGTGAGCATTTAAGTAGAAAAGTATTTGTAAGGATTACAAATAAAAACAGTGCTTAGTCCGGGTTAGCGTTATGATTAACTAAGTGTAAAACATTGAAGAATATTTCCACAGGTTATATATAATAAATTATATATAGTCACAGGATTAATTTTGTTTAATGCATTTATTTTGAAATTTTGACGATTTTTATCTAGATTAGAACTTTTGGCCAATCAAAATGTATGAAGGGTTAAGGTTAAGGCCAGCCATTTATGATATGATCAAACTAACAAAGAAAAAGTTGAAAAATGTATGCCTTGTCTGCATCGATCACCTGTTAACGCCTGTATATAATCGGCGCGCTAAAATTAATTCTTATTCGGTTATATTTGCCAGTAATTTTTTTGCAGGCGCAAATACTTTATTTTACCTAATTAATTACATTTTCACTGTCTCATTAATAAAACTATTTGAAAACTTGCTAATCAAAAAAAGAATATTAAAAAAAATATATTATAATCTTCACTACAAATTCACTGTTTAGAAAAAGTAACTTCCGAGCGTGCTGCCTCACAAATGGTCAGTATAGGGCTGTTACTGTGGCTGCGGTTTAGAGCCAATCCGGAGCGAAACCGCCGGAACCCCGGGTTGCTATAGAAACGCAAGAATACCGAATCTCGTCGAAAAGAGACAATATCGCTTGGTTTGTAACTAAATCAATTTTATCGTTGGACTTATCCTCGCGTCCCGTGCCCGTTCATTCCTGGAGCGGTAAAAAGTGAAGATCGCACCGGCATCATATGACCAAGTAAGTGGTGCGGTCCTTATTCTGACCAGTTGTGCGAGGCTCGCCGGACAACCATCTTGGAAGTTTTTCAGGACTTCCTGGTCCTTCACCATTGCTACGTCTACCCATTTATTTTATTCGGCCTTTAACGAGATTCCCAGTCATTCACACTACTAAGACTAAGGTAATCATTAAATTTTCATGAACTGTATACACACGTATATAATACCTAATATCGTAAATATTAACATAAACGGTCGATTATGATGCCTGCATTAGCAACGAGATGTATTTTAAGGTTTGCATAGACTCATGCACTTAAAACAATTGCATGCATTTGCTTCGTTGATCACCGTTGTTTGATTGACAGATTTATAGGTTCATAAAGCTCTTTGTCAACGAAAACTAATTGTAAAGTAAATTTTTTAATATAACGATCTTTATAACGTTTACATTGTGACCATAAAAAAGTTATCTTAGACCAACTCGTAGAATTAACTGAATTTCATGCAACTAATTCTATACGAATAATAATAATAATAATAATAACATATACATCACAACGTCTAGGCCCCAAACTAAGCATTAGCTTGTGTTTTGGGTACCAAGCGGAGACACCACATACATATAACGACCAAGACCCGGTACCAGTATCAATATTCATCATATAAATACTGACCCGACTTTAGATTCGAACCTGGGACCTCCAGCTTCGTAGACAGGGTCGCTACCCACTAGGCTAAGCGGTCGTTCTATCTACTCCACTTAAATATATTCATAAATTGTGTATTTTAAGTGTTACATTGCAATATAAAAACTTGGTCATAATATTATATCGATCAGATCAGAATATGTCTGACGATTATATACATTTGTAGTTTATAGGTAATCGATTTTATTGTACTAAATGTATATTCAGACCCTTATCGTAACTACCAATATATCATTTGCGCTCATAACTCAAAACGATTGAACCTCCGGCATATCGTCGGTTCGTTTACTTGTAATAAATACTAAGAACAAAGCGTCGTTTGGTACGAAACAACTTTGTCAGTTACACGACGCGAATATTAAGTGCCGTTCGCAACTTTAGCGTTTATGAACTGCTATAAGTACCAGGGCCTTTTTCAGTTTTACGGGATCCTCCCTCATATTTGCACGAAACTCTTCCTCTTATCCGGCTAGAGTAAGGGAAGAAAGTTGAAAATTTTGTAAGTTTAAAAAGTTTCCTCGAAGAAGAATATAAGACGGATATATTTTACGAGAAAGCTTTGAATCCTGGATCTTAATATATAAAATTGGTCGACTACAAATCGTAGTTCTGGAATATCAATCATGTTTAATGTTGTGATTGCCAAGTGGTAGCAAGCCCGCTTCTTGTTTAGAAGGCGGGGTTCAAATCCCACACAGAAAAAAAAAGAATTTTGTCATCAAGAACATATAGTCTTCAATATATACCAATACAGATATTCTTGGACCAATGCAATTCGCATTGTATTGAGAATTCTTTTTCTTCTGTGTACACACACACAAAAAAAAAAGAATTCTTATATCAATACAAATTGCATTGGGCCAATAGTATGCGGTATTTGTATTGCGTTGATAACTATATTTTCATGATGACAGAATTCTTTTTTTCTGTGCAGGTTATGTACCAATGAGTTTTTCTAACTTATGTACATAATTATCATTGGTTCTGTGCCTCGGAGAGCATGTTAAGACATCGGTCCCGGTTGAAATCTACCAACCATCACTGGAGTAGTGTGGTGGATTAAGCTTCAAGGCCGCCTACCCCGAGGGGAGGCCTAAGTCTTCTGCAATGGGGCATCAATAGGTTGACGCTATGGTATGGTAATTATTCTTAAACATTTAAAAGGACGTCCCTATTTTGGGGCCTTCAACCACTCAACCGAATGAACCGAAACGATAGAAGTATTGGCAATTAAAAAAAAATTTCAATACATTTGCTATTAATACGGTCTTTATGATATCGAAACTTGTACCGTAATGTTGTATTATACAATACTAGGCCTTTTTACTATACACCAATCACTAATGAGAATCCTGTTTGTAACGCATGCGTAAACCGCGAAAAGCAACCCGCTCGCGCCCTTACCTCCCGCCATTATTACATTTGAGTTATCTACATAATTTTAATCGCATACATATGTATTGAAAAACGTCGTATGATGTTCGCACTCAGTAAGCTAGCTATTATAGTCTCGGTTTATTATCGCCTCGTGCCTATAAACACCTCGACTATCATATGCAGCTTACCGTACTTGCATCATAATGTAATTATATTGTCTTTGCATTGCATAGTGTCGACCTTCGTTCAATGTGCACCGTATCTTCAAAATTCTTTGAGCTATATTTTTCGATTTAATCATTCCAACATTTCATCATTTATATTTTGTATAATGCATCTGTGCATACTGCCCGAGCAACAGATCGAACGAGAACAAAAAAGTCTTTTTAAAAAACCGGTCAAGTGCGAGTCGAATTTGCACCGAAGGGTTCCGTACAACCGTAGAATATAAAAAAGCACGTTCCTTGTATACTAGTTAAAATAAAGTCAAAAATTAAGGGGGGTCCCCCTTTAATTTTTAACATTATTTTATTATTATTATTTGCTGTTATAGCGGCCAATTTCAAATGTAAGCAATGAACTTAAGCAACCACCAATCAACAAAAACATCAGAATAAATAGGTTTCTGGTATGGGGACCCCCCTTTAATTTTTTACTTTATTTTATTTTTAGTATTTGTTGTTATAGCGACCATAGTATTCATACTTCATGCAAAAATTTTAAGTGTAAACAATGACCTCACAACCTACGGTCACTAAAAAAACAGGTTTCTTGTATGGGGACCCCCTTTCATTATTAAATTTATTTTATTTTTATTAGTTGCTGTTAAAGCAGCTATAATTAATACACACTCGGAACATTTCTAGTGTCTACCTATTTTGGTTCAGACGATACCGCCTGTCAATAGATGGCGGTCGTTACAGTTCCCAACCCGCAGTGGAGCAGCGTGG
Source organism: Luffia ferchaultella (assembly GCA_949709985.1). Lineage (NCBI taxonomy): Eukaryota > Metazoa > Arthropoda > Insecta > Lepidoptera > Psychidae > Luffia > Luffia ferchaultella. Next base: position 13,518,005 of record OX453258.1, on the reverse strand, counting down.
TGGACTTAAGCTCCAAGCCCCCCTCCTCACCCTGGGGGAGGCCTAAGCCCCTGCAGTGGGGTAAAAATGGGCTGATGATGATGATGATGATGATGATACCGCCTGTGACAGACGGACGGACGGATAGACAATGGAGGCTTAGTAATAGGGTTTCCGTTGGTACGTTTTGGGTACGGAACTGTGCATGCTTGTCATTTTTTTCATAGTTCGGTACATTACTTATCAGCTCCCCCTCGTATCATATCGATGCTGAATATTTTATGTTATTTTTGTACATTTCTTTTCACAAACTTTCTCTTTTTCAGTTCGTGTACTGAGGGATACGGACTCGCCGCTAGAAGTGGCGTTGGCGCTCGGTCCGGAAGTGCAATTTGTGCTCAAGTACATCGATGTAGGTCAGTATCCTATTCGATTACGTTGAAAAACAAACGATACTTTTCATTTTTAGCCGACTACGACGAAATGTAAACGAGAATTATGTCTTTCGCTTGTCAACTGTAAAAAATGGCTGATTTAGCAATACATTTGTAATGCAATAGACAGTAATTCCCCACACGTATATTATTAAGAAAAATAATAAAAACTGCCCATTATCATCATACGTCCGTCTGTCTGGATTGGGATAATTAATATTCAGATAGTTATGTGAATGGTATACTCAAGTAAATTTTTATAATAAAAAAAAAAACAAAATCGATATTATCACTTTGTCTATATGTAGGCAATATGCAAGCTTAAAACTTAAAAAGTAATATTTTTACTTTAAAGAAAAAACACAAATGGGCGGCATATAGTTTATGGAGTCGGTGCCAATTTATGCCAAGTCATTCACTTTATATTGTGTTCTATATTTGTTGTTATTGTTGTAAATATTATGATTGTTTTAAATAGTTATTACCTGATGAGTACCCGTTTAAAGTGTCTGTGTTGGCACCGACTGGCATATTTTATTTTCACCAGAATCACACCTATGTGCCAAATTTTATTAAAATCGCTTAACGGAAAGTGAGGAAAGTGTTTATCATCAATCGAGCAATGGATGCCCCCCATAATAAAAATAAGGAATACGAAAAAAAAAAAACATTATGCGTCTGCTAACATAAGGGTTCTTATAATGTAATTATGAAGATGCGTAGTTTTTCTTCCTCGGTTTCCTCGTATTTATGATGATCTCGACCATCAATTGCTCTACTGATGGTGAGCCATCATATTTTTTGAAAAACAATTTTGTCAGTGTGGGTGAAATTCAAATAACCGAGATTCGTTTATAAATTTTCTACTCTTAGAGAAGGAGGAATATCTTTTTCAAATCTTTTTGTTTGTTTTTCAGCTGTATGCGTAATACGAAACGTGATCATTCATGTGTCAAAATGTCATAGTAAGTTGTGTGAGACGATATTAGACTTTATGCTAATGAGGAAAAGGTCTTATTATTATAAACAGTCACAGAAAAAAAAATGTTTTTTGTGTTTTCTGAAAACAATCTGTTTTACATACGACTTTTTGAAATGACAGGGACGATATATACATAATTGAGCACCTCCTTGAGAATTCCTTGAGTCGGTTATTGAAACGGCAAACTTGTCATGTGATAATGCCATTCATAAAAAAATAGATATCTATGATTTGTTTTTTGCTGTTACTTCATACATATATGAATTGATATAAAAATACATACTGCTAAATCTATTTATATCCTAATATCATCCTGAGCTTTTATATAATACAAGCACAATGGAACTTTTCTGAACAATTCAATAACGAATTATTACAAAAATTTTACTAAAATTTTCCTTATATATTTCAAAATATCCCGTTTAATATATTTTTTCCTGAAATTATGATGGAATTTGAACGATGTCTCACTTGAGAAAATTAGATAAAAATTTTTTAAATGTTTATAACGAACGTGCATGTATTATGAAAAAAATTGGTAATTGTTTTTTATTATTTTTTTGCATACATGGAAACCAGTAATCATTATAATTAGCAGAGTTACTTAATGTAATATAGCCGTAGTAGAAGGAGAGGTAGACCGACGTATAAGTCCCACAATAAGAGTGCAGATTTTACCGTCATCATTTCAAAAAATATTGAAAAATCTATTAAATGCGTAAAAAAAAATTATTAACATCATAAATATTAATTAATTGTCGGGGCTTAATTGAGAGCCTAATCCTAAGAATGACCAAAAAATACTAAAATACTAAATAAAATAAGAAATATGATTTTACACATTTAAACGAATGAAAAGCAAAAGAGCATACAAAGAAAGACTTTCCATAACTATACAACACGGAAAACTTTTTAGGATGCGATGATTCTGAGCGGCAAACTGAATAACATTCAGGTTGACTTCGAAATTCAAAAACTTCGAAATTCAAAAACTTCGAAATTCAAAAACTTAGTTGTTCGCGATTGAATAAAAAAGCTATTTTCGTTTTTACGTGGCTGGGTTTCAAAAAAAAAAAAATTGTGAACTGTCCAAGTGGAGGTTTTTTGATTCTGGTGTACTTAAAACAGTATATTTTACTAAACTAAATTAAGTTACAATATTTTTAGTTACCCAAAATTTATTATGTTGTTTATTCGAATAACGTTCATTAATTCAAGAAATCAATTCATTAGACCGATTAATTAAATCCGTTCGCGACATGGGAGTCATTTACTAGCTTCGATCAAATATTAGGCTGGGGAGAAAGTCTTTTCCTATTTTATATGCAAATATAATTTTTTTTTCATAGTTTAATTACATTTCTTTAAAGTACATACGAGTATTTGCCGATATTTGTTTTTGTTAGATTTGTTCGATAACTTGTTGTCATCTTGTAGCTAGGCGTAGCCAGGGATAGAAGGGCCGCCAGAGAGTGGGGGCCATTGTGTTTTTGTGTATATCATTGGGAGGATTTGCCAATAATCACCACGATTGGCAAACGGATTGGTGATCGCAGTAGATTGTTTCGCAGAAAGATGCTGTGCCCACGAAACGCTTTCCGGTGGCGGTGGGGAATTGTATTCTTTGCTGTCCCCACACAGCTTTTACGGTTATTATGTTAATTCAACCTATATTTATTATTTACGTAATGAGGTATATTGGTGATACCTAACGTCTAGAATTTTTTTGGGTGGTTGTTAAAGTTTCACCCTGTATATAGATTAAAATCTCACGGCAGGACTGATCCACAAATTTAAAGTCGCTCAGCGTGCTATGGAGCGGGCTATGCTCGGTGTTTCTTTGATGGATAAACTCAGAAACACTGAAATCCGTCAAAGAACTAAAGTTGTCGACATAGCCGAAGCGATCAGCAAGCTGAAGTGGCAATGGGCCGGTCATATTTGCCGTAGAACTGATAACCGATGGGGTAGACGAGTTCTCGAACGGAGGCCAGGTACCGGAAAGCGAAGCGTTGGACGCCTTCCGGCTAGGTGGACAGATGACCACCATACCGGGTGGATGATGAAGCACCATACCGGGGGTAGTTGGATGCGAAAGGCGGAGGACTGTGTGTGGTGGCGAGCCTTGAGAGAGGCCTATATCCTGCAGTGGAGAGACACGGGCTGATGATGATGATGATGATCGATTAAAAACTCTAAGTAATCTAAACTCGATTCAGCTTATTTTATACACATTTGACGACCGCTTAGCCTAGTGGGTAGCGACCCAGTCTACGAAGCTAGAGGCCCCGGGTTCGAATCCCAGGTCGGGTCAGTATTTGTATGATGAATATCGATACTGGTACCGGGTCTTGGTTGTTATATGTATGTGGTGTCTTCGCTTGGTACCCAAAACACAAGCTAATGCTTAGTTTGGGGCCTAGACGTTGTTGTCATGTATACGTTATTATTATTATATTATAATCGGCATAGTCATATTCGTATCACTCCTTTCGAACACTTACTGGCCGACCATATATGACCGAAATTCAAATATCATGTGTATAATTAGATTGTTTGTGGACCGTCTCACTCGTTAGGTCGCTATAAACATGTCAGTGAATGAGTGTCGCGTTGTGTCGCGTTATCACCCGCGTCGGACGTCAGATCGATAATCGAAGTTCGAGACGCCCCTTTATTTTTGCTCAATTTCGCCTTCTCGACGAATAAAGATTAATGGCCAGTCGCACTCGTCCAAATTGGACGCGTCTTCGTTCAAAATGGATTATTAGTTTTTCCGAAAGAAGCTCGTGTATATATATGTTGCTCCTCGTCTAATTACAAAATCGGTAGCCCTTTCCGAATTCCTCGTTAAATAATTATTCAACAGCAAATTTTTATCGGACTTGACATTTCGGGTTTTACGGGTGCGTATTTTTAATTGTCATTTCTGGGGGCAGTAACTTAGACTTTCTGGTCAAGCAATGCAAGCTTTGCAAAAGCGATCACGGCACAAACTACAATAAAAGTCAGGTAGATGATACAGGAGAATTCAACGAGGTCTGTTCAGAATGACAAGTTAAAATCTTAGAACAATATCTAAAAAAATAATTAAAAAAAAAAAACCGACTTCAAAAACATAAACTAAAAAGTTAAAAATAAAATTTTCACTTTAACAAAAGGAGCATTAACAGGCGGTATATAGTTAATTGTGTTCTATATTTATTATAGTTATAAATATATCATTGTTGTAATTGTTATTACATGGTAAGTACCCATTTAAAGTGTCTGAGTTGGCACCGACTTCATTAACTATATGCCGCCTGTTAATGCTCCTTTCTTTAAAGTGAAAATTTTATTTTTAACTTTTTAGTTTATGTTTTTGAAGTCGGTTTTTATTAATTTTTTTAAATTATTTTATTTTTCAATTTTTAGTTGAACGCATCTGTAACTTATTTGTATTTAGTATAAATGGGGCTACTAAACGCGCTACTCAAATGAGACAGCGCCGCGATTACGCAACTTAAATTCAGTGTCAAATTTACGCATTAGCATGCCTAGTAGGTAGTGATATTCCTATGTAAACCTTCAATCTTAAGTATTATTTTTGTGCGAACTGAACATTTTGGCATATTAAACCGTATGAAGTGAGCCCAGCAAAAGGCAACTGCAGTAAATCGTTGAGGAATTCCCTCGACTGTTTATGGTCTTCATCATCAGACCTGTAATGGCATTTATAACCCATATTGGTGAAAGTTCTCATCAATAAAATTGAATTAAGTCCAAACACTAGGTAATTGCTGTAAATCGTTGAGGAGTTCCCTCGATTGTGTATGGTCTCCATCATCAGATCTGTAATGGCACTTATAATCCATATGGGTGCAAATATCTCATCAATAGAAATGAATTAAGTCCAAACACCAGGTAATTTCTGTAAATCGTTGAGGATTTCCCTCGACTGTCTTTCAGCTCCATCATCAGATCGACTTTCGACCTTCATTAAATAGTACTAGTAGTAGTACTTTATAAATATATATAAAATACAATACTTTAAAATACGATTTTCGAAAGTTGCCTTCGATTTCTCTGGGAAGCCGTCATCAGATCCTAATTTCTTTATCATGGTTCTTATATCATATCTCCTTAAAAAAAAAAATAATATCCAATTCGGTTCATAATCAACGAAAATATCCCTGAACACACATTAAAAAAAAAAAACCTATATACGGTCGAATTGAGAAACTTCCTTCTTTTTAGAAGTCGTTTAAAAATGAGATACTGTTCACAAATAGAGCTGTACTGAAGTCAGCTGTCAATTTCAATCGCATAGTGACCTAAATTACTTATTTGTTTTATACCACGCGCAAAGCCACATATGTGTACTAATAGACAGCAAAACAGAACAAAGTGACAGCAGAGAAAAGATAGCCGTGATAGCCGAGTGGTGGAGACTCCGATTTTTGTGTTTAGAAGGTCGTGGTTCAAATCCCAAAAACCGATATACACCAATGGGTTTTTTCTGACTTAAGTACATAACTATTACTGACTCCGTGTCTCGGACATTACGTTAAGCCGTCGGTCCCGGTTATCATCAACAGATGGAAGTCGTTAACACATCCACCAACCTGCACTGGAGCAGCGTGGTGGATTAAGCTTCAAGCACTCTCATCTCAAGGGGAAACCTACGTTCCTGCAGAGGGGCACAATAGTTTGATATAGATGGATGGAATTCGATATGGAAAAAAATAAGTTAGAAAATATAAAATCTTAATGTGTTAGTGTATCCGTAGACCATATATCATAGAGATAATAGAATAGAGGCAAGCCAGTCCGGAATACGGGTCTCAATAAAAAGAGACAGAATAACAGTACCTAGTAGAGAAGTACATTGGTTTATATAGAGTACAATTATTTTACATCCTTTTTTCTCCAACGCCTAAACTATATAGTCTCATTTTGACTGTGGACATTCAATCAGCGTTATTTACTGAGGCCTGAGACTGAGGCTACCGAAATCTTTTTTTTTAATGTCATCTGGAAAACACTTCATTCTTAAATAAGCATAAATAAGTCTATTTTAAATCCTAACATACTTGTACACTAGGAAATCACTTGGCCAACTTAATGTCCATTTTCATGACATTTCAGGGAACTTCAGAAACATGGTAATTATCTGTATAGGATTTTTTGAAGGTTGTGCTTGAACATTTTAAAGTTTATTTGTTTATATTTTTTCATTCTTAATTTTTTTAATGGCCCGTACCCCCCGTATCCAAAGAGTAAAACGGAGACCAATGGTTGTCACTCTACTATCTGTTCGTCCATATGTCGTGGGTCTCTAGCTCGTAAATGGACCAATGGTCCAATTTTCGATATTTGGTGTAGAACGTTCACCCAAAATTGAATGTATTGTCTAGAGATAATTAAGTAGAGTACAACATATTTTATATAAAAAATAAAATGAATGGTCATCAAAGTGGTCAGTTTTATAAGAATTTTTTGCGCCTTAAACTGTATATTAATTTTATGTAGTTTAAATACTGCATTTAATTAACTAATGCGTAAAACATCTATTCATAATGTACTTGTAAGCTATGACGAGCACTTGTAAGCTGTATAAATACATGCACAACACTAAAAATATGTTATGTGATGGTACACAACCCTCGACGCGCTAGTCCGATTCGCACTTGACCGGGTTTATTGCATGCTTATAAAGAAAGTTTTTTTTAATGATTTGCTTAGATATTGTACTGTAAGTTTTAAAAATTTAAAGCGCTTGGTTTTAATAGAGTCAGAAATGTCACTTCACAGTATCGAAAATGTCAAACGCAATTTCGCGCGGGTGGGAACCAGCGTGCGGCGATTTCGCGAGGGTGAAGATCGCGCGCGGAGACCTCGCGGACTGAAACTCTTCATCTTGTTCCAGCTAGCTAGAGTATGAGTGGTGAGACGGTAAATGCAGAAGGGTCTTCTAGTCAATTCGTACTTTTATGGCTTAAATATTTTGAATTCAACTGTAAGTTTTAAAAATTTAAAGCAGATCTCTACAACGATATTTTGCAAACAATTTATTATTTGAATAATTATTTTGTGTTTTATATAACTCTTTTTTTAATATTTCAAAATTCTCATTAAGTATTTCGGTTAAAAATAAATTATCTGAAATTTTCAGGTTTCTGTTGTAAAACATTAGTTAATCAGTAAGTTTTGAGAGATCAAAATTTAGTTTTAATGAGAATTTGCATACTATTACAATTATAAGTAATACATATGTCTTTAGTACTGAGTACAATTAATAATAATAATAATAAAAACAAGAAGAAACCAAATTATAACTAAATTATATAAAAAGTAAAACTAAAAGTATTTACAAATTAAAAAAATACTATGTAAATTATGATGAATGACAAAATTTTAAAGAGACGATGGGTTCAGGGTACCAAGGATGCTTGCCGCGTTGCCGCGCTGTATTGCGACACTGATCCTCTGAACAAAGTACTCCTTGCTCAAAGGATCCCCTGTCAACAGACACAGCGCGACACCCAAATCGTGGACAAATGATTTGGTATCCTTGGACCAGGGACCCATCGTCTCGACAGCAAAAGGGATGAAATGGTAACGATTTAAAAGTTCCATGTGCTTGGCTGTTTTCCTGCGAGCTGCTGTCTCAGCAGCTGCTCCAGTTTTTTTTGATGTATTTTTTATGTAACTTTGACACAATGTATCTACGCAAGTTACATCCCAAACAAGAGCTTTACCACTTTTGTATGGAACCATCGTGACACCATCGGGTCTCTTGCCGTCACCCCGAAAGATACCTTGAGGCTCAAGACAGCAAGGTATCTGTGCAGAGGATAGAGCGTCTTTTAAAATGTTGTTGAGACGATAATGCCTGGAAAAGCGACCAGCATTTTTTATGCAGGAGAGCCCATGGAGACCATAAGTATCTGCATTTTCCCCACAAGCACAACGGTGAGATCGGTAAACTTATAGTTAAAATCAAAATATGTTATAATTATGCAATGTGGTGCAAAATAAATAGTGCAATTCATCAATAAATTCTTTCTTTGTAACCATGCGGAAAACCCGGTCCATTGCGAGTCGGACTAGATATTGTATATTATTAGAGAATATATCTTTTTTGTTAAGTCATTTGTTATAATGTTTGTTTAATAATGAGAACCAATCTATGTTTTTGTAGGAAACGATGCTATCCTTTAATTGGGCGAGGAATTTAAAAATGACTTCGCTTTTTTTACCTTATCTTCGAAACAAAAATATGGTATTTTAGGAATAAATTCGTAAAGTACTAAGTTTATTTTAGGTTTTTTAAATGAATAATTTATTGATTATTGTGTTTACCTACAGATTTTATCTAGGCATTCTGATATTAAACACGAAACTGAAATGGCGGCAACAATTTTTAAATGTATTTCCCATTACAGAGTTTGTTGTACTTTGTTGGCAGACTCTCACACTGAACAGTGTTACAGTTAAGTTCTCAGTTACGTCGTCCAATATATTTTATCTGAGATATAAGCTCGTTACACCCTTTCTCTAGCCGTTTGACAGTTAATTAAAGTTGCAATTGTCTCCCGGGGATAATTAAAAAGCTAGAGGACGTGACCGGACCGACTATTTGATACGCGGCGATTCTAAGATATTATGTACGTACTCTCATACCCTAGTTACTCTTGTAGATTTGTCATGTCCGTCTATCAGTCACCCAGGCTATTTTACCCGTGAAGGGCCCGTGGTTCCACCGATTTGACCTACTGGTAGGACCACGGTAACCACTATGTATCCGGGGTCCTACTGGACCTAAATCAGAGCATAAAATGATTTTGAACGTGTTCGACTTCAAAGTGAATTATAATTTAAATGAAGAAAACATGTTACTTTTAATTATTTACTTAATAAAAATACAGATAAATATCGATACTATTTAATCGTCCCTAATCCAGTAAGACCACAGGTATATAATATAGTGGTATATCGTGGTCCTACCAGTAGGTCAAATCGGTGGTACAACGAACCCTTCACCATTTTACCACCTTTTATGGTGCAGTTTACAAACATGACATGCTTTTAGTAGTCGCAAGGACACGATAAAAGGTAAACTTAAAAACGTTTTTCGGTACCTCTAATACGTTGAAAGTGGAGACGGAAAAAATATTTTCGCGTACATTGTCAAGCCAATTAAATTTAAAGAAAAATTTTTTACTATAGACTATATTGTGACCGGTTCCTTTTAATTTATTTTTAACGAGACATTTGACCTCAGTTATGTATATCTTTATATGGAGTAGAATGGCTTTAATCCTATTTTTGTACAAAGAAATGCAATTTCTTTTTAAGCAACTTCAAAAAAGAAGGTGGTTACTCAATTCAACCGTATATTTTTTTTTTAAGTGTGTTCAGGGATAACTTCGTTGTTTATGAACCGAATTGGATGATTTTTTTTGTGAATGGGAGATATCTCCGAAATGGTACCATGATAAGGAAACCAGGATCTGATGATGGCATCCCAGATAAATCGAGGGCAACCTTCGAAAATCTTATTTTAAAGTATCGTATTTTAAGTATTTTGATAAAGTACTACTACTAGTACTATTTAATGAAGGTCAGGAGTCGATCTGATGATGGAGCTGAAAGACAGTCGAGGGAACTCCTCAACGACTTACAGCAATTACCTGGTGTTTGGACTTGATTCATTTCTATTGATGAGATCTTTGCACCTATATGGATTATAAGTGCCATTACAGGTCTGATGATGGAGACCATACACAATCGAGGGAACTCCTCAACGATTTACAGCAATTACCCGGTGTTTGGACTTAATTCATTTTTATTAATAACTTTGCACCCATATGGGTTATAAGTACCATTACAGGTCTGATGATGGAGACCATACACAGTCGAAGGAACTCCTTAACGAATTACAGCAATTACCTGGTGTTTGGACTTAATTCATTTCTATTAATGAGAACTTTGCATCCATATGGGTTATAAGTACCATTACAGATCTGATGATGGAGACCATACACAGTGGAAGGAACTCCTTAACGATTTACAGCAATTACCTGGTGTTTGGACTTAATTCATTTCTATTGATGAGATCTTTGCACCCATATGGATTATAAGTGCCATTACAGGTCTGATGATGGAGACCGTACACAATCGAGGGAACTCCTCAACGATTTACAGCAATTACCCGGTGTTTGGACTTAATTCATTTTTATTAATAACTTTACACCCATATGGGTTATAAGTACCATTACAGGTCTGATGATGGAGACCATACACAGTCGAAGGAACTCCTTAACGATTTACAGCAATTACCTGGTGTTTGGACTTAATTCATTTCTATTAATGAGAACTTTGCACCCATATGAGTTATAAGTACCATTACAAATCTGATGATGGAGACCATACACAATCGAGGGAACTCTTTAACGATTTACAGCAATTACCTGGTGTTTGGACTTAATTCATTTCAATTGAAGAGAACTTTGCATCCATATGGGTTATAAGTACCATTACAGATCTGATGATGGAGACCATACACAGTGGAAGGAACTCCTTAACGATTTACAGCAATTACCTGGTGTTTGGACTTAATTCATTTCTATTGAAGAGAACTTTGCACTCATATGGGTTATAAGTGCCATTACAGGTCTGATGATGAAGACCATAAACAGTCGAGGGAATTCCTCAACGATTTACAGCAGTTACTTTTTGTTGGGCTTCCTTCATACGGTTGAATATGCCAAAATATTCAGTTCGCACAAAAATAATAATTAAGATTGAAGTTTTACATAGGAATACCACTGCCTACTAGGCATGCTGATGCGTCAATTTGACACTGAATTTACGTTGCATAATCGCGGTTCTGTCTCATTAGAGTAGCGCGTTTAGTAGCCCCATTTATACTAAATACAAATAAGTTACAGATGCGTTCAACTAAAAATTGAAAAATAAAATAATTAAAAAAAAAATAAAAACCGACTTCAAAAACAAACTAAAAAGTTAAAAATAAAATTTTCACTTTAAAGAAAGGAGCATTAACAGGCGGCATATAGTTAATGAAGTCGGTGCCAACTCAGACACTTTAAATGGGTACTTACCAGGTAATAACAATTACAACAATGATATATTTATAACTATAACAAAAATACAACACAATTTTAAGTGTCTGAGTGAGTGGGCACCGACTTCATTAACTATATGCCGCCTGTTAATGCTCCTTTCTTTAAAGTGAAAATTTTATTTTTAACTTTTTAGTTTGTTTTTGAAGTCGGTTTTTATTTTTTCTGTTTTTACAATAATGTATTATAACTAATACAAATTTTTTATGTTAAAATATTTATAATCATAAGTCAATGTAAATCCGAAATTCATTTGAGTCCACGAATATAGTCTGTTTTTCTTAGGCAAAACAGTTTTTTAGTTTAGTTTATTCGTACAGTCTTTTTAATAAATTTTAAATGGCATCTTATAATTAACATTTTTTCGTTAATTTACAGTCGTATTTATATATATATATATATAACAAAGTCATAACGAGGTCAATCCTGTTAATAAGGTATGATATTTTGTCCAAAATGATAATTGTTTTCGATTCGGATTGCCATGTGTTGGTATTCGAACTTAGAGGTTTGTGCTTGGCGGTGGAGCTTTAAGCCGTTCGCATACCACCTCCGTGAACCGCGATATTATGGCGGTTTGCGAAAGCAAGAGACCGTCATAGGAAGTTACTCTAAGAGAGAGCAAGACACCATATAAACAATATCGCCATCGCTAATATATCGCAGTTCGCGCATTGCTTTCAGTACATTTTATTTCTCATAACGTATCTACTAGTAGTATCGATTAATAATACAAGTAACGTGTCATAAGATTATCAAGCCACTAGAAGGTATACTTTCAGTAGTTGTCATTTGATGTAGTAATGTAATAAGTAGAGTAGAGTAGAGTAGAGTAGAGTAGAGTAGAGTAGAGTAGAGTAGAGTAGAGTAGAGTAGAGTAGAGTAGAGTAGAGTAGTAGGAGTTGTAGAGTAGAGTAGTGTAGTGAGAGTAGAGAAAGCAGATACTATGTAAAGCTGCACGGTCGTAAATACATGATTTGGTTGCTAAGACATTAGTCAATCGTATCAAGCAGGCTTGTCGGTTTTGAGTGTTTTGGGCACAGTTTTAATTTTTTCTTTAAAATGTCACCGATTTGATCGACATAATGTTGTTCTAAGGAGCTCCTTCCTGACCCTTCCATAATATGCGCTCTACATATTACATTTAAATATTGAGTAATTTTTCATTATTATTGTAGTGATTTTTTACAGTTGATACCAATTAATGCAATGCTTAATCGATACATGAAATAAAGCCCGATGGATGAGACGTGACCGCTCGAGTCAGTCAGTCGGCAGCGGGAAAGTGGGAAAGCTCCAATTAGCGAAAATAAACCATTTCCCGTTCGGTGTAATCTACTTCCCACGCTGTTTCCCGTTGCATGGAAACGGACGCGGTTTCGTTCCTAACTCGACATTTCTGTTTTCTTACTTAATGCGTCCGAATTAATATTCGTCTATTTGCGCTTTTCCTTATTGTTGATTATAGAGTTTTTTTTTTAAAGTGATTGATGTAATTCTATATATATAGTAAATAGTTGATGCACGAATGTAAGCAATTTCCACACGTCTGATTGTTTAAAAATTTGGTGTCCTGGTACTTCAATGATATAACAAGAACATGGTAACCCTAACCTGATGCTGCAACACCTAGAATTTTAAGATACCCAATTCCTCCTCAATTTACAGCAGACGTATCTTGTTTGGGCGCATCGGAATAGTATAAATAAATACGTTACAGATGGATGGTTTTAGTTCAGTTGGCAACGTTCCCGTGGCCGATCACCTACTAGAAGGACAGACCTCATTAAATCATCCCTTACATACAAAGTGTTCCCTTACTGAGTGTACACGCAATGCCACGACTAGAGAAAGATGGGGAAGTCTCGCAAAGGACGCAACCAATTTATCAGACAATCCATGACCACGACCACTCCGCCAGGAGTGTACGACTGAGAAGAAGAATTTGATTTTTGGTATACGATGCAGTACCGTTTGTGGCGAATTAGTGTAAGAAAGTGTAAAGTGATTGAAAAAATAAATGAGTGAATGAGTATAATAAGGCATGGTGGGGTACGTAACGTAAGAGGTGATTGAATGGGATTAGGTCACTGAATGATTACGATTGAGTATGGTTTATTAAGGTGTAGTACAAAATCATAAAATAATTGTGATAAAATTAAAAATCTTGAAAAAAAAAATAATTGAATTTCTAAAACCTCTGACACAAAAAAGGGCTCAAGGACCGCCAAGTAAATATACACCTACGCGTCTATACTTTATGTTTTGTTGTGATGTAACCTAACAAAAGGTAGGAACTGAGGTGGTACGGTTACTAGCAATCCCCGACAACTTTAACGATCAAAAACTATTTGAAAATTATCGAACCTGTAATATTACTGACTTTTTTAAAAGTTTTTTTGTGTCTACGATTTTTAATTTTTTTACATTTTCTTATACATCAATATCCCATAATACTGTATACAGATCACTAGCGACAGCTCGTGGCTTCGTTCGCATGGATTACACTTGTGTGTTAGCATTTATTTGGATATTAGGTTTGTTTTGTGACGCTTTCATTAAGAAAGGATTTTTCGAAATGCTAAAGAGCATGGAGAAAATGAGGAAAGGCGAAAAATAAAAGAACAGGAAGTAATGATTAAAAGGGAGGTCTCAAATACGAAACATATTTTTTAGGGTTTTATATTTTTGCCTTATATCAAAAATGCTAATAAGTACATATAAGCATTAAAATTGGTGTGATCACAGTGTAAAATCTAAAGTGAAACAACAAATTGTCAATGGGCGTCAACATCATTCGAGCTCGCATTAAAGATCCCGAACCGAATGAAAGAAAATACATATTATTTTTTGTAAATACAGTACATAAATGTATTGTGTACAGAACCCTCGATACGCAAATCCGACTCGCACTTGTCTGGTATTCTGTTATTATTATATTTTTATTTGTGTCGTTCGAACAATGCTAGTAATTCACAGACACGATCATTGCAAAAGCTAAATACGAGACAGACTTAACAATAAAATTAGCAATTTTGAATAATGATTTCAATTATTTATAAGTCACAGAACTAATGTGATCCAGTGACTTCAGGATATGGTACAGAGAAGTGATATGATAGAAGTGAGCGCATAACTTAAAAATGTACAAAAATGATATTGGTTATATCTGAATAATTGAAAATGACAATATAATTGTCTGTTCCAGGCGTAGAGTAAATTAATTTGACAACAGCGTTTGGTATATTACAGTATCAAAGTGACATTAGGCAATTTTACAAAGTCGAAGACCGGCGCGCAGGGACCTTGCCCACTGAAATTCGGACTAAAACTCGCCATCTTACACCAGCTAGCTATAGTATGAGTGGTTAGACGGTAAACCTAGAAGAAGGCTTCTAGTCAGTTCGTACTTTTATGGATCCAGCTAGTGCATTATTTATGAGAAAAATATGCTTTGCTCCCGCGAACGGCGGTCGTGCACTAAAAGCTCTAAGTTAGATTGAAGAATATATAACTAATTAATTTTCAATGAAATAAATTATTGCAATAAATTTAAACATAACAAATCTTTTTATATTACACATGAATCTGTATTTTCTGGATGGGTGGTAATAATTAGAATTTGAAAAACTATTCTATGAATTTTTTATTTGTCTTCCAGGATATAGCTTAGGGACCAAAATATTTTCCAGGTATTGGTAATCCGTCTTTCTATTTTACCTTTAGGCGTGTTATCAATTGTAAGTATTGGTACTATTAACTGTAAACAAATTTACAACAAATAACAAACAAAACAAAAAACAAACGACGACCGCTTAGCCTAGTGGGTGGTGACCCTGCCTACGAAGCTGGAAGTACCGGGTTCGAATCCCAGGTCGGGTCAGTATTTATATGATGAATTTTGATACTGGTACCGGGTCTTGGTTGTTATATGTATGTGGTGTCTTCGCTTGGTCCCCAAAACACAAGCTAATGCTTAGTTTGGGGTCTAGATGTTGTTGTGATGTATGCATTATTATTATAAATATTTTTATATTATATTTAAATCGGTATTCTCTGATGGTCTGCATAGTTCCAATTGAAGGTCCATTTTGGAATTGATTATTTTTCAGATCCACACAGGTATATGTTATTTGATTAAATTAATTAAAATTAAATTTCTATTCTTGCACACTTATTCACCTGTTTTATGTTACGTCGTGGTACACTACTACTCTTGCGCAGGTGTGTCAGTGTGCTTACAGCCTACATTTAAAAGGTAGGCATCCTTGTCTCACGCACTACTTAAGAAAGAGACAAGAAATGAAACGTGTGTTCACTCCGTCGGTAAAACAGGCCCCTACCATACCGATCGTTCAACTGGATCAACGGTCTTTCGTCGCCCATAGCGAACTTCACTTAGTTTTAACTTAACGCCGACCGACTGCGGTGTGCATTTTTTGATTTTAACGGCCGTTTTATACTAAGTTATGTGCTATAACGCAATTTTGGATTAAAAAACGTGAGTCACGTGTTGAAAAAACACAATAGAGTGTACGAGTGATTGCCTTTCTATTGGTCAGTGTGCGTCAATACAACCTTCATCTCTGTGAACGCTGGCTAAATCACGCCAGGTACTTTACGGTGTTGCTCTGTATCTACGTGAAAAGTGGCTGTGCAAAGTTAAATAAGAAATTGTGCTGATAATAATTTGTGTTTATACGTTTACGACGGGGTTTACAGGTTTAAGTTTGCATGTGTTATACCGGATTTTGCTATCGGTGTCAATACAACGCAAGGTATGTACCGTTAAATCAAAGATTTTAAAACCGTTATTTCATCAATATTTGAATTATCCACAAGAATTTGTAAATTTTATATTTATTGTTTTAGTAATTTTATGATACACAGCACTCAAATATGTAGATACAATTACGGTTAATTGATAAGTAAAGTTTTTATTTATAAACATGGAAAATATCTTAGACCGAAAACTATCTTTAAGGGATCTGCCTGCCTTCAAAAAACATCAACGCGCTCCTTGCATACTAAGTTTGGACGACACCTCCGAATGCCATAGACAAATTTAAATTGAAGATCATATTTTGAACTCACATACCTACATTATATATAAAATAGATATTTCTATTTACATTATATTGTAAAAATAAGTAGGACTAAGGGTATTATTAGCTTAGTATATATTTACATAGAGTTTAATTAGTTATATAATAGGTTTTCTACAGTATTAGAATGTCTTAAAATTAACCGTGTCATGATGTTATTGAACCCATAGATCACAAATAAAATTAATTAAGGAATCAATTAATTATCGAACAGCTGATATCGATGCAGTTGAATCTACCTACATCATTAAAATTATTCGGATTGGGTATTTAGATAAATTATGTTTGATAGAAACTTGGAAATTAAGATTTCTTTACAATCAGAGTTTTATAGTATCTATTCAAGTAAGTTTTATCAACTTTTTATTATTATTATGTTGTAGATATGGCCTTTACCATTTCATATCATTGGATATCCTCGATTTTTGTCGATCGAGTTCTTTAAAAAACCAAAATATTCATAGTTTCAACGAGCTTCACAGTGTCTCATGTTTTCTATCGATAAAATTTTAAACACATTGAGAAGTGTGAGAAATTCGAAATTACTCTCTTTGTTATATATATCATGAAATATATTACGATCGATAAGAAGATAATGGAAAAAATAGATCGTGAAATGAAAACGAACAAATGGAAAATAAAATATAGATGGGTGGGTTTGTAATTTTAATATTTATTTTATAGATGAGAGACTAAATTTCCGCTTCAAATTTCATTCGGCTTCTTTACCATAAGTAGGGATGTTACGTAGCTTCGACTCTGGCTCCGAAAGAAAGGAACTTCCGGTTCAAATTATCTGTGCATTGAGTTTAGGACACATGAGATTATCGTCTTTGCCATGCATGTACAGATAAGTTACAGCACTGTGTTAATCGCTCTAGGTAAAAAAGTACTTACAGAAGGCAATTTCTTATGCATATATTGCGCAATCGCATATTCACATCAGATCCACAAGGGCTGCTCAAAATGTGAAATTATTTAGTAAATCTGATGACATCTACGATTTACTGTAGAATAGGTTGGACGTATACAAAGCACTTAAGTGGCTGCCCACTTTCATTCCACAATTGGAAAATTTTGGTCGTCATTCATTTCGAATCCTGATAAATTTATTATCCCATGGGAACCGTTATCAAGGATAATCGATAGCCTATATGTACTTTTCCGCATCTTCAAGTTTAGTTTCGTCACATAAAGTGGCCTGTACAATATTGTTTGTTTCACTACTTATCCTATATAAGCAAGATATTTTGTGTTAATTTTATTTACACTTTGATTATTTTTTCCCGACTTTCATTCCGATTTACCTCCGACTCCGTGGGTCATGAGTAGTCAGGACACTCCCGATTCCGCCCGCCTCCGTAATAAAATCATCTCCGTAACATATTTAAAAATATGTCGAATACTGATGTCGAATTTGAACTATCTAAAAAAGCTATTCGAGAGATTTCTTTGACCACGCTGGGAGTGGCTTCAGTCTTCAGTTATATATTTTTAACGCATTCAAGCTTATCTCGATATAGCTACGTTGTACCTATTTCCACAAAATTTTCTGCTTTCTAATTAATGGATATGAATGTATAGAGAATAATCTTTTTTTTCCTGTAGGAAACATTTTAATTTCTGGTAGCTAATAGCCTGCGACAGTACGGTATTACTAAAAATTATATTAGAAGAGATTTCTTGAGATTTTCTTAAGCAAACAAACAAATTCGCTACTTTTATCTCATATAATATTAATATTGATATAACATATGGAAATGAGAAAACAAAACATCTCAAAGGCCCACGCGGTATTAAGGCCAAAGTTATATTTCACTCGATGATTTAGGTACCTAGCCCCATGCGAGAGTTTTACGATATGTCTGATAATAACGATCGGCCGTATTCATAGTTAAGTTTGCCTATCGGATGTTCTCACGGCGAACCAGAGTCGGTGCCGGCGACGAGGCCTCGTGGAATCTCGTGAAAGTTGGCCAACAGTCGGTTCAAGATCAAGTGGATGGGCCGGCCGCGCCGGACGGAACCAGTTTTGTGAATCGGCAAGTGTAGGTGCGCCGGCACTCGCGTCCGCGTACTAACTCCATTCATTTGTTGTCGTTAAGTAAATGCCGGTGTCCTCTGAATCCTGTAGGTTGCAGTGCAGAAGTACTAAATTTTTTCGGTCATATCTACTAACTATACATTTTCAGTAAGAATTAAAGAAGCTGAGAATTTTATTTCTTTGATATACTTGTAGCTGAAAATCAAATTATTTTATTAGGAAAACGAATGCCTATCAAATTTTTTTTTTATGTCATTAATTGCCTTACAGCCCTCAGGGCTAAGTCAGCTACAATAAATTTAATACATTACGAAACTGTGTCCACAATAGCTCTTAAATTAAATGAAGCTATTATGAAACTTAAAATTCTATCGCTATTATCAGTTGTAAAGCCTGAATTGAATGCACAATGAAAAAGGAAGAACAAACTACACCTGGCAGTATTAGTTTCAGCCATCAACTTTTTCCTTTCCTCTTCATATCTTTAATGCCTATCAAATTATTTCCTACGAATAATATAAGAAAGTTCTACTTTTTGTTAACTACACAAAACGGTTTCATCAGTTTGCATGCTGAAAAGGATGTGATATGTTCGCATAAAACAACGTCGTTATCGTCAGTTTATTGAACGTGCATTGATTTACCTGAAGGAAATTTTTTGTAAACAGGTCAATTTACGGACGTGTTTTATGCGATATTTTATCGATCTAGTCGTTCCTACTTTAATGTAAATAGTGTTAAGTTTTCCAATTCTCAAACTTGGCTGCATGTTTGTTATCGTATAGTTATAAAAAACAGTTAAAAAAACCCGACAAATGCGAGCCGGTCTCGCACACGAAGGGTTCCGTACTACTGTAAAATATTAAAAAAAGTCGCATTTGTTGTATGGGAGCCTCCCTTAAATATTAATTTTATTTTAATTTAATTATTTAGTTTTAAAGTGAATTATATAACGCCATATTCGTGAATATTTCAAGCGTCTACCTGTTGCCGTTATCAATATCGAAAAAAAATGAGCAAAAAAATCACGTTTGTTGTATGGGAGCCCCTTAAATATTTATTTAATTCTGTATTTTAGTGTTTCTTGTTATAACGGCAACAGAAATACATCTGTGAAAATTTCAACTGCCTAACTATCACGGTTCATGAGATATAGCCTGGTGACAGACGGACAGACAGACAGACAGACAGACAGACGGATAGCGGAGTTTTAGTAAAAGGGTCCCGTTTTACTCTTTGGGTACGGAACCCTAAAAAAATCGAAAAATTGAATTCATTTGGGTATGACGAATATTGTAATTTTTTAGAAGGAAGTAAATAATATGCCATACATTTACCTTTTCGAGACATGTGTTGCCAAAGTACGCGCATATATCTGTGAAATGACACTGTAAAAAGATACTCTGAATAACTTCGTAAGCCTTGAAACTTGCTTGTTTAAAGTGAAAACACAAATGACACAAAGGCAATTTGGAAAAAGTGTGCTTCTTGATTTGGCGCTAGTCGGTCACTTCCCACTGAGTAATATTTTATTGACACAGGTCCAAAACTATTGGCTATTGATACAAGCTGGCTATTGAGTTATCTGCTCTTTAACTAGATTTGTAATCAAATCAAATCAAATTTGTAATTTGTAATCAAACAAAAAAGAAAAATGAAAATTGTGAGTTTTAAAATATTTGGTTTGTATAGCACTAATTTTAGCTTTATTTTGGACGTAAATAAATTATTTAAAGCATAGACAAACTGTAAACTATTTGTATTAGAAACCTAGTTTAGTTAGTTAATAATATATAATATTATCAAATAATTTTAATTTGGTCAAACACATTTAATACTTTGCTTGTGTAAACTCTAGGGCGGAAGTTTAAGTCATAACTTCCTGCATACTCGTTTGCGGTAGGTATAAAATGTTGTTCTCTCACAGCAACATTTTTGCATTTTTTCGTCAGCCCACTTTCATTCAAAGGGAAAGTAGGAAGATGAAAGAAATCTATAGAACGGATATGTGTGATGAAAGGGTCGGTAAGGGGCACTCTTGGAAAACGGTAACCGACGAGCATATATTAATCAACTGCTGAATGATGAAGCGAAATAGATACGTAAGAACCGTACTGAGTTCCGCGACTGACCGATTGGCCGAGTGGTTAGAGACCCGAACTGCGGATCCAAGGGTTCGATTGCATGAACAGGTTTATTTCATTCTGAGTCTGGGAGTAAAGTATGTATATATATAACGTATTAAACAAAAAAATATTTAAGTGTGTATATCAGTTGTGTAGTAACCCATAACACAAGCATAATACTTGCTTACTTTGGGACTAGATGGCGCCGTGTGGCATGTCCCATGTATAATAATTATTATAATTTCTCCATACTCCTCTGGAAAATGTACGAATGTAACCAAATTCTAGACTATACGTTCGTGAGGAAGTAATATAACTGCTACATAGCGGAGTGTATTCCATTTAATTAAGTGGATCTCGTGCGATCTCAGTTACGGAGGGGCTATTGTCGATTGTTTCCGTGGATGCAACGTTTAATAACACCGACCTCGTTCCCGTCGCTCGCTATCTCTGATTAACAATACTGTTATTTTCACGTGTACTTATTTCGATTTCCCTAAAGTTTTCGGTACTTAAATAACCTTCATATTTTGTTATAACGTGTGAATGGTTTTTTTTTATTTTTAGTGTCTTACTGTTTGAAGGTTTCAGAGCACTCTTGTTGTTGATGTCAGCCTAATTATTGAAAAGGTCTAATAACATGATAATAATAATAAAATAGTCTTAATTCTCACATCCAGTAGCATCTAATAATGTTTCTATTAATTTTTTTATTTAATTTTCTACATATCAATACAATATACAATTTAATCTCTTTACTCCAATAAACTATTACTACTTTGTTTAGTTTAGTGAATACAATATTTGACTACTGTTAAATATATTATATTCATCACGATAATATAAAAATAGACTTTATACTATACCAAAATTTATAAACAAAATTATATTCGGTTGAAAAATATTGAAGTTATAAGCTATTAAAATTTTATTTTTGTCTCTTTCTTGCAAAACGATATTTAAGATTATTTTGAATGGCCTGACTTCACACATAGGTGCGCTGTGCGGTATTGCTGTCTCTGTCTAACAGGACATTTTAAACATTCGTAACTTTGTTATTAATTAATGATTTGTTTCTTAAAATTCTTTCACTGTTATGATATATTTGGAAAAATCTTTCATATAAAATACTAAAAAATAATAGTCAACTAGCATATTGTCCTAGAAACAGAAAAAAACATGATTTTCTGTGAATTTTCAAACTAGAACAGACTGCTGAAAACTAAAATTATTATTTCAATTTTTAGATACAAGCTCGCATCACTGACATCTGAAGCTATTTTATTTTATGCTTTTCTATAGTAGTACGTAAATATCTGATTTTTCATCACAAATTCGCGTTATTCAAATATTAGTCAAGCATTTTTTGTTCATTTTAGACACATTCCCTTCATAGTAAAGATATATATGCTGCTTACCTAATTCAATTCACAATTATGTTATGTATCGAAAGAAATTTTTTAGCCATAAATACCTCCTCCTTTTTGTAAGGAAAAGTTGAAATGCCCACCTACCAAAACGTATAATAACCAAATACTATTCGAATACTATTGTTAATAAACTAACCAAATACTATTGTAGATAAACCACATTTTTTTTATCTTGATATGCAAGAGATAGTTCTAAAATAGATAACATTAAATCTTACTAAAAATTATTTACTACTATATCAAAGTAAATTTATAAAACACCTCGAAACTCTGATAACAAATTGGAACGGATGGCGTTTTAATGGTTGTAGGGCGAAGGATGCCTCACTCGGAAGGTCATAAACATAAATATTCAATGTCTTTCCTCATTACATTTAATCCTGGCCCTAATAAATGACCCACATTTCTTCAGTCGTATCACCTCTATTCATATTAAACGAGAAATTGGTTGTCATTTGAGTCGAGTCTGAATAACGTATCGTCGTTTTTTCACGTATACTATTATTTTTACTTTATCTTAGAATTTTCATTTCTATATATTTGATTTTAGATTTATAATGAACTACTTTAAATATTAAGTAATGTATATGTTTATAAAAAAAACATACAAATAGTTTTCATTAAAAAAATATATATATTAATTATTATTAATGGATATGTTTTTTTATATTATTAATTAATTAAACAGAGTAATAAAATTATTTATCGAATATCAATAACTATAGTTATTGAATAAAAAGATATTTCGGCTGGAGCGGTGCGAGGGAGACGTGTGCGGAAGTGGCTGAGAGACAGACATGTAGATAATAAAATAATTAATTTTGCACATGGAACTGAAGAGTCGCAACGAGCCGCAGATTGCGAAACCTCTGGTTAAGGTATTGCTGGCGGGAAAAAATCGACTACCAAAATATATTTGATGGTGAATTTTAAGTGAAAACCTATTTTAATTTGTTCAATGATTTCGCCTGCAGTACCTACCTTATAACAATAAAGTTAGATTTTTCAGTTAATTCGCAGTCGGGTTTCTCTAAATATTTTTGTTTATACCAAAACCAGGAACCTTTTTATCCTTCGTGTATGCCATCTATTGACGTGTTCAGTTCACCATTTACTGACATAATAAATAAATACTTGTAAATTCAATTTTAATATATCACCGTAGCTAATGTTTGTCCCGCGCCTATAAACTAGTTCCAAAGTAGTTCAAGTGGACCTATAAAATTAATAAAGCCGTATCAATGCAGATATCTCTGTCTGTATTAATATACATCGCAAGTTTAGGTTCATGAAAGTTTTACGCGTTCTTACGTTATGTGATAACGTTAAAATAAAATTGTAAATTGCAAATCATCATCATCAGCCCATTTTTACCCCAATGCAGGGGCTTAGGCCTCCCCCGGGGTGAGGAGGGGGGCTTGGTAACGACCGCCATCTATTGACAACGTCCGGGACCGACTGCTTAACGTGCCCTCCGAAGCACGGTGTCAGTGATATTGTGTACTTAAGTCAGAAAAACTCATTGGTACACGCCCGGATTCGAACCATGGCCCTGTGGGGCCTATAAATTTAAGACCGGTTCGTTGTGCTCTGGGCTATCACGACACTTTAAAATCACAAATTTGAAATATGTATTTATATTTATATAATATATAAATTTCTTTAAAATAGATTTGCCTAAATAAAAGAATTTCAGTGTGCCCTTATTATAATAACGATTTCTAAATGGATTCGTTTGCCAATCTGAATCTGATAGCTCATAAAAGCTTGTAGAAAACTAGACGTTCAAACTTTGTCACTTCGTAATCTCGTTTTAAGTGGGGCGCACCGTTATGAATCTAAATTATGTTATAAATATTTTACAATAAACATACTGCTTTCTTACGCATTACAGTGGGACAGAAACGAACGGAGTAGCATTTGCGGCTGCTGTGTAGTTTATTATTTGCAATTAGTGAATTGAAGAATACCGTCTTCATCTTATTCATTGAACGTTTTTGGAGTTCCGTAACCAAAAGTTACCAACGGGATTCTTATCACTTATTTTACACTCACCGAGGCAGGATTTGTGACAGTCGTTGCTGAGATTGTTTTGAATCGAATAAACGTATAGAGTTTATTATCCTAGATTAGACCCAATAATAAAAAATAATTATCGTATAGATGAACTCAACCTATTAACTTGTCATCGACCATTATCAATCAATTGTCTCTGCCGATCGAATTGCCCGTGACTTTGGACGTAACCTAAACGGGTTAATGCGTAATACCCGGGTCAATATATATCTAGTGTAAATCTGGTTTTACATTAACTGTTATGCACCGCTTAGTAAACGAACTCTAGTTAAACCAGTAAAATAGGTTATTTAATGACCGAAAGAAATGTCACTTGTCGTTTTCGAATAATGAAGCGAGCCGTCCGTAAGCCGAGATTAAGGAATCCGGCTGATTAACATTCGTTATGAGATTATATTAATACGACAGTGAGACGCGGTGACTAGTAAAACGCTTAGTAATAACCTGTAATAAAAATATCTATAAAAAAAAGATCAAAAATAGTTACTTGTGTAGTTTATTATAATTTTAATATAAGTACTGGATGAATGTAACAAAAAGTGAATAGAGTTTGACAAGATGAATATTTTATAATGAACATAAGATGTATTTTTATAATTAAAATTACGTTTAGTCGCGGACATCGGCCGTCGTTTGAGAGAAAGGGGATTCGACCCCCGTTCCGGTTCCTTCCTGGTGCAAAGAATTGCCTTTGCAATTCAGCGCGGCAATGCGATGAGCGTCATGGGCACATTTGCGTCGGGGGCGACGAGGGGTGGATTATTGGATTAGTTTTATTTGTTTACATATAGACAAAAGTTAATTTTCCTTTTACAATTTGTTATTTAACAATATATTATATAAAATTAATAATTAAAATTAATAATAATTAGCGCTTGTACAGAAGTGCTTATTATCAATTAATAAAAAACTATCCATACAGGTTGGGCAAAAAGTCGCGTTTCAAATCGGGAGCGGAAATCAAGGGAGATGTTACGCATAATTGTGAAGGCCCCCCCTTTCATAAGTGAAAGTGGACGGCTTTCGAGATACAGGATGTTTTTGAAAAACAAGAGAAAAGACTTACGTTTTATAAAAATCCTTTATTTCTTACACAATTGTTTAGTTCATAACAATTATTCTTTTTCCAGCTATCTAGAAAAAAGTAGTATTCAAAAAGTTATTTCACTCAAAACTAAAACGAAAGGAAAAAGATATACTTGAACAATTTTAAATTTTGAAACTTGGATTTTTTGTGTGGTGTTTCTAGGCTTTCTATTTCTTCTATTAAATCATGAAAATCCTCTAATAATATTTTTCACATTTTTCAATTAGCAATTTCACTATAATAATTAGGTTTATTGTATGTTCCTTTCATTTTGTTTTTGAATATAACTGTAACTTTGTTTGATTGCCAATCACAGTTAATTCTAATTCCAATTGCCTTCGTATTCTCAATGATAGAGAGGGTTGCATGTGATATTTATTTGTACCAACTCTACAAAAAAAAAAAATAATAATAATGACGAGCTTTTGTCCGCGGTTCCATCATTCCATCAACGTGGACATATATAACTATGTTTGCCCATAAAAGTTTTCGCAGCTGTATATACCACTTTTTTAATTTTTTTTTCGTTTCTTAAGTACTACTTCCACTGATATCGGTTGAAAAATGCTCAGAAATTTTCTCAAACAAAAATAATTAACTGAGTTTATGTAGATAAAGAAATGTTCCCACATAATATCGAAATCATATAAGTGTAACAAACTAGTATATTATTGATTTCCTAATAATGATAGACAATATACTTCATAAACACAACAATTACATAACTATTGTCCGATAGATGTTTTAGACGAAAACTAAAATCAGTTTGTACTCTTTGTTAGTTTTAGAAATATTTTTGCCATTTTTATTCAGCAGATTTATTTTTATGTATCAGCGTTGAGGTAAACATTAATCTTGTACGACAACATTGCCAAGAAAATCAATAAATCCCATCAAAAACAATACTTGTCAAAAAAACCAAGTCTCGCAACTCAGTTGTTCTGCGGTAAAAAGTTGTGAGATCCATGTAATACCAAGTCGGTTATTAATTTATTCGGTTATAAATATATTGAGACTTGGCCATCGCCTGAAAACACGTGTAAATTCAATCGCCTGAAAACACATGTAAATTCAATTATTTAGTGCGATGGCCAAGTCTCAATATATTTATAACCGAATAAATTAATAACCGACTTGGTATTACATGGATCTCACAACTTTTTACCGCAGAACAACTGAGTTGCGAGACTTGGTTTTTTTGACAAGTATTGTTTTTGATGGGATCTCATTTCTTTTTGTATTTTGTAGATAGTTCTATTTTTTTCCTTTTCGGTACCTTCTACTTATTGTATATATGTATATCTATATGTATATAGTTTTTCTAAGATATATTATACAACCTTACGCACTCGTAATAAGTACGAATACGCACGTAGGTACGTTTTTTGCATTAATAAATAATTTAATACACGTGTTTTCATGACGGGAATACCCATTTTTTGCTCGATTTGGCAGGGGCACTACCATGCGCCTATATTTATATGGGACTAGCTTAAACCCGCGGCTTCGCATGCAATATAATAATAACTGCCGTAATAAAACATCGTTACGAATAAAGCCAATATTGAAAAATTTAACTGAAGACTTGGCTGTATGGGCTTAATTTTTTTTTGCGGTCTTTTCTAGATTTTTTAGTTTTTCCTTGATTCATACACCAAACACTACTTATATTCCAAATTTGAAGCTTCTAGGTCTGCTAGAAGTGCCTTAGAATTTTGATGATCGGTAAGTGAGTGAGTGACAAAATGAAGAAATTTGACCCGTTATAATTTCTTAAAAATACTGGTTCGAATTGAATGAAATTTGAAAATATGCTTATATAATATGCCTGTATGGTTACTGAAAATGTCAGTCTTTTAGTTTTATCCACAACAAAGTTACAGGGGGTCGAAAATGGTCTGAATTGCTTCGAGAAAAGGATGGTACGGCCGTGACGCTTTTACGCTCGACTTGGTGGGGGCACGGCCGTGCCCCCAGATAAAATAAGCAAACAAACCGAAGAGGTTTTCGGTGAGGCCTACAACTTTAATATATTTAAATGTTGTTTTTTTTTTAATTTAACTTGGATGTATAACACCATGGACGTAATAGTACCTAACAATACTTAGAAACAAAGTATAACTGGTAATTCAAGTGGACTTTTAAAACAAAAGATGTTCATTTTGTAATTGGTATTTATTATGGCGCGTGCTATACATCTGCCTGGTTTTTCTTTTGATCTTGTTCTTTTAATCGGCCTGTCTTACTGATTAAATATAATTTTACACCATTGATCTACCATTTTTAACAGGATGCGAAGTTGCCTGTGTAAAGGCGAAACAAAACCGTCCGTATTGTGCCGTAATGTTGCGTATTACAATTGTAAGTTTGTTACCTTATATATACCTTTTTTTACATGAATCAAGAAAATTGTGTTCTATTTGTAACACTTATGAACATATATTTGCATTATGAAATTCTAATTCTAATACAAGATCTTTTAGAATTCACTTCTTCGGACGGAATTATTTTTCTTTCATGAAGCATGGAAATTGAGCTCTATTCATAGCTCTTATGCTTCGGACCAGCCGCGCTACGGCTACCGCGCCTGGGTCGCATCGGGTCGGGTCAGTCTTTACGAATACTTATTACGGGTCGAACGTGTCACACTGTTTTAAGAGAATGGTATGAGAATTAAATCGTCATAATGTTCACATTAAATTAAAAAACAATTGAATAACCGTCCGCAGGCATAAACTAATGTTAAATTTCAATGCTTACTTATCGAACATACGATATTCAACTCTTTTTTGACGAGTAGTTTTACAAATTTTCACGACACAAGTCGACATCGCGCACGTTTATTCAGTGCTAAGCCAATTGACTAAAAGTCGGTTGGAGGACTTAGTGCGTATTGGACGACTTTTTGCGCGGACACTTTAGAACGCGGACAGCCCATCTTGCTATATTGGTACATCGATGTTTTACACGTAAATTTTTACTATTATTCACTTCATTCGTGGATTACAAAAATTTTACGATTCTAAACTGCGTCCGATACTTCCGTGTCAAATAGATTTTATACAATTGATAGATTATGTATTTCTGTGTGAATAATAGCTTCGATATTAATAATAATTTTTAAATTTATCAACTATTGTCAGTAGTACAGTATGAGCAGGCACCACTTCCAAAATATGCCCAAATATTCCAAAATTATTTCATAAGGTAATTTTTATTTAATTTTAAATAAAAATAAGTAGTTTAAAAACTACTTTTTTTAATTTGGAAACATTGATGTTGAAACATTGATAGTTTGGCATCCTTAGTCTTATTTTGTAAGTTAGACCACTCTAGTTTTAAGTACGTAATTTGACAATAAAATAAATATTCTACAAAAATATTAACAAAAAAAATTACGAGACGATTTATTTATCCCTATTCCTAGGTGAATTTCTCTATAAGGTTACGTAATATCTGTACAAAATAAGGGCTACACCAAAATTTTATGTCACAATTTTAATAGAATTTTTTTTTTATTAAAATGAAACATGAAAGTAAATGAAAAAATATTTATTTTTTGTTTTTTAAATTTCCTCCAATAAACGAACTGCGGACAGACCGGACCAGAGGTTTTTCATGTGCATACTTAATATTCAACTATAAAAGACGGTGTTTGGTGTTGGATGACATAGTACCTACGTACTATTCGTATAGTCGGGGAATATTCGTTTAGACCTTTCTTTCAATCAGCTGCTCCCAATCACTTTTTCCAAAATATCTTCCATATACCTACCCCGTCACAGTTTTATGATAGCATATATTTAAATGTTCATTTCCAATTGTCATATTTGCCTAATTAAATCGACATGAATTTATCAACATATTGTGTCGCATGTTCGGAACGTGCATTGCGTGAACAAAAACGCTCCCCTACGAAAAGGGAATAACGTAAATAATACACTGCTGCAGTCTATAGAAGCACCTGCGGCAAATGAGCTGGGCAAGAATTACGAACCATTAAACCACCTGTTTTGTAGGAATTTTTTATTAAGTTCAACGACCTATATTTACTCCTGAACTTTCTTAAATTCCTTGTGGGCGTAGCGAGGTATTGTTATCTTAGTGTTTATATTAAGTGCTTTTATAATTAGTCTTTTTTTGGTTTCATTTCCTGCTGTTTAAAATTAGCATGCTGGGGAGGTAACTGTTAAGTAAGCTGTGGTAGTACACTATACTATTATTTAAATTCATTTGAAATGAATGGACTTGCCTATAGTATATGTACATAATTTTTTTTTTTTTTAATTTGTGAAATAATATAGTTTTTTATTAAAAATCGAAACTTTAAGTATTTCTTTGCCTGCGGAGTCATTGTTCTTTGCATGACTGAAAAATAGAATTACCGATTGCAACAAATTTTGAAAGTTTTGACTTCGACCTTATATTTCACAAAATCAAATAAAATAATGATATGCAATTTCCGGTTGTCTATACGTGCCAAAGGAATCATACTTTATTGGCGCACAAATGAAGGATGCTTTTATTCGCGTTACGTCCACATTGGGTTAATAGCAGCCGACACGATCGCACGAATACTATGTGATCGCGTAGTTGTTAACAAAGTGTGATCTTAATTAAAAATAATTGAGAGTTACAAAACTGCTAAGACCGAGTCTAAAGTCACCTAATGGCCGCACGTTGCAACAATAAAACAACGACGAAAACAAACCAAGACGCAGGTACTCTTTTCATGTAAATTACAGAAATGCGATTCCCTAGATTGAGTAAGCTAAATTCCTACAACCATTTTGTGAAATTACGTTAAGTTGGTCTCTAGGGTTGTTACTAAAACGACCAAGTCACGAGCTCTTCTCGGGCGTTCGTGGTGAGTTTCAGCATAACTCGGGCACGGAGGAATGCCAGCACGTAGCGTCGACCCACGACCGGGCATTGTATCACGGCAGACATTATCAAGAATGCGATAAGTCTGTGTGCTTTCTATGTTCACTCAAAAGAGTGAATAAACTCGTGAATTAACTGTACAATTACATATTTAACTACCAGTGAGTGTCGCTGGTGATGTATATTACCTTTGCTTAAGGTATTGTATAACGCTGTAAAGTACAATGCTAAATTTGGTTAACAGGTCACGGGTATTAGTCACAGTTATGATTCAAGCTATGATATAATTCAGGTCGATTTGTTTTTTGAATGCAGTGTTTTTATTTAATACGCCATGTCTGCTACTTGCGTTCGCTAATAGCTGTTGTTAGCGATTTTAATATGACCAACCGATTATTGTTGAAAAATCAACTGAAACTCATCGATCGTGGAGGCTCACAATATTTTTAACGGTACTTGACGCGGTAAAATAAAATTCAATCGCGCCGAGAAAAATATAAAGAACAAGAGGAATCAGATACTAAGTTTTTTACTATGCTGCATCTGTCTGTACTTGTATATACCTTGGTGTTCGGCTGAACGTAATCCAAACTTGTAGAGCGTTTAGAGCTTACTGAGCTAAACAAAAAGTTTAAAAAAAATTATATAAAACAAAACTTTAAACATGTTTTTCTCAGTAACCGTCAGTTTGCGTCATATGCTTACTTGAAATTTTTTGTTTAGTTCGGTAAGCTCTACATGATCTATAAGTTTGGACTATTTTCAGCCGAACACCTGTATATGTGTGTGCCTCAAATTATACCAATAACCAGACAAACTGTAGGAAGTGGCATGTGCAAGCACTAATATGTACAGAACTAAACTAAAATACTTGATGTCTTGGTTATTTCGAGACAGTCGCGTTTCGGTTATACGCAAACGTACTCCCTCCTTATAGTGTTGACAAGTGCTAAGTTGCCGTGTTGTTATGTGGGATGGTATTAATTAGTCGGCAAGTGCTTACACGTGTACTTTAAGAACTTATACTTAAAAAACGTTCGATGATAGATGGATTTAGATACGGAATTTTAACATCTAATGACAGATTGATTTTCTTAGCAGAACAAGTAATATAATGATGCGTCGAATAAAGAATGAAAACAATACGACGACCGCTTAGCCTAGTGGGTAGCGATCCTGCCTACGAAACTGGAGGTCCCGGGTTCGAATCCCAGGTCGAGTCATATTTATATGATGGATATTGATACTGGTATCGGGTCTTTTTTTATAATAATAACGTAGGTATACATGACAACAACGTCTAGGCCCCAAACTAAGAATTAGCTTGTGTTTTGGGTACCAAGCGAAGACACCACATACATATAACAACCAAGACCCGGTAGTTGTTATATGTATGTGGTGTCTTCGTTTGATACCCAAAAAACGCATGCGAATGCTTAGTTTGGGGCCTTAGATGTTGTTGTGATGTATACATTATTATTATTATTATAAAAATACAAAAACTTAACATTGATTTTGGTAACTGCAGGTTTGCCCAGCGAAGCCCCAAATAACCGCTCGTTTATGTGTTGCGATATCGCAACAAAACGTATAGCTGAATCATCATTTTTGCGGGGCTCGCCAGCTCACATCGATTTGAGCTCGCCAGTATATATATTCTGCGGTGAATATTCGATGAGACGTGACTTATCGTAAGAGCCCTTTAAAAATTCACCTCGCGAAATCAGTTTCCCCTTTATATACCTAGACAACTTTTATATTTTGTTTTGGTTTCCTATAGTACCACAGTGCAAGAGTGTGACTACGGCACCGTCATAATCACTTTATTAGAAATTATGGCACTTTTGTGTGTCAATTATGCTTTTTACAAGTGGTCAAAGTTCTCAGGCTACCTGTTTCACCTTGATGTAGATAATAGGACTGTATGCTAGGTTGGTCAATAGATGGCGGTCGTTACAATCCCCAACCCGCAGTGGAGTATCGTGGTGGATTTAAAGCTCCAAACCGCCTCCTTACCCTGGGGGAGGCCTAAGCCCCTGCAGTGGGGTAACATGGGCTGATGATGATGATGATGCTAGGTTGGTGTTCTGTGTTTTTGTATACTTAATATCCATGTGTTCTTTATACTTGGCCACATATGCAAATCCGCTGACGTGGCGTAGAGGCAAAAGATACTTTTATATCTATAATACGACAAAGTACGACCGCTTTCGATGTTAGATGATATATTTTTATTGTAGCGTTACGATTCAGATTTACTACAGATAAGTTATATTTTATTGGCAAATCTAATTTAGTGTATTCATATAATTTTATTATCCTGATAAATATTATCATTTGAATCTGTCTTTTAATATTGATAATAATAATAAATGGGACCTCACACACATGGCCATATCTAATCCCAAATAAAGCCGACCCTGTATTTGATACACATAGTTATATATTTTTAGATCCAGCCATAGAACAAATAGATATGTTATTGCACATATTATTTATTACCGGGCGAAAATCGAACTCACGGCTTTTGATTCCGCAGTGGTTCTGAAGTTAGGTTATCTAACTACTCGGCTAATTGGTCAATCAGTTCTTGAATTTTTGACAGTGTAATTCCATTCCGTTCCAGTGACTTACCAGCCAGTAATTCTGTTTCAAGTGTAGATATCCGAAATACCAGTGAGTTATTGTAAATAGGACTGAGTGATAGGACAGTGCACTCTGAATATAGGAGAGACAGGAGTAGGAGATTCGTACACCAGCAATGTAAACTCAATATGGAAAATGCATATCGGACTGAAACTTGCCATCTTACACGAGCTAGCTAGATTATGAGTGATTAGACGGTAAACGCAGAAGAAGGCTTCTAGTCAATTCGTGTTTTATGGCGGACAGGGACACACCAATCGCCAAAATATTTGATTCTGACTTTTTAGTTTTTTTATTTAAATTTTCAATTTTAATGACCATTTGGGATCTTCAACGATTTAAAGATGGTTGACACCTGGTATCACTCAATTTTTTTTTTATTTATGAGATTTCCATTCCATGCCATCAGCCCATTATGCCCCACTGCAGGAGCTTATGCCTCTCCCTAGGGTAAGGAGCTTGGAGCTTAAATTCACCACGCTTGTCCAGTGCGAGTTGCCATAGAAATCGGAATATCATACACTAGAACATACACTACGCTTACACGCCTAACCGAAAGCACTTAAGGTCCGGTGCAATATTAATTTAATAAGCAAAAATTATCGAAAACTCTGACGCTCTATTTCTCCTTCTCGTGATTTACTGTTGCTTTAAGTGTTGACCCGTCCCATACTTCGCCGCATACCTTCCCCCGCATTTGTGGCTTATGGCGTTCTAATAGTTCAGTTGAATAGCGCTCGTTCTAGTCTTATTATTATATTACTCCTCTCATTCCTATCATTTTTATATAAAGGAAAACAAATTTAGAAGTGTTTTCCTTTATATAAAAATGATAGGAAAAAAATAGAAAAACTTGCAGCTTTCTACATCTAATTTTTATATTGGATTTTAAGTTCTGATCTGGCGTATTGTATATGTGCCAAGATATTTTATTTCTTCAATGCAGGGCATGTCTTGGTAATACAGAGCTCCGTTTCTTTAATTTATTAACTAGGTTAAATCATGAATTCCTGGGCTTAATTTTAAAGTTAAAAATATTATTGTTTGATTGTTTATTCTGAACGAGCTGTTTCCAATGATACTCTACATATAGAGTGTCATTTAATTTATACACATCTGGGTAAAATGTCATTTTAATTATATTGAAACTTTTACATTTCGGTCTTAACACACATATAAAAATTTTTTAAGGCTCTATAACGAAATACAAACAGACACTGGAGCAAGGCTTTTAAGGTATAAATATACTAAAGTTAAAATATCCCGGAAAATGATCTTACCAACACACGAGCAACACATAGCCGGATATTGACAAATCAATGTTAAATACATGAGGTAATATTATTGGTAGGGTTATTGAATCGTGTCTAACAGAACAACTAATAAAAAAAATCAATTATTGTGCAGACATAAAGGTAACATAAATATTATTCAACCCAGCGCACGAATCCATGTGGAAATAATTTTCAACAACACAAACCCGAAGCTGCATCCAACGATAAATATTCAATGAGAGTCGTACGAAAGCAGACAGTGAAACCTTGTGAATTACAATTTCATAGAGTCGTTACGTGGGAGTCCAAAAGCTCGGTATTGTTCGACCTTTCGACAGGAACTGCGCTTGCCGCGCCGCCGCGCCGCGTCGTCGGGTTGACTGTAGGGTCGCTGACGTCATAATAATTTCCGTAATGGCCGGCCGAGACTGTTGACTTCCGGATGCTTCCGGTTCCACTGCGTTTTGTAAATAACATAATCGTTTGTTGCGTTTCCTCGATAATATTTTCGTTCAAATATGAAGTGAGACATCTTTGACACTGAGAATTATTTAAAGTATTTTATGGAGACAAATAGATTTATTGTCTACCTATGCATGATTACTATTATTTTACGCGGAATCATGGAACTGATGATTAATTATTGTAATAAAACAATTATTAAAAGTCAAGTAAGATTTATGAATTTAGCGTTCAGGAACACTTGGTGTTTTTTATATTTAAAAAACAATGCGAATTCAGTAGATAGGTATAAAAAAAATAAAATAAACTCAGTTGAATTTAGTTTAATATTACGAATAAATTAATAAAACATTCCAGATATGGATAGCAGGCAGAAGACAGTGAAAATAGTTTGTAGGTATTTCACTATAGTACGTGTTACTTCAAAGTAATGACTAGGTGCCACTGCAAAGCTTTCGTATTTCCATTTTTTAAAGCTTTTTGTTGACGTAACGTCAGAAGTGAAAATAAAGTAGTAGTTAAATTTCCTGTTTCTAAAATTAGAACGTTTGCATTTGCCTTTATTTGTCTAGCCGATCAAAGTACATATCGTCCAGTGATATTAAAATTTAAGTTTTTATTGTTTGCAACTTTAGAAAGGTTTAGGGTTACGAAGAGTCACAAACTCGGATTCCAGTGAATATGAAATTACATTTAATGAAAAAGTAATTATTTCACGTCGGTGGTGTTCTGTACAATTATATTGAGCAGTTTTTATAATGAAATTAAGTTTTCGTAGGCCACATAAAACTTTGAAATTTGTTTGGTAAAAATGAGTTCCCAAAAAGGTTTGCAAAGTGTTACACTTTCCACTATCTGTCTTTTTTTGATTTAGGTGAAAAAAAAGAATTTATCTGACCATAATTTCTCCAACCCAAAACGATTAGAAAACTGTCTGTCTATTCTGTATAACGAACGCAAAAGATATTTTTTTATATATCATGTAGTCATGTATCGTTCCAAGGTTTTATTACGAAACTCAACTTAGGCTTACTATTTTCTTCTTTGGTAAACAAAATTTTAAATTTAATCTTTAAATAAGCAAAACTAAAAGTAGAAAGGTTCATTCTAATTAAGTGTTCTAAAATATATCAGATCTTGAAATATTCGAAATGGTGTTGCAAGTCGAGGGGACTAGGGTTGGGTTGCTCTGAATATTTCATTTTAATTTGTCACAGGGCCCATGCAAATGGTGAAATAGCGACAAGGCACTACACACAAACACACATACGCGCAATCCCTTTTGTAATTAAATTCCATGGGAAGATTACACTTATTAACAATTTTATTATGCACACAAATACTTTTTAAAATTTACAATTTCTCAGAGTAATGAGTAGTACATTCAATACACTATAAGTATTTGAAACATGTATGTCGCTGAGTCTACAAGTTGTACCAACTAATAGTTGTAGGTACAGGGATGACTAAATTTTTGAGATAATGAATAATTATTCTACATATTAGTAATATTTATTTTATATCTTTTCAAAGTCATCATCCAATATTACAAGAAGAATATAAATTTAAATATATAAATAATTAAATGAATATTAATAAATAAACATACTAAACTTTTTATATAGATTAAGACATTTTAGTGACATAGTTATGGACAATATTATTTAACATTTTTACATATGTAAGGGTAATTAAATTTTATTATATATATAGTTTATTGAAAGACCAAGCGCTGAACATGTTAGAGGTACACGGTGATCTCAAAATTTGCTGTACCCTAACAGGATGACTAAGTCATTCCATTGTGATATGTATATGCTATCTTGCAAATAAATAAATGAAATGATTGAATGAAATGCTCTATGCAAAGTTAAATTTTTCTAAATTGACTTTAAAAACACTTTTGCCAGCTTA
Organism: Luffia ferchaultella; assembly: GCA_949709985.1. Classification (NCBI taxonomy): domain Eukaryota; kingdom Metazoa; phylum Arthropoda; class Insecta; order Lepidoptera; family Psychidae; genus Luffia; species Luffia ferchaultella. The sequence continues at coordinate 13,481,432 of OX453258.1, read as the reverse complement.
GAGTAAATTAATTTGACAGCAACGTTTGGTTTTAATAGAGTCATAAATGTAACTTAATAGTATCGAAGAGACATTACGAAATTTTGCGGGGTTGAAGACCGGCGCGCGGTGATCTTGCGCACTGACATTCGGACTGAAACTCGCTATCTTCGTATGGTGCTGTACCAAGACGGTAAACGCAGAGAGAGCTTCTATTCAATTCGTACTTTTATATTTGCCAGTCATGATCCGACAGGTCAGGTATCGATACTTAGTAGGCAGCCACAGCTTTTTCGGCGCTCGAAGAAACTTTCCTTTCATCTTTTATTTCAATTTTGGGAACAAAAAGAAATCACGGAGCTAAGTCAGGGCCGTAGGGTAAATGAGTTAAGAGTTCAACATCCGATTCCTCAATAAACGTCTTTGTTCTAAGGGAAGCATGTGAAGAGACGTTATCGTGATGTCCGAGATAGTCCGTGATATTACTATGATTCCCCAAAACCCAACCTTTGGCCTTCTCTCTCGTACAGCTTAAAAAACTTTGGGTTATGCTACTGCAGTACACCCACAGTAGACCACTCCGAGTTTCAGCAAGGACCTCAGCGAAGAACGACCCTGACTAATGTCTCAAAGTAATTTTTACCTTTTTTAAATTCAGCAAACCACCTAAAATTTGTTGCGCGAGATAGAGCTGAGGCTCTTAATACTGATTGTAAATATTGCAAACTTAATTGTTCGGTTAAACCAAATTTAAAATTATAATACTGCGTTCCATTTTTGAATTATGCTCAAAACTTATTGAATGACATAAAAGTTATGATTGGAAAGTACAAACTATAAAAATTACCTAATCGAAATATATAACTTAAATAACCTTAATGAATGAAGTATACAATTTATTGCGTTAACTATTGATTAACCTTCTTCAAAATCCTCTATCAATAAAAGTGCTGGATGTTAGCTTAGCTTAGAAAGTCCTTAGCTCCGTCATTTTATTTTCTCAGTATTAGAAAGTTATGATTAACTATTGAAAGTTCTATCTTGGTACAGTTTTAGATGTATAAAGTATTTTTTTGGATTATTATTGGCTAGGCGGACTTACCAACATACTTTTTCGTCTCAAAACTTTTTAAAACTTAGAAAACCGTAATGTAACAATCGTTGATGTGCAGAGAATTCCACAATCTAAATGGAGCTTTAAAAATTTATGATCTCATTCGATATTTTGGACTAGCATAGACCGTAGCATAGGCAGCGGCGCGGGAGGCCTCGCCGGGTGCGGAATGCGGGTCGATGTTACTCCACGCGTAGTTTTGCAACGGTTATGCCGCTCTCCTCACCGCCCCTCGCCCGTTCACCCGTTTCTCTCTCCTCCCCCCTCATTCCCCCTTTCCTCTCGCGCGCAAAGCTCTCGTCGCGCTTCCGCTGTCACTTTAGAAATCACGTCTATATATGTTGACGGTTATGTATACGTCTGTTCCGGTTAGATTATACTATATTCGAAATTTTAGCCTGTCAGCATTCATGGACTGAGTGAAAAGCGAATAAGTAATTAAAATCATAAGTTCGATATCCTTTATGTCAACTAAGTTGTTCTTTTATCTTATTATAGTACTTATGTATATACTATAATAATAATATATTTGACATTCCACACAGCGCCATCTAGTCCCAACTAAGCAAATCTTGTATTATGGGTACCACACAACTGATATACATACTAAATATTCTTTATAATATATACATATTTCACATCCAGACATGAAATAAATAGACATGTATGAACACAAATATTGTTCCCGGCGGGAATCGAACGCGACCTTTGGCTCCGCAGCTAGGATCTCTAACCACTCTGCCAACCGGTTAGTCAAATATACTTTTCGTGTTTTAATGTAATGATTTCGATTTAATATTTGTTGTTTGAAAGGTGAGTTAATCGAGAGTGTTCTTAGAGAAATAATTCAAAAACATCTCTTTAGCCGTTTGAAGATGAAGGGATGTGAACGATTTCCAAAGGTCTGATCGATTCGAAATTTGGTACCCATTTACTTCAAATATTTTCTAAAAACTTGGTCACTTTCACCTCATGCTGCAGCATCATTTGAAATCTGGAGCATGCCCAACTCCTCACAAACTTACAACAGAGTTATCGTGTTCGGGCTCATTGGAATGGTCTCAATGAGTATGTGTCAGAAAGATGACGATCAAGGATACTGAAGAAAAGTGTTGGCCAAGTACGAGTCGAACTCACGCTTTGAGGAGTTCCGTTGCACGTTTCGTTAAGTAATTTTAAATGAATTAGTTTAACTTATAAAAAATAATCAATGGTTTATAAGTAAGTTTACAAATTTTGAAATAAAAATTGATTGAAAATTAAAAAAAAACCGCTGACACAAAAAAAAAACTAACATTTATTGACAAATTTGGTTACTGCAGCGCCTCCTGGTTACCTATAACCTTAAAACGTAATACGGAAAAACCCTATTAAAATCAGCCTAGCTTCAGCGCTCTCGGTGGCTCATAAACGTAAAACATATCTAAAAATCTGCTCTAAATTGATGCCTATGTAATACAAGAAAACTCATCGACATCGGTTTAGTATTTTCCGAGGAAAATTGTAACGAACATACAAACAAACACACAATCTCTTACCCATGGGCCAGCTCCATTCTGTTTGAGAGAAAAACAAAATTTAGCGCCGTCTGAACAGTTCTGCTCATTAACTATAGATACAGATGTTACTAAAGCATTACCACTAGTCGTCCATATAATGTAGGTACTATTTACAAGCATAAAATAGATGAAATACATGATGAGTAATGTAACGGTATAAAATTGGAGGTTGCGATAAAATGATAAAAAAAGAAAAAGTTTACAATGAGGTAAGTAATCTAAAGGAAAGGTTGTCAGGACGGTTCTGGAGCGGAATAACGAACAATTGTTTCAAGGGCCGTGCTACAGGATATTCCGGCGTTCTGTGTTATAGAGGGCGAGAGATGAATAAATACTCAATGTATGCAATATACAATATCTATTCTCATAAAGGTAAAGTAAAGCTAGTAAAACAAACTGCAGGCGATATCGACAAAACGATCCGGTGGCCTCTCACTGACAAATACTTAGATTATACTTCGGAACTTAAAGGGTTCTCACTAGAGTCCCCAATCTCGAATACAGCGACGTAGGTTCTCAGATGATCTCGAACACTACTTTCTATACCGTACCGAGTCGTTCTATATCGACCGTACCGAGTTTCTTGCCGTTTGGACTTTGGAGTGCCACATCGATGGCGGGCCCTGGTCGTGCTGGTCGCGCGTTAGACGCTCTTGGAGGTATACTTGATCTAGAGCGCCGACCAATGGGCGCAGGCTTGTCGGTGCAAGTGCGGTGATTTATGCGTACAAACAAGTATATATATTGTATTGTTGTATTCGTGACTGTAGGAGAGCCCCTGGTACCTTATGATGCGGCCAATAAAGGTGTTATAAATGCAATGAGTTTCAGGCGTACTGTCCTGCAGAACTTTGGCAGTCTGTCTGAGTCAGAAACGTAGGTAACTTTTCGAAATGTTAATATTGAATTTAATATGAGTAATAGCTTCAAGTAATTTTGGTTTTAGGTCGCCGTCGACCGAACCCCTGATTCCTTGTCTTCGGCGACCGCGCTCTTGGCTGGCGATGATTGTATACCTTTTTGCGTCTGCCTATTTCGATGGTTCGTGCACAAGAGAGAGTGTTTAATTTATAGATTGAAAACGGAATTTTCTTTCAAATTTTTTATTGAGAGTATTTCGCGGTTAGTGAGTTATCTAAAAAAAGAATTTCAATTACTGCTTCTATCTACATATTAAAATTTAGGTTTTTTCCAAGAATGTATGCTACAGTAACTTTCAGTGGAGAGATAGAGACAGAGCTTTACACTGTCAGATGTACTGAAACTTTGAACTAGAAGATTTCCAGGTTCTTGTAAGTAAGAAAGGGAGATATTCAATTGCCGACAATAATGTAATATTTCAATACGTTCAAAATAATTATATCACCGTATCACCGACGAATGCAATCGCTCGCCAATACCTTAAATAAGTGATTTGAATATTTACTGTTTCTCACTACACTAATTAAAGGTAAGCAGTATCTAAGATTTAGTGTTTATATTGCCAGTAGGATACAGTTAGCAAGTGAAAACTAATTGCTGCAAGCGTCAACCTCAAGCAGACTGCGACCGCTGTCATTAACTGAGCTAGCGCTGAGTTTTCGCTCCGCCACTCAAAGTTTGTGCAGGTTTATTTAAATTGACTCCGTTGAACTGACTTCAAATGGGCCACTTGGCATGGTTTTGGCAATATGTAGTATATGTGTGTATATGTGGTGTTTAGAATAAGGTCCAATATTTTAGGTTCAGCTCAGCAAATATGTGACATTATTGAAATATAGTGAAGATAAGTAGATAATCAGTGGGAAGACGAAAAAACTAATGTAAATAGTGATTGGTTGAGTACGAAGACTTAATCTTAAACCTTAAAGGTAAAGCTCTTGATTGGTTGTTTTTTATTAATCTAATGAGCTTTTATTAATCTAAATCAAAAAATGAAATATATAATTTTTATAATTTTTTTTTCGGAAATATAGACCAATTTATTCTATACCTTTCTCTCTAAATAAAAAAAATAATATTAAGCCTGTAATTTGTTTACCAGATTTATTTCAAAAACTTGATTAATTAAATGTCCATGTGACGTCATCTGGACAGACGTTCATTGTCTGCTTTATCTAACACTAAGTAAGACCATACTATTTAGACTGATTCACGAGGATTACAGTTTCATATGACATAGTGACCACCTTTTACTTTATACTTGTTTTTTGCCTTTTGTTTGTTACTGTTGTTGTCAAATTAATTCACCCTATGGTTACTAAGGAAAGCATATAAGATTACTTTTCTAGAGCACGTCAAAGGACAATTTCAACATCAGATGAAGTTTCTTGAATATTTGGCAAGCACATAAAAAGAAAAAAATTGATATTTTAAGAAGTTGTAATAGATCCTTATCTTCTCAATTATAATAACCATCAAAGCAAAGTTAAAATTTTGGTCCAAGCCCATTGCTATAGGCTGCCAACGTTTTGTAAACCATTTAAATAAATGAGCGAACCCCATTCTTGATGTTGGTAAATAATAGCGCAACTACATTTGTATAGGAAAAGATATAATAGTACTTCACATAAACTACCTAGTATGTATGATGTTAAAACCAGAGTTCGATTTAACCTAGCCCGTCTTTATGTGATTCCTATTCGAGCTTTAAGTGTTTAAATTTCAAGTTATATTCACACAGTATTTAGTCAGTTTTTAGCTTTAGTTTGTGCTGCTGCATTCAAAAAATTTAGCGAATGGCACTGCTTTCGGGAAAAACTTAATATTTTGAAAGTATACCTACATTCTAACGGGGTTATAATATAAGACATACACGCCTCAACCCTCGTCTACACAGAGCGACCCTCTTACCACAAGCGGGAACAGCTCAAGACGCTCGGAGTGCCCTCTACGTGGCACTCTCGAGCCCTCTGTGAAACCCGCACCTCACTCATGGGTAAGAGACCTAACCTATTTGCATACACTTTAAGGGAACAATATTAACTGTTATTTATACTAAAAAAGCGTGGTCCTGAGTTGGGAACAGATGTGTGGTAAATTAATAATAATAAATTAAAAATATATATTGTCCTATTTCACTAGTAGAATTGATTTTGAACATTTCTAGATTAAATTTAATTTTGAAAAATTACAGACGTCGTCTTGCGAGTACGAACACACTATCTATGTTATTAGATATTAAATCTATACATGTCGCTACTTCAACTTTAACTTATCTAATAAAACGAATTCTACGCCATGAAAATTTAATGCAGTAAAAAAGTGTGGAACCAGATCGTAACTTAGCCAATTTAGCAAAAAAATAAATAAAAATAAGTAAGTGTCGCTAGTTTGTCGACGTGAAGAGAATTTCAAATATTTTTTATGTATAAATAACACTCGTCCCATTACAGTGACCAAATGAGAATCTAGTGTCATGTGGAACCTTCATGGCTGTGACGTCACGACTTACCCACCTTAAAGCTTCGTCGTCAGACTCCCCTCACCACGGGTTAAAAAAAGTGCTCGTGAAGTGAAATGCAATTACCCTAAACTCGGTTTTTTCAGACCACGTTTGTCATCCATTTTCCAGCTCTATCAACAGACCTTAGTGATAGCGTGCTATGAAAAGTGCTCGTGAACACAAATCTAATGAGTCTAAACTTGGGGGTTTTACTTGTATCCATTTATGTATTCTGTCATCTACTTTCCAGCTCCATCATCAGACCTTCCTCACCATGTACTATGAAAAGTGCTCATGAACACAAATTTAATTAGTCCAAGCTAGGTTGGGTTTTGTTGTCTACCTTTCAGCTCCATCATCACACCCCCAGCATCACGTGCTGTGGAAAGTGCTCATGAGGGCGAATCGAAGAAGCACTTCGTGTTCCCCGATGAGAAGACAATTGCGTTGTCATTGCCGACGATCGCTTAGCCTAGTGGGTAGCGACCCTGCCTATGAACCTGGAGGTCCCGGGTTCGAATCCCAGGTCGGGTCAGTATTTATATGATGAATATTGATACTGGCACCGGGTCTTGGTTGTTACGTGTATGTGGTTCGTTTGGTTTGGTACCAAAAACACAAGCTAATGCTTAGTTTGGGACCGAAACGTTGTTGTGATGTATATGTTACTCGTATTGTTATCATTCCAATGACATGCGTGTGCAAAGTTTCAACTTGGTGAAGTAGGAGTGGCTCTAAATTAGCTTGCAAGATTGGACCCAAACATATATAATATTTTTCATACACACCTACAAACAAGTAAAGCCAAATATAAAAGCTATAAAAAATAATAAAAATAAAAGCTTGGAATATAAATAACCTGATCTTGTTAAAAACAGAGTGATATCAAAATTGTCTAAGTTTATTCGAAAATTATACAATTAAAAATAAAAGACATACTTAATAAAATTCAGTTCTTGAAAATCTTGCCAGCTTTTCTCCTTCTTGTATTTTAAATTAATTTTACCTTCAGGTTTATACACATTGGTATAAACACACACTTAGTACACATTTATTCTCGTTAGTACCGCGTCACTCACAGAGTTTTTTTTTTCCAAATTGAAGTGTCTCGGTTTGAAGATATAAAATTATTTTGACATACAAAGTTATTGGTACAAATTCTACGTTACATCTATGATATACATAGATGTAACGTAGACTTTGTACCAATAAATTAAATATTACTGAAACACGGACTCCAAATATATTTAAATTAAAAAGTTTTGGTTAAATGAAGATCAGAGTTTTTTTTTAATGGAATTGATACATTGACACATATCTCGCTTGTATCTGAATTTGTTAAAGGCTTACAAGGGATTTTCGTAAACGAAGAATTCGTGTTTGGTGGCCGTCTTCTAATTTAATAGCATGTTTTTAAACAACTCGTTACATCTCTTTATATCGGACATCGTATATTAGATAGACTTTCGAAGTTCCGTCACGCACGCAGTTACCGTCACAGAGTTGACCGGGTGCCTGTGAACGTGTTATGCCATGTCGATTTCACGTGGACGTCTTTGAAACGTTTTGTCTATTGTTAAATACGCTATAAATTGTACTGGTAGGTTCGTTGTAATTTACAATTGATACCAAAAAATCATTTTTCGGACCTTTGAATTACGAAACACGTTGCTTTTAAATAAAAAAAAAACAGAGTTCAAGTCGTACTTGCACAAATAGTGTTAATTTCACTTAAAACGAAAAAAAAAACTAAGTATATGTAACATCCTGATAATTTTCATTTAGTGTACACCTTTAGATCAATGTTCTCGATATTTTAAAAATTTTCTGGATGATGACAGGAACTTGTTTTTCCCAAAAAGTGTTAAGTAAAGAAAAACTAAAATAGAGTAACGTTTTATATTTTGAGTTCGTATTTCAATGAGCTTTCATTGGATGCCCCACATGATATTCTTGGAGAAAATGTAGTAACCCTATCAAACAATATAAATTATAAAGCTCATTTTTCATGAATCACGCAATCATTTTTAACTTTGTGCCAAGTTTGAAATTCATACGTTATACGATTTCGAAGGAAATCGCGTGTAATAGACGCACAAACACCGAAATTCATTCATAAGTGTTCCCTTCTTACAAAATAGGTAAAGGACACTATAAATACATTAAATGGTTTTGGGTAATAGTGGCCTGATTTTTTTAAAAGTAGCTACCAAATTTATTATTGCTGTTTATTAGTTCTACAAATAATACAAATGACACATCAAAAAATTTTAACGTATTTGACGTCGGAGCCGATATATCGGATTCAAAGTAAGTGCCACATTATCCAAATGTACAAGTAGAATAACTGTATTTTTTGTAAATACTACATAATTTACCATGTTGTAGAAAATATTCTTTGTGAGTTTCTAATTCTAAGTGCAGACGACTCAATTATTTACGCTGTCGGTACATATCAAAGTCACCTAGCTCGCAGCACTATAGATAACACTTTAAAAATGGGTGGTTTTTAAAAGAAATACACAAGGAATCTCATTTAAAAGATTTTGTAAATGAAAAGACTTGTTTGTTACGATCTATGGTTGCTCAAAAGTAGAATTCAAACACGTCTTGTTTGCAATATAACCTCTCTATATCTCTTTACATAGGCTGTTATAAAACTGAATAAATTTAAATGTTTAGCATCAAAAAATTAATAATAAATATTACTATTAAGTTATAGATCTTCACATATACACATGAGATGCAAAATAAATCGAGACTTGAAAGTAAAATATATATATTTTTTGTGGTGTTTCTGTATTTAGAAGTAAATTAAATATATTTCCTTGTAATTAATCGAAAATGTTAATGATATTGAAAAATTAAAAAAACATAATTCCGATGCGATTCCATGATATATTTCGTGCGTAGACCTTTTCGCCCCTTACCAGGTAGCGAAATATTGCATTGTCGTGCCGTGACTCATGAACAAACGAATAATATAGTTTATTCGAAGCTTTGTTCGGTCGTGACTTGGTGATTTGAATGTATAGGAAAGTTATTAGTCGCCTGTTTATTTGGACACGTGGGCGCCTATAACGAAATGCCGTTACGTACATAGATAGGTACTTGCATATATTCGTATCTTAAAGGCAATGAACCGAAGTCCATTGTATACGACTTGATAAATCATTTGAGATTTCAGCTGATGAAAGAACTTGGGAAGTTATTTACAACCAACATGTTAAATTTATATTGGAAAAAATAAAGATTTTGCAATTACATTTTATGAGTACCTAATTTAACAATGCTTGTTTAAAAGAAAAATAATGACGTATGGTTTGTCAAATGATTGAAAATATGACGAAATCCTATTTTGCTCATATTTTCAATCGTTTCGAAGTAGGAGATACTCCTTATCATTTGTTGTTAATACATTGTGAATACCTGAATTCAAAATTTCCTAAGTCTAATCGAAATCACTTATTCAAATTTTGTCAATAAATAGCGATTCGTACTGGAATTCTTTGCAAGTGTTAAATGCGGAAATATCGACTTAGATGTAAAATTAAAAAAACATAATTTTGACTATTTTCGGATTGAATGTTTTCTGTTTTACTAGTTATTTTATATTCTTTCTCGGGGCTCAAGCTGTTTTATACCAAATTCCGTCAAAATCAGTTCAGTGATTCCAGCGGTGAAAACCTAACAGACAGACACTTTCGCATTTATAATATTGGTATTCATGAACGTAGACTGTTGCCACTATGTCGTAACTTTTCGCTAATATGCGACTGCCACAGTAACTGAGTACCATTAAAATTAATTACGTACGATGTCACATTATGCAGTTTTCCGTAGTAACTTCGACTTTGCGACGCAAAATATGATCCTCCGTATACGGCCATATTTCCGACGGTCGAGCTCATATTTCACAAACTATGGCGCCTCAGTTCAACAACAATGTGGAGACAGACTATCTACACACTTTTATCTATGTATTGTCTCTGTTATAGGGTTGTCTGTTTTTTTATTATCAGGATATATAGATATTAATGATGTCCAAACTGAGACGTGTTCACATTAAATTGAAAATTTCTAATTTTGATTCAGAAACGTTATTGTACTTTGAAAAGCTTTAAATTAATCACATTGTTTCACTTGGTAGATGAGCCGAGGGTAAGTTTTGTTCACAAGTACATTGTGATCCATTTATATCATATAGTTTACTTAGGCTTAAGTCCCTGAAGAAAATCCAATAATTGTACAATACAATTTGTAGTTTAAATAGAATATATTTCCGATAAATAAATATTAAGAAGAAACAAGAGAAGATAATTACGTGTGCCAACCTAATTGCATGAGAAATTATTGTATTGAAATTTTGCTCGTGATATATTCAATGCAAGATTACTAGAAATAAAAATATTACGTTTCGGATACACTTTTTACATGCGCTCAGTAAACCTGCAATAATAATAAAAAAAATATTCTTCAAGAAAAAAATATTTTAATTTAAAATCAATTTTACATTCGGATATCATTAAACAATGTTAAACGAAACATGGGTTTGAATTTTTTAATTTTATAATAATCGTTTCTTTCACACGCAATCTATATCAGTCATCCACAATGTCCGAGTTATTGACAGCCCTAGGTCACAAGGATCACAGGAGAAAGGCTTCCGGCGTTTCTCTCAAACTGGTTCTGACGTGCAGTCGTCTCGCTCTTTGCTTTACCTCCAGTAAAAAGATACAATAAGGCGCTGTGTGCAATTCCATGGCTGGAAAACTTTTTATTCGTCTTGCTATTCAATCAAGCAAGGTCACTCGCTGCATTGCCTTGCCGCAGCGTATATGGAAACCCTTCCAGTATTCAGAATCCCAGTAGTTTTGAGCTGCAGGAGGGTTTACTAGCATTAATTCACAGAAAGTTACCTTAAACCATTGCGCTACTCAGCGTTACGAACGATCTAGATTCAGGTATGGTTTTCGGTGAAGTATTGAAGACTTCATAATTAAAACGCTTCCTCTACCCAGATAAATAAAAGTACTTAAGTGCAATCTGACACGCGGGAGGAATTTCTGTGCTATGCTCCCTGATCTCAGATGGCAAGCGACACGTGCCGAGAAAGAGCGATATTATGCGCATCGTTCTGTTGTTTGCTTTGATTTTTTATTCAGAATTAGTTCTGTTACCGATTTGTCACGAAGACTATTACTTCCTCATTTTTTTTAAATATAAACTTATTGAATGTTAAGTTTTATGATTACTTTGTCGTAAGTTTTTTAATTACATTATCTTCACTTTGCAATTCAAATTATTTTTATTTCCTAATAATATGATAATCATCCTTTCTTTAATCTTCGCTCAGTCACATAGAAGTCCTTACAGAATGTATTTTATTAAAGCTATAAACCAAATTTTAGTCTGAGTAGCGATAAGAATTCAAATCCATAAGGCTAGTATTGCGCTTGTAAAGCCTCCCGCATTACAGAGCTGAAAGCAGGGTAGCATTTAATCCATCAAACTACGTGTTTAATAGCATAAAACCTCCCGCAGCTCAGTAGTACTGGGGTTCTGAATACTGGAAGGGTTTCCGTATACGCCTAGCCGCACACATAGCCAAGGACATTTGAACAGTGTTTATAAGTGGTAGATCGCTAAGTAAAAGCTATGCCGTCTATTTTGATGCCATTTTAGAGGGTAGGTAATGGTGGCTTTGTTTTAGATAAAATACGTTTTAGATAAAAGTTATGATAACCGTAATGATTTTTTAAATGGAAACTCGTCTTCACAAGTACGTAGTAGCACAATTCCAAACTTTGAAATAAACTGTTTAAATATTAGGAGTGGTAAACTAAAAAAAAAACATTCCTCAAACTTCGATTAAAACGTTCCGAATGACAAACTATTCATGCCTAAAAAATTACACAACCTATTTTTTGGCCCTTTAATTATTTTGTGACCCTTATCGCGCAATCATCTTTTTTTTCACATTAATTATATATTTGTAAAATCAGATTTTTAGATGAAAGTTATCTACTAAAAACAGTATAAAAAAGTCACTAAAACTTTTAAAGACTCATAGTTACGCATTCATCTTTCCTATATAAGATGCGTGCGTTCGATTTTTCCCATGTTTGTAATCCCCTTAATAAATAGCTTGTCAAGTGTAACTAATATACTATCTAAGAATAACTATAGGAATACCAATTCAAAGATAACCACAACCACATAATTCTATAATTCAGTTTGTTCTCAACATGTGAGATTTTTAACAAAGTATTGCAATATCACCGATCAAAACACTGTACGTACATACTCTATTAGATTCTATAATCGAAAGACCCTTCCAAGTATAATATCAGTAGAGAAAGGAGAGACGCAATAAGCGACGAGTTTGTCTCCTTAGAGATAGGGCGCATCCAAGAGAAATCCCCTAATGATCGTTTAATATCGTTCTAAGTGACGCCAGCCGCTCGTCCGCTCACCCAGCCTCAGCCTGTTTATGCGATAAAGAGCCACCTGTTGTGGTATCCCTTTAATCTAGAGATGATTTGAGTACACATTTGTGGCTTTAATTTTAGCTAACTTCACACATGTCGCTCTGGGTGTATAATTTTTAGGGTTACGTATCTCAAAAGGTAAAAAGGAAACCTATAGGATCACTTCGTTGTCCGTCTTTCTGTCTATCATCAAACCATTTTTCTCAGATACGCCTGAAGGTATCTAGTTCAAATTATTATCGAATACATGTCTACGGTCCTTTAGAGCTATAAAAAAATCAAGCTTCTAAATCAACACAATTAAAAAATACGTCCATTTATGCCGCATATTTTGACACCAGTAAATAAAACAAAAAGGTACTTCCTGTTGACCTGGAAACATGAAAACTGGCAAGAAGGGAATACGAAAATCGTTAAATTAAGGGGATAGTATTTCAATGCGTGGCATAGAATCGGCATCGCTATCACCTTTTCAATCCCTCTTCCCTGGCCTATTCCTGAGTGACAGAGATGACCAGAACAAATTCCAAAATTACCCTTAAAATACCTGTTGAAACAGCTTGCGGACCGTGACTGATTCCAGCCTTGAAATCTCTATGAATTGGAACCAAAATTTGCACGGTCATTAAGAAAGAATGTCCCTAGGGCGGTACGTTTTCTTTTTTTTTTAATTTGCTTTAATATCGAATTTAGGGCTCATTATTTTCAAAAACGAAGAACCAACGGAAATCAAGGTTTTTAGAATTTATTCTAAAACAAACAAAATATCAAAAAAACAAAAACATACTGCCCTGTGACAGTATTTCTCCTATCACACATATTTTTTTTTTTATTATTTCAAATTGACATTTCAACCCATCATTATATGTTACTAATTGTATAAAATCCTCAGGGCGCGAGTCCGGATTGCACTCCGTAGGTTTTTTTTTCTGACATTCATGAGCTGGCACAGGATAACCCCCCCAAACTTGACTTTTGGCGAGTTACAAGCAAGCTACTTAAATTCAGTGATTTTTTGAGAAAAGCTACTAATTAATCGGTCACATAACCGTGTTCGACACGTTCTAATTCATTGCGTCAACTAACTATAGGGACGCTTAATTGTCGTCAATGCAAATTAATTAACTGAACATTAATTATTTGTACTTTGCGTTATTGTTCAAGTCAAATTTTTGTGACTTAGTTGCGACTTGTTTATTCAGGAGATATTAAAATCACAGTCAGATCTATATTCTCTCTTTGTATGTAAATAGTATAAAGAAAATGTGAATGTATCATTTTCCTTATTTTCTTTTTACTTTCGCTCACAAGCTAGCTTCCAGGATTTTATTTTTACTGAGGACTTGTGACGAGTGACGGCCGCGTGTTCGTGGAGACGTAGACTCACAGTTTTCCTTATAAGGGTCAGACCAGTATGGCTAAGTCTGAAGTACTCGTGGGAGGCTGTTGCCCTATGTTTCTACTTTATGTCGACAGGACAGGAATGTATGAGGCCTATTTTGTAAGAAATGTGATATAGAGTTGACATGAAAATATATAGGTAGTTTCTAATGGTAATGCAAGAGTTCGAATCGATACGAGGTGTGTATCGTATAAGCGAGCAGGCAGTCAATGTACTTGAAATGAAATGAAGAAGAACTTGTAAGAAATCCGTGACTTAGCGTCTGAAGTCTTAGAGATTAAAAACGGGGTTAATCCCCACTTCGATGTGATAATAATAATAATACATGGGACTTTCCACACAGCGCCATCTAGTCCCAAAGTAAGCAAGTATTATGCTTGTGTTATGGGTTACTAGACAACTGATATACATACTTAAATATTCTTTATAATAATACATATATAAATATTTTTGTGAAGACACCACACACATATAACAACCAAGACCCGGTACCAGTACCAATATTCATTATATTAATACTGACCCGACCTGGGATTCGAACCCGGGACCTCCAGCTTCGTAGGCAGGGTCGCTACCCACTAGGCTAAGCAGTCGTCAAATGATGAATGATGATGTAAATATTGTAGGGTTCTAGATCTGCTCTTAATTTGTGCATTGGGAACTTTAGCTATTGATTAGACACTTTAAAATGAACAAAAGTTTCCTCGCCTTAATTTTAATTATAAAGCATTTTTGTAAAATTATTCATTGACTCAACACAAGCAAAAGTTAAAATATTTCAAAATATGTTTTAGTTTTAGTGCTAATTTTATTTAAATTTATTAAAATAACAGGAAATGAAATACTTAAATACAAATTAATAATAACTCTGTTGAAACGCTACGATAGAGTCTACTAAATATTATTTTCAATAATAGCGAAAGAAAACACAACTAGTGTTTTGACATTAATTGTATTTGTAAAATTTTATTTCATTGCTAAATGTCAAAACAAGTAAATTTAGAAAATGTACTGCGTTTTTTTTTCCAATTAGCTTCGGTTAGATTATTTCATACAGTTGTACGTATAAAAGAATAAAAAAGGGCACTCGGTCACGAATCACGAGACGCGGTTTATTTTTCAACATCGAATGTACAGCCCGAGGCTCGCGCGGGAATTCCAAACATTCGCGCCGTGAATCCACGTGAAAAATTTACTTACGCACGTTGTATGCATGCACGATGTTAAATCGCACTTAATTTTACCTTAAATTTTATAAAATTATGATGCTAACGGGCGCGTGTAAATTGCAGTTGAAAAAAATTATTGTTGAAGTATAGCATATTTAAGGCATATAATTTTTTATGAAAACCTATATTATTTCAGACTTTTTAAATTTTATCAAATCATTTATTCAGTTGCTGATTCATTCTTTCATTTACTTCACACATTCGTACACTAATTCGCCACAAATGGTACTAGATACGTAGTATACCAAAATTTCATACCAATTAAAAAAGTGAAGAAATTCATAGCTAAGGATTTCACTCTAATTTCCATTCTCTTTCCTACTCCATCATCAGACCCTGATCATCATCTATCTACAACCATTTCATTAAATAATTCCAATAAACCCAAATGATACTCCGCTGTAACTTGGTGAAGAATACATTCCAGGTGATACGGCAGCATCAAGTCAATGTCACTGTGGTCTTTCACTATCATTGATGTATCAAGATACCAAATTTTTAATCGGTCAGATCTGTACAAGTTCCTTATATCCCTTCATCAACTACAAAATAGTTGATGATCTTCAAACGGGTGAACAGATTTTCTTGAATCAAAGCTAAAGACCTCTCACCTTTCAAAAAAAATTAAATCAAAGTCGGTTCATAGGTTTGGGAGCTACAATGCCATTGACAGATACGAGATACACACATAACCACATACACAGATACTCATATACATACAGTGGCGTATTCGAACACTATGACAAGTTAAGTTAAAAACATTCGGCAAGAAGATCTACGCTGCAATTAGAAAATTTTGCATATCTATTTAATACGCGGTAAAATAGTAAATTATTTACATCACCAAAGTACCTAATATAATTAAATAGGTATAGTGTTCATTAAATGCTGACCATATTTTACGTACCTAGATCTGTTCAAACATGGCATTTTGAGAGTTGCGAATCTTAAAAGGAACCGGTTAAGTGAGAGTCCGACTCACACGGGGAGGGTCACGTCGCCTAGTATGTTCTATTAACCTTAATCAAATTTAGATTAAAATTTAAATCCGACTCCTTCGTGTAAATAACTTACTATAGTAACCACTAGGCAAATTGCACTTATGTGTTCCCCGTAAAATTATGCAACACGTAGTTTTATATTTATGCATTTTCTCTTCGTGAATATTTCCCGTTTCCTGCGGGAAAGCAAAGGCTTTCGTTTAAATTTTTCTGTAAACTATGGGTGAGGCAACATGTTGCGGATTTTTTGATTTAATTTTAGGCTTAGTAGTTTCTGGGATACAGGAGGCAATGAGAGATTATCATATATTTTCTTTAATATCTACTAAACCATGCATTTTAAACTTATGATAAACTTTATAAAAAAAATTATCTATATCCCATAGCGAGCACTTTCATTTGATGTGAACCATGACGCACTTGAAATTTTTTTGAAACTATGTATTTTACCTCCAAAGTAATAATTTTATTCGTTTATTGTTTAGTTTTTCTGTAAAATATAAATGACGCTATATATTAGGTTTTTTTTTTAAATTTTAAACACTGCAGCTTCGGTGATAAGGGGGATAATCAATTTTCTTAATATTGTTGAAACTCTGAATATTAAAATTATAAATAAAATATGCTTATACTTTTAATAATAAGCACTTTCATTTGACACGTCACTAGGAGCCCACAGAAAAGTTTTTTTTAATTTCCTACTTTGCTCCCCAAAATGGAAATCTTTCATCTACGCTATACGTTTGTTATTGGCTCATCAAACTATGAAATGTATGGAATTTCAACTTACGGGACGCTAAAAAGGGACCCCAATAGTATCACTTCGTGGTCTGTATGTATGTCTATCGGTCTGTCTAAAACCCTTTCTCCGGAACGCGTAAGGTATCAAATTGAAATCAGTATCAAATACTTAGGTCTATATACGATCCCTTGGAGCTAGCTGTGTTTTTAGGAATTAATTATATGAGATGAATTAACGAAATTCCCGAGCTTCCGTATTCAGTACGTACCTTGCATGTATAGCACTAGTATATATAGGCTTTTAAATTCAATGAAAAATATGCCCCCCCCCCAAGCTTGAATCCTGGATACGCCACTAGATACATACATATAAATATGCACAGATGCATACATAGATCCACACGTATTAAATTCATAACAACCCTCTGTTTGCTTTGGGGATTAAAAACAACTAAGTGCGTCTCCAAACACTAATTACTATTTCGTATCTTTTATAATCTGAACTTATAATGAAAAACTCGAAATCGTAATTCTCAAATGAATCTGTCATAATTAAAAAAATGAAAATTAAATATTCAGTTTTCCCTTGAATTGCAGATCTTTATTGTAGTTTATTACTGTGCGCTGTGTCATTAACAAAATCATAAAAAATGTTCTTCATTAATTTCGGCCTATCAGGAACGGTTATTCCCAGTCGTCACCACTGGCATTGTTCCCACTGACTAGAAATAGGAAAAAAAACCTCATATGCTGCCAGTGCGGACGAATGGGATAAAATCAATTCCATAAAATTTTAATATGATTTTTGTGACAATCGATTTGTCTTAATTTTATGAGTGACACTAAAGACATGACAGTAAACAAAAGTCAATATCGCGACAACCAGATGCCACGTTGTGACAAATAATAAAATTGTAGTCAGTGAACCAAATCGAGGGTATCATTGGAAGGGTCTTTAAAACTCATCTGGATTTTTCTGAATTCGCTATTTTTTTTTGAATGATCATTTATTTCAATAATTTTGGGACAATTTGTAGTCTTATATATATCCATATTCTAAATTATGATTAAATTAAGCTCCAAGCCCCTTGCTTCCGAGGGGAGGCCTAAGCTCCTGTAGCGGGGGATTCATGGGCTGATAGTAAGGTATGACCATAAAGGTATATATACTAGCGTAAGAGAGGAACACAGTGTGCGAATGACATCCAGCTCCATTCCAGCTCTTTGCGGAAATCCTACATGCGAGAAAGAAATGCAAGAAAATCTGACATAAAACCTCTTTGAACACATTTAGTCTTCTTTACTCACTTGTCAAAATAAGGTCCAGCTTTGTTTTCTATTTTGTGTTATAATCGTTTTGAATTCTACAAAAATTAATTCTTGTGATAAAAATGGTGTAGTGTTCAGTTTTAAATTGCACTGTAACATATGTTAATAATCCAAATAAAGAGACATTTCACCGGTAAGTACTGCCAATAACATATTGTTATCTTAATGCTTATTTTTATAAAAAGCGATCCTAAATTTACTTGGTTATACATCAGTAGTATACGGTAAATACTTTATTTTGTAAATAATTTGTTATTTTAAACAATTATGTGTACGATACAAAAATATTGTGTAAAATTACAATCAAACAATGAAGCATAGGGATTGCACAAAATGTATCGATATGTCGATATTTTCAAATATAAATATTTTGTAAATTTGATATTACCTAATTGCACCTGTTCCACTGGAATGATGTCGTTAACTGTTTTTAAACATATTGTGAGTGTACAGAAATCGGTTTCACTTGGAGGAGGGTCCACTTTTCCCTCTTACGTATCTCGTCTTCCCCAAATAAACTTAAAATAATAAAATAATGGAAACGATACTATATTTCTTAATAATGGAAAAATGAAGACAGATGTCAAACATGACATCTTATTTTTATACACTTTTTATAGGTACATATTTATGAAACCTTCAAAGGAGGTTCCATAACAGTGAGGTTTATTTAGCCTGGCAGCACATTGTAAGGGAAAGTATGACATCTATACATATATACTACACATAGGGTATATATGTAAATACAAGACTTTTTCAAATGAATATATAAGATATATATACAATTAATTTTAATCGTTATTTATTTATGATTTAAAATCTGATGCTCTATTTAATTTTAATCGTTATTTATTTATGATTTCAAGTCTGACGTTCTATCTGCTCTCTGATTATGAACGTCGTAAATAATTAAACTTTGAATGACAAAACTACTGTATACAATAGTTTAACCTCATTTTCCTCCAAGAAACTGCGGTGTTAAAAAATGCTTCCTGATAATGATGACTATTTCATAATATCCAGGTTTCCTGTAAACACGGTTAGCATAGAACAATGGAAAAAAATGTTAAATAGAAAAGGTGGGACTCCTCGAAAACATTCTTTGGTTTGCAGTAGACATTTTACGGATAACTGTTTTGTCTAACTAAATCACCGACGACTTTTGAAGAAAGGATCTATACCTACTGAATTTGTGCCGTTAGGGGTTTCTTTTTTTTCATATGTGCTTACTAAGTATATTAAGTAATATACTAATAATACTTAATATCTAAAGTCAGAGCATTTATGCCAACTGTAATTTCTGTACAGGTCAATCTGAAGACCAAGCGATCGGTGTCAGCGTACGTTTACCGGGATATATCACCAGAACCTTCAACTTTGGAGCCTAAACCTTTATTTCAGGACTAATATAAAATGGATTTGAAGAAAAGTCCATCACAGTGAAAATATCAATTTAAGGCAAATTATCACTTTGTCTTTTACAAAAACTTGTTCCTTTATATTCAAATAAAACTTAATTACCTATTACACAAAGAAACAAAAGATATAGACTAGTCCAAGGCATCCAAGGCATAATTTGTGGTGTAGTGAGACGACGCGACACTCAATCGAGTAGACAATGTGACGTCATGGGCAGTAAGAATCCACCAGTCAAACCGCACGAAAATACATAATAATAATAATAACGTGCACATTACAACGTCGTGGCCCCAAACTATGCATTAGCTTGTGTTTTGGGTACCAAGACGAATTTTAAAAAAAAAAAACTTTCACTATTTTATTAGTTTTGGTTTATCTTTCAATTCTATCGAGTTAAATTGTATATTTTGAACATCATGAACTTCTCCATTGTAAATGTTTGTGTTTTGTACATTCTCATTTTTTTGTTTACAAAGAGTTAAAATTTTGTTGTTATGCGTTGCAACGTGACGTATTGTAATTAAAAATAAAAATCGTTTATTTATATTGTTTTATTTATTACTTGGCTTGTATTCAACTAAATATTAAAATTTCCATAATGATGTTAACGCTTTCTTTACTTCTGCAAATTTTTTATTATCAACTGTTACCAAAAAAAAAAAATATTTATTGGAGTAAAGGAAATGGCATTTGAATTGACTGATTGATGATTTGTCATTTTAAAAAACTAAAAGTTAGGAAAAATAACTCAAAACAAAAATTATGTAGTATAGCAGATTCAAAATAATAAATAGGATTGCCGATTTCGACTTATGATAACGCGGTAATTTCAACGACACATTATCATGAAAGTACTACGTGCTATCGATAATATAAAAAACACCTATGCACATCACTAAAACTGGCTCAACCACATGTGAATTTTGCACACATACTCATTTCCGTTTCGGTCATGCGATGTTTAGATGTCAGTTGGTCTCCTACGCTAGTATATATATGTCTATGGGTATGACTAAGAATTTAGGAGCTAGACACAGTATGACGCATGAGTTATATCAAATTGTTTTTGAGGTGAGAAATTTCAATAGATTGTATACTAGTAACCATTGCAAAAATTAAAATGACGACGAAACGTAAACGATTTGACGGAACCAGCGAAAAATTTCTCGAAGCTAGGGCTGCAAGCGTTTACTAAACATTTTTGCTTACAATATTTATATAAAACTAGCGGCGTTATTGTAAGATTTATCATTCCTTCGAAATAGCAATGTGGGTGTGAGATGACTGTGCCAATGTTATAACAAAAAAAAGTAAGTACTTCCCTATCCTATGAGGCTAGTATCACCTAGTATAGTGCGTAGTTATTTAAATAATACTTACCATCAATTTTTGTATTGTGACAGGATTGTGGCCTATTGTGGCATCTTTTTTGTGAGAGCCGCCTAAAACAATCTTTGTATTCGAGGTCAGCTTATCAAAGAGTACAAGAAACGTGGACATTTGGGTGGGTAAGCAAGCGTATTCGACACAATGAACCCATTGCCTTGGGGCCTCTCGCACGGAAGCGTACACTTGGCTGGACAATTAAATTACCACACTGGAAGAATCACTCTTGTCTTGTCTATTAGACGCATAAGTACACACACAATAAGAGAGGGCCTAAACTAATCAAATAATTAATTAGTACATGTGAAATATAGTGTACAAATCTTGTGTTGTGAACTTATTGTCTGCGGCTTGTCTATAGTGTCAAGTATAAGTTTGTATTATTTCAGTTTTAACATAAATCATATCAGCTGTTTTTTATAATAAAAGTATTACTTCTTTATTCTCTTCTTTCTTTTCCTTTATAAATCCTTTTGTTATCCTGGTCTTCCTTGCCTCTCCATCCCTTTCAAAACTAAAGTGAAAAATGTACGTTAAATCGCTACACAAGGGTTTGCTAAATGATGTCGTTCTTTTTGCAGTAACTAATATTGAAAATATTATAACAAAATAATTTATAAACAAATTTACATTCAGCTGAGGAATATGGAACTTATAAACTCTCCACACACAGCCACACACCCTCTCACACACATTCATGCATAGACATTCAAAACACAGATAGGACTCCATGTTAACTATTTTACCCTTTTAAACTTTTATAGTATCTTAGCATGTTAGTATCTTAAATTGTTAGATTTATGATATTGTTAGATAATTCGTAAACTTGTCTACATATAAGAGAAAGAGCGCTGTCGTCTGAAATACAGGTTTTTTTTTAAATCTAGTTCAGGCACAGATGCAAATTATTGTATTTAATAAATGTATTCATTAAGTATTGCGTCAGTTTATCATGAAATCTTTTGTAACTTTCTATGAAATAAAAATTATTATATATTATATTATTATTAAAATTTGATCCCTGTCGCTTTTTTGCAATTTAACATTATTGTAAACATATTGTAAACTTCATGATTCTAAATGGCCTGACGTCACAAATAAATACGTCGTGCGGTTTTGTCCTCTCTGTCTAACATGACATTTCAAACATTCATAACTTTATTATTAATGATTAATTTTTTTCAATGATTTTACTGTTATGATATACTTAAAAATACTCATCAACCCCAATGTGGTCAAAAAACTTTTAGCTTTATTTACTTGCGACTATATCATAATACATATATTGCAATAAACAAACTATAAATAAACAACGTAATAAATACTTATAATAATAAAGTGTTTGAAGTGTACGATATCAAGTCCTTGATTATCGATTTTTACGTAATTCGTTATTCGTTACCTTCTTTAGTTTCATAAAAGTGTATATTAAAAAATCTCCACCAATGAAAACTAATATTAAACACCAAATTCTATATACATATTTACATTTATGAGAACCAAAAGAAACTGTGAAACACAAGTTTCATTAGATTTACCCTCTTGCAATGTTTTCTTTAGCCAAATACATAAAAGTCGTATAACCAACGCTGGTGTCTATGTTAACGACCACGGAAGTAGGCTAATGTGCCTTATTTTGTTGGTCTTAGATATTCGTAGACTTGCTCTACTTTCTTACTTCAATATTTAACGAAGAAAACGTGTCGCAATGGCTTTGACATAAATGTTATAGCATATCATTTTTATATTTTTAACATTGAAAATGTTTAACGGATCATTTTCGCGGGGGAGTGTAATTCGGCTGTATTTCCGAAATTTATGATGGTCGACAAAAGGCAGTAGTAACAAATGGCAGATGGTAATCAAAACATGCAGAAGCTTGTTGGGCATTATATGATACCAAATTTTCTAAAATCGATCTGAAACTTTTTTTTGGAAATAACTTGAAACTTTATCACTTTATCAGCGGAACAAAAAGTGGGGTACGGCTTTCCAAAACTACCATCCTATTAATTAGGGGATGGTGGGACGAGGACAGAAAAACAAAATTCAGAATTTAAAAAAAATGCAGAAATGCGAAGAAAACCAAAAATAAAAACTGAAAACTATATACCCGTTACCACCGACATGAATTCGCTCCTTGCATTGACATAAGCATAAGCAAATGATCGGCTATTGAAAGAGGTAATAGGCTTCAACAATAAAATAAATTGAAAACAGTAAATACGTTAAGAATTTCCTAAACGAATTTTTGTAACAATTGAAAATTCGATTTGCATGGCGTTTTTTATGTTCCTAGTAAGTTGGAACCATCGATTCACAATACAGTACAGTAGTCGGAATACCCATATATTCGGTTTTATTGTATATTTTTTTTTATTAACCTAACCTACCTTTTGATTAAGAAATGGCAGGAGAGCAACCTACCTTAACCAAATTTCTTTTAAACATTCTTTTATGTACCAAACCTAAGTAGTTGAAACTTATTTGAAGACTGGCTGGCCATTTCGTGTTAATTTCAAGTGTTTTGAGTTTGAGGGTTATCAAAAATGTCTCAGTAGCAGCGCTTTTCTCGTATTTTTGCATTTCTAAAAATTCTAAAAGTTGGTTTAATCTCTTCACCTAGCCCCCCTCTTCCTTATTATCAATACCCTTAGGGTGGTTGTTTTGGAAAGCCAACCCAAAAGTGGACACCGCCAAACGGAAATTTAATAAATGGAAGGTAGTTTAAAATTATCTTCGAATTCGGTGTAAATTATGCGTACGAACCCGAAGCGGTCCGCAGAGCAGGTAGCTGTAATTCGTTTATCACAAGGCCATCACGCCGAAAAGTAAAAGCCTTTTGCGAACACTAACGGGCTGAATATTGCTGCATAAATTATAAGCTTATGCGAAGCACTGGAAATATAATTTCACTCCATATTTGTTTAGCCATCTGTAACAATACAAAGTCAGACACATTAGTTCAGATTGACTTGTTTGAATTTTTAGTATGTATACTTGATATTTACCATTTTTCAGTGAATAAATAATATTTTAGCATAAGTAGTTAGTAACTGTATTACCTGTATAGTGTGTCGTGATAGCCCAAAGCGTAACGAACCTGTCTCAAATTTATAAGGCCCCATAGGGCCATGGTTCGAATCCAGGCGTGTACCAATAAGTTTTTCTGACTTAAATACATAACTATCACTGACTCCGTGCCTCGGAGAGCACGTTAAGCAGTCGGTCCCGGTCGCTGTTAATAGATGGCGGTCGTTACAATCCCCAACCCGCAGTAGAGCAGCGTGGTGTATTTAAGCTCCAAGTCCCCCTTCTCTCCCTGGGAGAGGCCTAAGCCCCTGCAGTGGGGTAAAAATGGGCTGATGAAGTGAAGTGAAGAAGTAAACTGTATTAAAAAAGGGAACGTATGCATTATTTTTTTTATGTCTCTTGCCTTAAAAAAATTACAATCTGAAATAAAATATAAATAGCTGTACATTTTATTAAAGTGAGCCAAATATTAAAAAGACAATTCTAGTATAATCGAATTTAGTTAAAATGATACAAGCGCGGATACACGGAAAGGGCAATAGGTACAATTGCTCCTCTACCCCATGACTTACGACTGAAATACTTTTTTCGACGAATTTCAAACAATTAAACTTATTATTTTATTTCGAATTAATTTTTTGGAAGATATACATCACAGGGAAATTGTTCCCCCCTGAACAAAATTGTATCTGCCTAAACTGAAATACCCAACTCAAAGTTCTGACAGACTGTTGCTTCCTCTACTAAAATCGACACAAAATCATAATCAACTTGTACCTTTCGTTAGGACCTTGCCTTTACTCAATAGCAGTCTAAGTTTCAGTAAACTCGCATTTAATTTAAAAGAAAAGTGTTAATATTTATAGAATGTCGAAGTCTCAAGTGCGTAAAAATTTACTTACACAATAGACTAGACACAAGCTTGAAGCTACACTAGAAATTAAAATAAAGAAAGCTCTTATGATCAAAAGTTCTACGAACATCTAGACCTATCTAGTGTCAACAATGAGTAATTGCTATACTTTATTGCAAGCCACAGACAAGTCAACCTTATAGACCACGCTTTGACAGGGAGTAGCATTCGCCAAGACTATGTAGTGACACTACATAACTACGTCTCTTGTGAGCGGTCAGTTGGAAGCACGTCGGAAGCCATTAAATTGTCAATTTTGAACGAGCCAATGAAAACTAGCCGACCTCTCTCCGCACCCCGCCACTTTTTGGCGATTTCGTTTTCGTACTGACGTTTATTAAAGCGTGGTCTATAGGTTGACTGGTCTGTGTTGCAAGCACACACTTTATGTAATTGTAGAGTTTTATGTTACTAGACATACATTTGTAACATTTACCTATATTTTATACATTTAATAACAAAACACTTTTAGAAAGTCATTCTTAATTTAATCATCAATAAACAGTAGGAGGGCTGCTAATGCAATTTTAAAGTTAAGTATTTGAGACAACATGGAGCTTTGTGTAAAACTTGTTTAGTGATGATTGAACATAAAATGGAAGAACTGGTTGAAGAATATGCGGTATTGTCAACCATTGATTGACCGATTGGCTGAGTGGTTAGAGACCCTAACTGCGGAGCCGAGAGTCGCGGGTTCAATTCCTGCCCGGGACCAATATTTGTGTGCGTGAACATGTCTATTTGTTCCGTGTTATAGGTTTAAATGTTTATATATGCATATATTATAAAGAATATTTAAGTATGTATATCAGTTGTCTAGTAATCTATAACAAAAGCCTAATATTTGCTTACTTTCGGATCAGATGGCGCTGTGTGGGATGTCGCAGATATTATTATTATTATTGACATTTTAAATCAACGATTTTTATTTATTTATCAACCATTTTGATAAACCAGTTGAGGCATTTTGTAATTTTAATGTATTTCAATTTAGTAAACATTAAAATAAAAAATAAATAAGCTAGATCATTTAATCAGGTCTAAAATTTTGCAAGTTTGTAAAATGTGGTTTCAAAATTGAACTACGTTAATTTCCAAAAATCATAATTGAAGCTAGCTGAGACTTGGAAAAAATATTATTTAAAAATAAAAAACGATTTTTTTAAAAAGAACAAGTCTTTCGAGTGAGATTTTTTTTTTCGAAATTAAGGAGTCGACAATACCCTACTATCCTTTAGCCTGAATTTCAATCTCATATTAAAACATTTGTAAACTAGTTTTAGACAAATCATTGTGCCTCAAATACGTAGGGCACACCCAAAATTGTCGGAAATAAAAAAAATAATACAAGATGCAGGATATTACTAAATTACTTTCTAATGGTGTTAGAAGTATTTATTCTATATTACATATACACTTTCGCTTTCGTTGAAATAAATAATTGAAACAGTAATTCCAATCTGAAGTTAATGATGACAAGACGCTCGATTTATAAGTTTCTACTGCAGTTTCTGGGTCTTCAAACCGCTGAACACGAAATCACTCTTTCATTCTAGAAAAAAAATCGTTTGGATTTAATCTAGGATTACTACCGAAGATGGGTCATCAATTCAGCGTTTTCTTGCTTCGAAAATCGTTTGTCTTGAGCGGTGTGGTATAATGATGTAAGATGATTCGACGTTCAGGGGTTACCTGCACGGAGTGCATCTATCATTTCTGGCAAACAAACTATAGTGTACGAATAGTGAGTAACCATTCTGCGTTCCTGTTATCAAAATGGGGCTACATTTTCTTTTTTTCCGGACCAACATAGTGGCTATTTTCTCCGATATCGACAGGCTGTGGGAACGCATAACTTTTGTTGACTTGACTTCGTCTCATAAGGCTCATAAAAATAAGTTATTACCCACCTGAAATTATATTAAAAACGGCTTTTGACTTTCCTCCGTTGAAGCGTTGCAGAATAGACAGGCACCAATTAACACGAGCCGCCTTTTGCTATTCAGACAAATTATGGGGTACCAAGTGAGAAAATAACTTTCTGACATCTAAATCGATTGTGGGAGTGATATACGGCATGATATTTAATATGGCATTTGCGATTTAAAAGAGAGGGGAGTAAAAAAAATACTTTGTTCAGTATATCAATATAAAAACTAGTAAATACTTGACTTCAAATATATAAATATATGTTAAAACACTTGTATGCTAAGCTACCATTTTCATCGGTTGTTGATCTTATATAATTTTGAAAGCGTGTCAGGCGTCTGTAGCTTTATGTCTTTAGACTGGAGAACTTTAATTTCTTAGTTATTTTTTAACTAAGAAATTAAAGAACTAAATAATAGTAATAATAGTAAATAATAAAGTACTAAGTAATATTTTAACGTCATAAGTTATAAAGTAATATAAGTTATAAGGCGGTTATACGCTTACTATTATAATATATACACAAAATTTACAAATTAAAAATGAATATTCACTTGAAAATCACCACCAAACATAATTTGGTTTTAGTTTGTCCCCACCAACAATATCTTATGACACCCAGGTTAAATTTTACTAAAATTTTAAATATTTGACTATTTGCTTAAGTAGGTATTAAAGAAAAGAAACATTGCATTGTACATTCAACATTGTTCAAACAAAATACTATACAATATTGGAGCTTGTCTTTGCAATTAATCATTATTTATTGTATAACCCATTATAACTCATATAAAAGAACTTGTCCGACTTTTGTAAAAAATTACGTAATCTTGTACAAGTCAAACATTATAAACAGAAGCTGTCTACGCATTTGTAGCTGGTTTAATG